>JAESUZ010004510.1:0-326438 GCA_017311185.1 Proteles cristata cristata
AAATAGCACCTAGCCTATAGTATATGCTCAGTAAATATTTGTTGATTGAATGAATGAGTAAATATATACAAAAGTCTAGTCACTGTGAAAAATTCATCAAAATTTTCTCTAGGATATAGAATAAAAGGAGCCCACATAGCCAGGGACTCATTTTTCCTTAACTGCCTGGCTATTCATTACCACAGAGAATTCTGGCTGCCTACATTATATTACTGTCACATAATTACATTATTATAAAGTTTCACGTCTCTGGTTGTATCACATAGTGTTATGTTCATTTTTCTTTGATACTATTTCTTATAGAGCAATATAACCAAAGAAATAATAATTAAACAGCAATGGTTTAGGTGATGAGAGAGCACACAGACAGGCTATTTTTATCTAAGTGTTGCTTCCTCAGCACTGTCACAACTAATTTGGAAGTTTCTCAGTGTGTTGATGCAAGTGTCCATTTCCCCTTCTTGCTCCTTCGGTTTGTTCAGATGCAAGTGTGTTCTCTGAATCCTCATGGAGGCATCTAGGGCTCCCTTCATCTGAGTTCTCTGCAGCCACTTGGGCCAGAGGTGCAGCCTCGACTCTTCCATAGGAGCCCAGTCAGCAGGAAATACTCCCCTTTCTTTACCTAACAAAAACCAAGTGGATTTGTGTTTCCTCTGATTTTAATGTCATCAAAGACTATTTGTGCACTGAAACTTAAGGACTGCTGTGGACTGCATCTAGGACTTGAGAGGCCATGAGCTCTAATCTGAAGCAAACTGTGAAGGTCTAAAGCAAATTATTTTCTCTCCCTCCTCCCAAAAAAGGGGCAATTGCAGCTGCTTTCCAAAGTTGACTATGCCTTAATGAAACCAGAATATCAAAACATTTTCTAAACTACACATGAATTGATCTTCTAAAATCTTACACTTTTGTGTTGTTAGAAGAAAGAGCCTCAGCAATCCTATTAAGGATGTGAAAGCTAGGACTATGAAGGTAAATTCACCTCTTATTTTTAAAGATCTGCTTGAAGTGGATGCCACTTCTTACAAGAAATTGTCCTGGGTCTCCATCAAATGTAAATGGCCCATTTTCCTTGCCTCCATGGCACTTTGTGCTTTTAGATCAATCACTGCATTTTGGGCTTGTGGCTTATTGACCAGGGCCCATGTGTACTTGCCCTATGTTCTTGTAAACCCCTTGTGGAGAGGACCTAGTATTGTTCAAGTCTGCACAACTCATGTGACTTACACAGAAGAAGCCCTCAGTGGTTATTGTTGAAGTATCGTAAGAAGACCATGTTCAATAATTTCTGATGTTAAGGGATCAGAGTAAGAATTACTGCTGGAGCTTAACTGGCCAGAGAAGAAAGTGTCACTAAAGCAGGGGATCTCAGAGTGTGCCGTACTTGAGAATCAGCTGAGGAGAATTTCAAGCTCTCCCAGACTTCGCCATGGACAAACGATCAAACTATCTGGCAGTAGGATCCAGGCATCAGAATTGACAAAAAAAAAAAAAAAAAAAAAACTGGGGCACCTGGGTGGCTCAGTTGGTTAAGCGTCTGACTTCAGCTCAGGTCATGATCTCACGGTTCGTGGGTTCAGGCCCCACGTCGGGCTCTGTGCTGACAGCTAGCTCAGGGCCTAGAGCCTGCTTCGGATTCTGTATCTCCCTCTCTCTCTGACCCTCCCCTGCTCACACTGTCTCTCTCTCAGAAATAAATAAAAAACATTTAAAAAATTTAAAAAAATTAATGTGTAGCCAGGGCTGAGGCCTGGGGAACATTTCTGGGGAAATGTTTTCAGTGTTTATCATGTACCAGAATGTATATTCATTTAAATTTTACAACAACTCTCTGAACTAGATACTATTACCACCCTCACTTTGGAGATGACGGTACTAAGCCACGGAGGAATTAAATAGCTTGCTCAAGTTCACACAGAGCTAGACCTTGAACCCAGGAAGTCTGACCCTGAGGTGGTATGATTAATCACTATGCCACAGCAACTTGCCTCATTAACAGTTATTGAGTTCCTTCTTCACACCTGCCGCCTGTGCTAAACCCTTTACAAACATTGTCTCACTGCAAACAGATGACTGTAACTACTACTCTGCATCATCAATTAACAGGCAGGGAAACTGAAACATGGAGTACTTGAGCAATTTGTCCACAGTTATTTTTCTAGCAAGTGAAGAACCAAGATTTAAACCTCCGGTCAATTTAAATCCTCCCAGAGGAAAAACTAAGAATTTTAAGTTCCATCATGCTGTCTGTGCCATGCTAATTACAGGTGGAAACTTTTGACTGGGAGATAAGTTATTTTCCAGGCTCTGAAATCCCTCTATTTGGCTAGGCATATTGTAGTCACTGTATATTATATGCAGTTGGCATCTCTGTGCATCATTTTGGTAAAGAGACAATGCTTGCCTGATTGCCCTCTTTCATGTTATGAAGAACTTATAATGGTTCCTGAGGCTTCCATTACATGTTCCCCCTCAGCAGACTTTCCAACTGAACTCAATTGCTGTTTATAGCTTTTACCGGCTGTGGCCATTTTAACCATCATTTTCATCAGCTCACATGTGTGATTATGTTAAGAGTCCAACCAGGTATAAGCCATTATCTATCATTTAAGGTCAGCTAAAAAGTCAAGCAAAAGCAGATTGGATGATGATCAACAATAAAATGGTTAAGTAGAGGGTGGCCTATTCTTACAATGGAATGCTAGATACAAAAATATAAGAACGGCAGTCACACCTAATAACAGAGATGGACCTCTCAAGTCTAATGTTGAAAAGAAAGTTAACACGCATACCCAAAACAAAACAAAAAACCCAACATTCACAGGCAAAATAAATCTATGGTGTTTGAACCAGAGGTATGGGTGGATTTGAGAAGTAGAGAGGGATTAGAGATGGGGAGGCATCACGACGATTAAGCTTCAGGGGTCGAGGGACGTTCTATTTCTTGACCAGGGTGGTTATGTGGGCACGTGCATTTCGTGGTGATTCACTGAATTGTACAGTTGTGATCCTGGTACTTTTTTGTTTCCAATATAAATGGCACACTTTGTTGACAAAAAGATGAATAAAGGTTGTTTGGTAAAGCAAAGAAATACAGGTTCCCCAAATGAGCTTACAAGGACATTTTGGCACAGAGCCATTCCTTTTTCTTTTCTTTTTTTAATTTTCTCCTTGAGCCTGGTATTTTTAAAAATTTCAGTAACAAAATTTTAAAAAACCCAGATTGCACCAATAATGAATAAACAATAGAGAATATTCATACACGTTAGGCAACTTCCTCTTTCTTTTTCAGAATAAAAAAACCAAAAGCTGATATTTTTTGACTCTAGGTTCCAAACTTGTGATCAAGTTCTCTTCCTTCAATTATTTAAACCTCTTCACAATGCCATAAGCTAGATATTATGGGTCCCAGTTTCTAGATAAATACATTGAAACTCAAGGTTATACAAGTAGTAAGTGCCAAAGCCAGAATTCAAACTTAATTCGATCCTAAATATTCCTTTCTTACTATGCCACTTTCCTAATTTTATAGTCACTAATATCCCTTCAGCCTCTAGAATGGATGTCCCTTATGACTGTGCGGTTCATGTGCTTGACAGTTGATTGATGAGTCCCAAAGGATTCGGTAACCTAGAGATTCCTTCCATATTCTTAAAGTAAGGTGCACCCTGGTGAATGATCATAATGAATTTTCCATCTGAAAATGAAGAAGTTCTGACTTCTCCTGGCAACAGGCTCACCCTTCCTCTTGCTTTCCACTGCAGTTTCCTGGCCGCTTGCTAAACAGTCCTTTCTTACGGAAAGGGAAATTAACAGCTTTCTGTCAGTGGAGAAAATCTGAAGGTTCCCGATATTACACAGATTGGTACCTAATAATGCTTCTTGCCCTACGTAATCTTAATTAAAAGATCACTAAAAAGAAATAACATTTTTACCGCTGGCTCATAGAGACCATTTCTCTTTACCCATAAATTTGTTGGTTCCAGACCATATGCATGGGTTTCTCTTTCCGTGGGGCTCTAGAGAAAGTATGGTCTGCAAATATGGAAATACATTATAGGACTAGTCTTCACCCATTCAGGTTTTTAAAATATTCATAGTATAGACTATATTCTAAGACACACTTTCTCCTGTTTTCATAGCTGTGAGTTTGAGTTGCAGCTCTGAGTTTGAGTTGCAGCTTAAAACTGAAGGCAAATCAGAGTTTAATTGGAGAGGTTTTTCTTTCATAGTAATATGTAAAATAATGGCACATCTTTCAGTTCCTAGCATCTTAGAGTCAGTGAACTACTATATTGAACTCCTGAACCCGCCACTATGCTTGGCACTGGGCAGATAGAAGTGAATAAAACATACATGCACTCAGCCTTCGGAGAGCTCACATCCCACTGGGGTGACAAATACTGAGCACGTAATTAGCTGATAATACTGTAATGGCCTGTGGATGATCAGCTTCTCTAATTTGGTTGTGGGAACGCAGCCCTGTTGAGAACTCCAAATACTCTTTCCTCTAGTCCTTTATGGCTGTCCTTTCTCTGGCCTCAGTTCCTTTCCTCACAGGTAGGCACTTTTCAGTCCTTTGCTGACTGCTCCAGAGGAACCTTCTTCAGACCTCTAGAATCTCGTTGTCTGTCTCTCTCAGCAATTCTCTCCATTCTGGTACTCTCCCCTGTGAACTCTAGACTCTGCGGACACTATGTCTTCATGACCTTCATGCCTCTGTCCCTTCAGCTCCATATCTTCAATATGGGGAGTTCATTGGCCTCTGCTTATGTTCATTCTCTCGGCATCATGACCTGAAAACTCCCTCAAAACAGTAAACCGAAGCAATAGGAGGACTGACTGCATTTCTTTTCTATCGTTTGGGGATCATTGTCCTTTTTTGCCTAATGTCCAAGTGCCTCAAAATCCATTTTTTTTTCATGTTTTGTCCAGATTTTTTAGTGATTCAGGACGGAGGGTAAATCTGGCCCCTGGGTATTCCCTCTTGGCCTGAAGTGGAAGTCACTATTATGGTTTCGAATCCTTGGTTTATTTTTAAAATCTGACATGGGATGTAAATAAATTGAATGTGACCATTTAGGTAATTGAAATAATTATCAGAAGCAGCATTAGCTTGTAATGCTAAGAGTACAGTTGTTCTAATCAATGAAGACTGCATGTATTAAATACATGGTCTATGAACTCTAAGACTGAGGACAAATGTTTTGTAAAGAAATTAATAATTGGTATATATGGGCATAAATATTAATATCCTAATGGGAAAATTGGTTTTGCTCTACAAAATGTTTCATCAAAATATTTGCTTCAAAGTGGTGTATTCCAACATATTTAGGTGTAGAGTGGACTGATTGTTGTTAACTCTTTTTTTGATAACACACTCTGGACTTCTTTGGGAAGAAGGGATCTTACATCCCATTCACAACTCCTCTTCACGAGTCAATTTCTCTTAATGGTTCCTGTTTGCCCCCATGGAAGCAGTCACTAAATCATATAGTTCTTTACTTCATTTAGGTTTAATGCAAGTTACTGAATATTCAAGGTACACCTGCTATGTTAGGCAGTAAGTAGGTCAAAGAGACAGCAAGACAGTCCCTGCCCTTGAGGAATTTATGATCTAGTACAAGAGTCAGCAAATATTGTCCACAAAGGGCCAGAGAGTAAATATTTTAGGTGTTGTGGGCCATAAGGTCTCTGTCACAACTCCTCAACTCTGCAGCTGTAGCACAAAGGCAGCCACAGACCATATGTAAACAAATGAGCGTGACTATGTTCCAGTAAAACCCCTGACCTCGGAGGAAGAGGCAGAGAGGTACACAGAATAATATATAGATATTACAAAGATGACCAAAAGCTAGTGCTATGGGACGTCAAAGAAGGGAGACTCTTATCTTAATGTCAGGCTTGTAAAAACAGTGAATGATTTCAAAGAGACAGCAATATATGAGCTGATGTATTAAGATTAGATAGAATTACAAGAAGCAGAAATGACAGGAGAAGACCTGAAATAAGCACTAGAGATGAGAAAGCACTGAAGATTTTGGGGGCGAAAGAAGTCCTATTTAGCTAGAATGTTGATCATACTCGGGAGTGAGGTAGCAAAAGGAGGAAATGTAAAAGGCCTTTGGGTCCCCCCACCTCCCACCCCCCGACAGAAATAGCTTCCTCCTCTGGACTGGTTAGGCTCCTGTCCTTGGTTCTTTATCTCATTCTGCCTGATAGTATGGTTATTTTTGCACTTCTCTTTATTCCTCTGCTAGACAATCTTCACCTTTAGGGCAATGATTATATATTGCTCCTCTTTGAATCTCCACTGTTTCTAGCCAGAGATGAGACCCAGCAGCAGAGCAAAGAAATGTGTGGGATTAATAAATGAAAACATCTACTTTAGCCCAAACAATTTGGGTTTACTAACTAGACTCTGAGGTCCTGCAGAGACATTTTATATACTAGCTGACTCCCGGGGAGTAGAAATGTTCATCCATTACAACAGTGGCACCTTTATTTTTCAACAAGAGTTTTGGTAAGAGATCATGCAGGTGTGCATAGGTTAATTCCTTTCATTCCTCCACTGTGAAGATTTGACTGTAATTAGCCGCTATTTGAAATACAGGTTCTAGGCTGCAATTCACCACAGTCTATTTAGAGGGGGGAAATCATATAGAAAAGTACTGGGGTTTTATTTTTTAATCAAAAGGTTAATTAAGTGATTTAATCTTTATGTTTGAATACATTTTTCCATGAAATTTGGAATAATTTAAGTGGGTTAAAATCAAGTCAGTGTAGTATTTAAATGAATAATAAAGCTGAGGAAGTGAGTATAAATCATATGTGTTCTATTAATTATGTATCAGCAGACAAAATTCCCTACGGCAAGTTTAACTTGAGAAGACAGGAAAGCTGATAGATTCTCAAAGCCTCCTGCAATTGCTATAGTATCTCCATAGAAGTTATTTTGTAAAATGCATTGTGTTTCACAAAGACCTAGTTTTTGAGCAGTTCTTTAAAGAAAAATACCACGCAGTTAGCATTGAAATGAACCTTCTGAATAGCTATGAGAGTAAATAACTGCAGAATTATAAACCAGCTTTATCATGTCCATGGAGAAAATGAAGATAGACAGCAAAAATAGAATCTGACTCCACACATGGGGTAGAGAGAAGAGGCCCGGATCCATTTAATGAAGATTTCCTAGTGATGACACTATCCATCAGCAGGATCTGTTTATGTAACACCTGTGTGTCTGTGAGACTATGTAGGTGGTAGCTTATGAGGAGGAACCTTCTTTTGTTAGTAAATATCAGCAAATAAGCAAATAAGCGAAATAGGAGGACTGAAATATGTGTCACTATTCAGAAACAAATGATTGTATAATAAAGATATGATGTACACATCAAAATATGAGAATGCAAGACACTTTCTGTCATGGTCTTTGAAGGCCTCTAAGAGAAGCATTAATTTGTTCTTTATGTGAAATTAATTAGGTCATGTGAGATGTGTGTCTCATGTTATCTCTATTGGAAACTCCTAAGGAGGAATTCTGAGTATATGTCTCCCAAGCCCAAATCATGGGGTTCAAATGTATTACAGTTTGTACTGAGAGCAAGGAGATACTCCTCCTTGTGCCCAGGCAGAATCACCACTCCTGGTATTCCTTGGCCATACTGAAACGGTGGGTGGGGGGAGGGGGCGGTGGGTGGGCAGATGGACACAGACACACACACAGTGACAGGGGTATGTCAAAAGGACATAGGAGCCAAATGAATGAGATCCCAGTGGCTAGACCTGGAACAATTTAAATGAAGTAAAAGAGAACTAGATTATAACCCATATTATATAATAAATATCCATGAGTCCACACTAATATAAACAAATGCATAGAAATGGTTGGGGGACAGCAGATAAATCTCCCATGTAGAAGGAGTCCAAATAATTTATGGAGATATTCTGCCCTCAAGGAGATAAGAGCATAACCCCCTCACTTTTATTTACTTATCTATCTATCTATCTTTAAAAAAGTTTATTTATTTATTGATTTATTTTGAAAGAGAAAGCACGAGTTGTGGAAGGGTAGAGAGAGAGCGAATCCCAAGCAGGCTCTGCTCTCTCAGCACAGAGCTCAACATGGGGCTTGAACCCACAAACCATGAGATCACGTCATGAGCTGGAAAGTTGGACGCCTAACTGACTGAGCCACCCAGGCACCCCATTAGTTCCCTACTCCTTGACTGTAGGGTGTGTACAATAACTTTATTTCAAAGAGGACAGTATGGAAAGGAGAAATAAAATAGTTTTACAGTAGAGAAACCAGACAAACACTACGTCAGCCAGATGATCAAAATCAACATTAACAGTGACAGGTCATGTAGATAGCATGTAACCTTGATATGATGTGATAAGAAGGGAACTTTACCTCTGTAGTCTTCCTCCCCCAAATCCATAACCCTGGTCTAACCATGCAAAAAACAACAGAGAGTTTGAATTGAGGGGCATTCTAAAAATGCCTAAAGAATACTTCTCAAAACTGTCAAGGTCACCAAAAAAAAGAGAAATCTGAGAAACTGGCAACAGCCAAAAGAAGTCTAAGGAGAGACAAACTAAATATAATATGGCATCCTGGATGGGATCCCTGAACAACAACAACAAAAATACCAGACCAACAAAAAAATGTTAACATTGGGGAAAACTGGGTATAGGTTATATGGAAACTCCCTGTGTTATCTTTGCAAATTTCTATGAATCTAAACTTCTTAAAGTTTACTTTAAAAAGGAGCAATAAATGTTCTTTAACTAGGGGTAAAAAATTATATTAAAATTTTAAAAATGAAAAAAAGTATCATCTCTTTTAAAGCAGCCGAAATGTCTTATAGAATCTAAGAATTGATGTGTGCCTAGGCATCCAAACTGGACTAGGGAGAGGGAAAGAACTAGGGAATACTCTTCCTCTGTCTCTAAATAAGAGACCTAGTTTGTTGTATCCTCGATGTCTCACTCCTATCTCTTATCCACACAAGGTAGCAGGCCTGGCTATGGACAATGCCAGAATGTTCATGTTGCATGCCATGTACCCGAAGAGGAACCACTCTCTTTCTGGCCCAAAGCCAAATTCCCAGAGGAAAGGATTGTCTGCTCTGAGACAGGAGTTCACCTCTATTTCCAACAACTGTGACAGGCAGGGTCAAGGAAAGGACTTCACTTAGCTTACTTGGGTTGCCTTGTTCACCCTGGACAAATCAGTTGCCATCAAGGGAAGAGTTATATGTATGAACATGGATGCCCAGAGACCTTCCTCTGGAGGAGGAAGAGGAGGAGAAGGAAGAGAAGGAGCTTCTCTCAGGGTGTAGAGTGATGGAAAGGATAAGGTAGCTCCTGCTTGATAAAGGGATGTCTGTAAAGCTCCTAAGATTGAGAAGGAGAAAAGCAGACTTAATATAAAACATAAATATTTATACTTCTGAAAATGTATAATTCCAAAATCCCTGATCTATACTTCTGAAATCCCCAAAGCTCTGAAAACCAAAAGATTTTCCATAGCTCATTTGGCAGCAAACCTGTCCTGAACTGACGAGAGGCTAATTATACATTTTCCATATCCCATTTAGTGTGAATATTCATACCGTTTGCCAAAGAAATATTAATATGTTTGATTACAGGGTCTTCCCCAAGCCTCAGGAGTAAGTAATATGTAATCAATTGTACATGTTACAGTATTACCTTAATAAAATCTGAAATACTCTGAATTACAGTGCTTAAATGTTCCCATGGGTTTCATATAAGGGATATATATATATAATGGTACATATATTGAAGAACATGAATGTTAATTTCTATGTAGCTCTGGAAATAAGAGCCTCAAAAATAAAAACCATACAAGGAAACAAATTAAAAAGCTTGAACACAGTGAGAGAAAAAATACACAGTATCTTTGCTAGTTTTGGAGAATAAACTCTAATAATAATAATACCTTGTTTTTACATAATATTTAGTTTTCAAATCCCTCTTGCTATTTTTTTTAATCATCAAAACAAGTCTTGGACATAAGCGGGGTAAATACTATTATTGCCTTTTATGAACAAGAGAGGGGTGGCTAGAGAAGATTTTACCAGAGAAAGACAGTAGGGTCTCAGTTACATGTCTCCTAACCACTAATCCAATGACCTTGAACTCTGGCAATTTATGTCTCAAGTGGAAAGGGGTTACTGATTTGGCATTTTGTGCATGTAGGTGAAAGCATACCAAAGCTACCTAATATGTGTTTTCTTTGATGTTCTGAGGACTATGAAATGGAAGGTTTGCCAAGGATCCTGGGGGAAGGTGGGAGTGAGGCAGTTCCCTGCAGGATAAAACATCCAGAATCTATATTCCTTGGACCTGAATCCCTTATTAGCTGTAAGTGCCCTTCGTCAAACCAGCTATTATAGTTAGCTACCTCTTAAGGCGGTGTTGGGTCTTACATGACACATTCCACAAGTAAATTCTTACATTGTGTATTCCATAAAAGGTAGTTCTCTTTTCTCCTTCAAACTCCTGTCTTTTTTTAGGAAGTCACCCAAACTTTCTTTCCCAAGTGACCCTATATGGGAATCACATCCCCGGTGCTGAGAAATAGGACACTGCAGACATACAGAAATATACACCTCATGAAGGCAGCAACCCGCTGTGTACTCAGCATAGCACAGAGCTTGGTATGAAGTAGGTGCTCAATATATATTTATTGAATGAATAACTAAAGAAAGATTAGGAATTTTCCATTGGAGAAAATTCCACATCAGAAGGAAGGAAATCCTTAACATTTAATTAGTTCAATTAGGCGATTTAACACTCTTAGAAGAAATTCCCTCCTGTGTTGGAATTATTTATGGTTTTCTCTATTCACTGACAATGTTTTTCTATTCCAATGTCAGTATGGGAACCCCAGGGACAATTGTTAAAGCCAGATCTTCCGTTCTCGGCCCTGTGCCCCTCTGTTTTCTACTCCCCAAATGCTGCCCATCATTAGCAATTCTGACCTATGTTGCCTTTGTAAGATTCTAAATTCTTTAAAAAAATTTTTTTTAATGTTTTATTTATTTCTGAGAGAGAGAGAGAGAGAGAGAGAGAGAGAGGGAGACAGCGCGAGCATGGGAGGGTCAGAGAGAGAGGGAGACACAGAATCTGAAGCAGGCTCCCGGCTCTGAGCTGTCAGCACAGAGTCCGACGCGGGGCCCGAACCCACGAACCGTGAGATCATGACCTGAGCCGAAGTGGGACGCTTCACCGACTGAGCCACCCAGGCGCCCCAGATCCTAAATTCTTAATAAATGCCTGGAAACCCCACAAAAAGAACTGAAATCCATCTAAACTGGAGAGTTTAATCTCATTTAAATAGCTCCCCATTTGTTTGTTTGCTATATTTGCTCTTTTTATTATTTTTGCTTGGAAGATGCCTAGAATTATATGATAAAATCATCATCGAAAAAATCAAGTATATTGTTTGCACCATAGAGAAAGGAATATCATGCAAATGAAAAAGAAGGGGAAAAAGGCAAAATGTTCTCTTCAATAACAGGCAAAAACTTTCCCAGGCACAAGTCTTTTCCTTAGAGTAAAAAAATACACCCATTAAAATGCACAAAATGCTCTCATGTTAAGGTGCAGCCCCCCAAATTTTTACATGTATGGTACATATATCTCAGATCAAGATACAGAATATTTCTAGTACTGCCAGAAAGTTGAACTTTATTTATTTGAGGGAGGGGAGAGAGAGAGAAAGAGAGAGAGAACATTTAGGAGGAGCTGAGACGTGGGGGGCGGGGGGCGGGGAGAGAATCCCAAGCAGACTCTACACCGCCAGCACAGAGCTCAATGAAGGGCTCGAACTCATACTGTGAGATCATGACCTGAGCCAAAGTTGGATGCCTAACCAACTGAGTCACTCAGATGCCTTCACTACCCCCAGAAAGTTTATTTCTCCTTCACAGTCAACATCTTCTCCCAAAGGAAACCACTGTTCTAATGTATTAAACTACTGATTAGTTTTGCCTCTTCTTGTATTTCATATAAATGGAATTTTATAATATGTATTTTATGACTAGTTTCTTCCACAAAACTGGATGTCTGTGGGATGTATCTGTGTTGTTTGTACACCTGTAATTCATTCTTTTTGTTGGCCATTCTCCTGTTGATGGATATCGCTTCCAGGTTTTAGTCTACTATGTGTTAAACCTGCTGTGAACATTTGACACATAACTTTGGATGAACCTATACACTCATTTGAGAATCTATCTATGAGTGGAAATACTGGGCCCTGGGGTATGAATATGCCTGGGTCCAGAATATATTGACAGTTTTCCCAAGTGGATGAAAAACTTACACTTTCCTAGCAATGTAGGAAGGTTCCAGTGGCTCCACATCTGTGTCATCAATGTCAGTCTGTTCCACTTTGGCCATTCAGATGGTGTTTAGAGGTAGCTCATTGCAGTTTTAACTTGCATGCCCCTAACGAGTGATGACGATGAGCACTTTTTCATAAGCTTAGTGGCCACTTAGTTCTCTTCTTTTGTGAGTGTTTGTTCCAAGTTTTGCCCATTATGTTATTACCCAAGCACAATTTTTTATTTGAACACTATTATCTGAATACTGTATGTTGAGTTCTACATAATTTCAGTAAATCAATCTAACGAGGTTTTTCAAGGGTAATACTTTTTGCATTTTTCCGAAATTCTCTGTGGTGTTTTAAAAAACAGTTAATTTCAAAACATTTTTTTCAAGTGCGAAACTCTATACGATAGGATTCCATATCTTGCATATATGATGAGAAGTGAGATACCATCTCACAGTTTAGTGGTTCAAAGCATAGACTCTGAGGCCGAGGTGTGTGGGTTCAAGCCACATGATGCTGGTGATAGGTACATGCCTCTGATACCTGATCTATATAATGGGGATCATGACAGGACTTAACTGTCTCAGGTGCTGTGGAGAGAGCACTGGAGTTAACCTACGTAAAGCTCTTAGAGTGATGTGTAGTATATAGCAATCCTTCAAGAAGTAATGTTTACTAATAATATTACTTAGGGTGCCTTGGGCCCTCATTGTGTCTGTCCAATCAAGAGAAGATTCGAACATTACCCAGTGAATTGGGGAAGCATTCACATGTGGATCTGGGCCACTCAAACAAAAACTTGGGGATTGAGTGTGAATCTCCAGAGCTGGTTGTTTGAAATGGCCACTGAAGCCTGTTGAAAATGTTCTTTCTATCTGATCCATTTGGCTTTAAGGACCCAGCATATGCCTAATAGCTCCACTGGGGTCTGAGTTAGGAGGGCCCAGGCCAAATTCTACATATTCATGACTAGTAAATTGTTTGGTCCAGCTCTGAATAGGAACTAAAAGATGTAGGAAAAAAACAGCAGCTCCCCTTCCAGGCAGCCCAAGACACAGGAATACTTTAATAAAAATGGGAACTTGGGTTTCGTAAGAATCATTTCGTAAAATCTATAATGCACTCATATAAAGGTTATATATTCAAGGACATTCAAGAGAGAGCACAAGTCCAATGCGGCAGGGGCGAAACTGCCGAGGTAAGAGCACTGACTCTCTGTCAGTAACCTAAAGGGGGTCGTGGGCTTTTCCTCTCATTAAGTCCATCTGCCTAGGCTAGGTGCTTGGCAGTCCTTCTCCTAATGAGAATCTGTTCTTCCTAATACTGGAAAAAAATAAGTCTTCATCTCTATCCTTTTACATGTGCCAGCGTTATGTCAGAAACAATTTTTCAGGGAAGAGACCTTCCGAGCCTCAGCCAGGTATGATGATTTGGTCACCCATCTCCTCTGGTCATTTGATGCAATGAGGACAGAGGACAGTGCTGACTGTCCTTCTTCCACTGAATCATTACATTCAGAAAGGAATCACACCCTTTGTTATCTGATGCCATCAGGACGTTAGCTTCCACAAAATGCTCATGTAAGAAAGTGCAATGATTTGCACTTGGTAAATTTTTTTTTTTTTTTGCACAATTCATCAAGTTATGGCTACCTGGAATTCTTGCTATTAATATGTCCACCGAGCAATTATTTTTATTTTGCTTGTTGTTTTTAAACTACTTCAGGGATTTTAAGAAAATGATTCTTGAGAATTATTTGGCTCAGAGGAAAGGCAGTCCTGGATCCTTTTAAATATGTTTATTGTGGGGTGCCTGGGTAGCTCAGGAGGTTAGGCATCTGGCTCTTGATTTCAGCTCAGGTCATGATCTTAAAGTTCATGAATTCAAGCCCCAGGTCAGACTCTGTGCTGACATTGCAGAGCCTGCTTATGATTCTTTCTCTCCCTCTTTCTCTGCCTCGCATCCCCTACATGTAAGCTCTCTCTAAAAGTAAATAAACTTTAAATTTACAAAAAATGTTTATTGACCTGGTATGGTAGGCAGAATTCTAAAAATGCCCTTTTCCCCCCAGAATCTGTGCATGTGATGAGATACCATGGCTTTGTTTGTGTTGTGTTGCGTGGCATTATTAACCTAAACATAGGGAGATGATCCAGGTGGATCAGATCTAATCAAATGAGCCCTTAAAAGCAGAAAGCTTTCTGTGGCTGGTTGTAGAAGAGCATGTCAGAGAGATTTGGAGCCCAAGGGAGATTCTACTCGGGCTTGAAGATAGAGGAGGCCAGAAGAGTGTAGGTAGCCTTAAGGAGCTGAGAGAGGCCTCTGGCTGACAGTGATCAAGGAAATAGGTATTTTGGTCTTATAACTATGAGGAAGTGAGTTCTGCTGCTAATAAAAATGAGCTTGGAAGAGGATTCCAGGCTCCAGATGAGAACATAACTGTCTGAAATCTTGACTTCAGCCTTGTGAGATCATGTGCACAGAACACAGCCATGCTGAGCCAGACTTTCAACCTACAGAAATGAGCTAATAAATGGGTGTTTTTAAAAATTTTTTAATTTATTTGGAGAGAGAGAGAAACAGAGTGCAAGTGGGCGAGGGGCAGAGAGAGAGGGAGACACAGAATCTGAAGCAGGCTCCAGGCTCCAAGCTGTCAGCACAGAGTGTGATGTGGGACTCAAACTCATGAACCTTGAAATCATGACCTGAGCCAAAGTTGGTTGCTTTACCGACTGAGCCACCCAGGTGCCCCAAAATGGGTGTTGTTTTAAGCCACTAAAGTTATGGTCATATGTTACACAATAGAAAACTAACCCACTCGATTTCTTCTCTTTGTATTCTTTTAAATGGCCAAGCAACAGATGAGGATTTAATAGAGAAAATGAAAAGGCCTGTGAAATACCCAGAGGTTAACTCAGATTATTGGAGATTATGGGGTCACTTCAAGAAGAAAAGGCTCCAAATGACCCCATCCTGACAGCAATTACCACAATATAATTGGAGCAAGGAAAAGAGTATTCCGTGAGAGAGTTGACCAGGTGCTGAGTTTAACAACCATTTTTTCTCCAATTTGAATCATACCAGGAACTTAATTTTGCTTTTTGTGCTTTCCTTTCCTCTCTGATTTATAAGGGCTCATTCTCATTCCTATAGCAATATGGCCAAGGTCAGGAATGCCACAGCAGCTCCATGAATGAAATAGGGAAATGCTAACATTATCATTATCACAAAATCCATTACTAAAGCATACACAGCATAGGTGTGACAAGGTGTTAGAAAAGTGGAAGATGTCAACTGGTAATAAAAAATAATTGCTAAAATTACAAGAAAGTATGATATGTTGATTCAGGAATCTTGGAAAAGAAAGAAGATAGGAGTATGGGTCCTGTGTGTACCTAACACGGAGCTAAAGTAAGAAGCTATTAAGGGAAGGATACATTTATCCATCCCTACACTTCCTAGCAACAACTCTGAAGCCCTTTTGCTCTGGTGTGGACCATTCCCAATGGAATGCTTCTCCAAGTGTGCCACCATCGTGTTGGATTTTCTCTATATTACTGCTATCCTTCACCCTTCTTCTGTAGCCTTTCCAGTTCTTATGAGATTCTTTTCAGAGAGATTCCCCATGATACCATCCAAACAACATTACTCTTTCTGAATACAGAGTCCTCTCCTCACCAGAGCTCACATCTCTTGCTCTGCTAGAAAATGAGTTTAGATAGACTAGATAATCAAATTAAAAAATGAAGTAGAATTTTCTTAGGAATAGAGAAATTGAGAGTCATGGATTTTAATGAACTAATGGGGCAATCTAGATATTTGGAAAATCCTTCTTTCAAATAATAGTCGAAGCTTTCTAAAGACTACAGAATTAATTGTATAAAGAAATGCAGATTCAAAGCCTTCTAGTCTAAGCACGGAAAAGAAGTATGGTATTCTCTACAGTCGAAATCTCAAAAGGAAAAGCCCAGGGCATCAAATCTGGGCAATTTATTTTATTATCCTATCTTACAGTGTTTCTTTTGCTGATAGTCTTTCAGAAGATGAATTTATGTTTTTAATTAGTATGCTTAAAAAAAACTGGAAGTCTCCGTGGTCTGCCAAACAATAAATTGTATTTCCTACCTAAGTGAGTGGTTCTAAATTGCTTAAAGTATTGCTCTATCCTTAAACATTTCTACATGTCAAATTAAATGCTGATTTGAAGGAAAGGAAAGAACAGGAGAGGATAATTCAGTTCAGTACTGGCTCTTGGCTTTATAGTTTGATAAAAGCAATTCCGTTCTTGTTTATCCTATACCTTTCTAGTGCTAATCTCTGGTACTATTCACAGCACTTCAATGAGCCTTGTAAATACTGTTCATTGTACAATCTTCAAAAACATTAATGCTTCAGCCTTCATCTTCAAGTGAAGTAGAATATTGGGGGTGGCATAAATAAAACTGACCCAAACAACTTTTGTATATGCCATTAATGAGAAATATTGATTTTATGTAACTGATATCACTTACCTAATCCACACTAATGACATAAGTATGTAAAGGTGAACAGCAAATTCTATGCTTGCTCTGCTCATGGTTTGATTACTTGGCTTGGGTAGATGAGAGATAATTGCAAGGTGGATAATGTACGTTTTCCTTGATTTGAGCCACAGACCCTCCTTACCTACAGATCAAAGCATCTAATAAATATTCTCCCTTTTCCTGCACTAATGAAGGTGAATACTTAATTGATGCCTTCATTTTTATCTTCTTCATTCCTGATGGCCAGATGTGCTTCTTATTCTTACTAGGTTATATTTTCTAGTCTCTTCCTCAGGGATGGGAATTAAATTATGCTTTTACCAACAAAAAAAAAACTGAGAAAAAAGTACAGATAAATGACTGTAAACTCTATTTTTTGGCCTTTTCTTCTTTGAATTCATAATTAGATACTCTGCACAAATACATGTGCAAATAGCAGAGTCATTTTTCAAAGCAAAATACTTTGAACACAGATCCAAACAAAACACAGCTCTCAATCCATTATCTTGCCTCTTTGTAATTAACCTAAAAGAAAGACTAGAACAAGAACTCATCACAGATTTTGGAGCAACATCCACCTGGGGCTTGCCAGACCTGGTGCAATATTAGATGGCTGGTTTTCCCACAGAGTGAGATAGATGTGCTTTGAAAAATAATTAAAGGGCTTTCATTTTTTGGGTGAGTTAAAACTGTCCCTTTGCTTGCCTATGCTGTTGTTTGTATTCCTTGTACAGTAACTCCGTTGATCCTCTGTGAGTTGAAAAGGATCACAAATCTAGTCTATGCAAAGATAGCTTCTCCATCTTCCAACCCAAATTTAAGACTATATACTATTAAGGCCAAAGCTCTGGCATGAGTGGAGACAAATGGCCAGTGCTCCAGAAGACTGTGATTAAATACAGAGGAGAATTCCAGTAACCTAAGAAATAAGAAGAGCCAAATGAATTCCATGCTTATTATGTACCAAGCACTGCACTATAAGTGATTTATATACATCATGTTATATAATGCTTGGTACAACCCTATATGGCGAAGTTACTGTTATTATAGGTAGATGAGGAAACTCAACCTGCCAACTTAGATTATGCAGCCAGTGAGTGGCAGAGACAAGATTAGCACCTGGAGAGTTAACCTGAAGACATGTGTGTTAAGGCTCTGTTCTAGGTTCCTTCAGTTCATTTAATTGGCATTCTGGACTTACATTGACTGCTTAGTTGGTACGGGGCACTGTAATGAATTCTTTATGTGATTAACTCATTTAGTCAAACAACAAATGAGGTAGAGGCTCTCAGGAGCCCATTTTTACACTTTTGTAAACTGGGACAACAGAAGTTCAATAACATGCAATCATTAGAAAAAAACTAAGACAGAGTGCTGGAATTTGAATTCAGAAAATCTTGCACCAGAGGCTGTGCTTTTTAACTGTGGCTTCTTCTTATGTCCCTAAATAACTAACTTGAACATTCCTCATGAGAGAGAGTTGGGCAAGTAAACTTAATTTGGAGAGCCAGACTCCGTCTCAGACAAATCCAGAGGCCTTGGAAGAAGATGACTGGGATGTGCAGGTGGTCACATGACACAGAAGACTGAGGGTGACATAGTCCAGCAGCGAAGGTTTAGCAAAGGTGGGGAGGGCCCATTAGCAGAGGAAGGTGGTAACCTGTTTTGCCTAGGGAGGCACAATCCTTTGATGGTGTTGAAAATAGGAAGTGATTGTTTACTCTGTGCTTCAGCTTTCATATCCTGCTATCTGTAGCCCTGGGACCTTGTAAAAGACAGTGATGGCCACTTTTGGGCCAGGTTTTCACAACGGCAAAAACATGAGTAAATCAAGTGAAGTTAAGTCATTGTAATTCTTCACATCAGCTCTAGAAAGCCTGACATGAGGATGTATGAACAGATGTGGGCAATGAGCAGACTGATCCAAAAGCATATAATTAAACATAAAACAAAATGCAGTGAGCAACCAGAAGGTTGTGTTCTCGGCTAACCCTGGCCACAGGGAGGCTTAGGAGTCAAGGATCATTTTGAGGAAATACCAAAAATATACCTAAAGGGTTTCTCCCAAACACATTTGTCTTCAACTGCGAGGTTGAATGATGCATGGATTCAAGCTAAAGGTTGATTTCAATAATGACTATAATAGTTTATATTTGTATAGCATGTTAAATTTACAAGTGATTTCCCCATTATTTAGTTTCCAGAGCAGCCTTCCAAGGTAGGCAGGACTACATCTCCTTTGCAAAGGAGATAGTTAAGGGCCAAGCCCCACTGTTGGTGCCTGGCTGAACTAGAGTTGGAATCTGGATCTCATGACTCTGGTCTGAGGATATAGGGGGCTGAACAGAGCAATCTGGAGGGAAGAGAAACAGGGGAGCCAGGAGGACCTACTAATAGAGGGAAGCAGGCCACAGTCAGAAGATAGATAGTAAGAGAAAATGGTATAAAGCTAAGGACAAATACCATTTATTTTAAGGTAAGATGGATGTATAAATGAAGGAGCACTCACATTCACCTGGTCACGTATCTGGTCAGATTATGGGAGATGCATAGAAGTGATGGTTTTTGATATGGGTAGGATGTTCTCAAGCAGAAATGAGGTGGAGAGAATTACAGGGTGGAAAAGACAACTTGAATGAATGTAAAAAACAGAAATCAATGGCATAAATGAAGGACAATGAACCATCCTGTGCAGTTGCTTCATTGGCTATGTGGAAGGAGACTGCAGAAAACAAAGCTGAAGGGAGGGGTGAATAATACCACGGACACTTCTGAATGCCAAGCTACACAGTTCGATCGTAATTCTTAACTATCATTATAGACTTTGGAGAACCAATAATAATTTATAAGCATTGAGGGAACACACTGCTGGCCTCATGGGTTTCTTGTGAGAGTTTATTTTTCTTTAAGCATATTCACTTATTTTTGAGAGAGAGACTGAGAGAGAAGGGGGGGGAAGAGAGTGAGAAAGAGAGGGAGAGAACACGCGCCTGAGCATCCACAACAGCATGAGAGTGGGGGAGGGGCAGAGAGAGGGAGAGAACCGCAAGAAGGCTCTAATGACGTGGGGCTCCATCCTAAGAACTGTAAGGTCATGAACTGAGCCAAAATCAAGAGTCCAATGCTTAACTCACTAAGCCACCCAGGATCCCCCTTGTGAGATTTTAATGAAATGTTGATGCAAAAGTGCTTTATAAAAATAGGATTTAAATATTATTATATAATTTCATTCACTCATTCATTCATTCATTCATTTCACAAATATTATTTGAGGGCCTCTGACATATTAGGCATGGTCTAGGCATTTGGTACCCCTAAATGAAAACTCATTACTATGCATGAAGCTCATGGTCTAGCAGGGAAAGTGAATATTTAAATAAATAATTATAATTAAGCACTCCGAGGTAAATGTACATATGGTGCTGTGAAAGCACAGAAGGAAGATGTGATGAACTATTCCTGGAAGAGTCACAGGGGAAATGAATCTTGGACAACTGAATCCTGAGTAACCACAGATCTAAATGTAGAAGCTAAAATTATTAAATGAGAAACCATAGGAGAAAATCTTTGAGATATCAGAGTAGACAAAGTTTTCTCAAAACACAAAAAGCATAAACCATAAAAGAGAAAAAATTGCTAGCATGGACCTTATTAAATTTGAAATGACGTTTAAGTAAATGAAAAAGCAAGCCATAAACTGGGAGAAAAATAGTTGCGAGACGTATAACTGAACAGAAAGCTTATACCCAAAATATAAAAAAGGCTCTTATAGGTCAATAATAACAAGAGAAACAACCAAATAAAACAATGGGCCAAAAAGTTTCAACAGACACTACAAATAAGATCTATTAAATGGCTAGTAAAGACAAAACAGCATCCTTAGTCATTAGAGTGATGCAAAATAAAATCACAAGACAATATTATACACCCATTGGAATGGTTAAGGTTAAAAAGACTGATCATACTTAATTTTGGTGAGAAAGTGGAGTATTCGAAATCCTCCACATTGCTGGCAGGAATCCAAAATGTTAAAGCACATTTTAAATATGGCAGTGTTTTATAAAATTAAAGAGACACTTACCATGTAACACAACAATTCCACTCCTAGGTGTTTACCCAGAAGAAATTAAAACATATGTCCACACAGACTTGTATGTAAGTGTTCATAGTAGTATTATTCACAGTATTCTAAAATGGAACACAACCCAAATGCCCATTGGTAGCTGAATGACGAAGCACACTGTAGCATATCTGTGCCATAAACTTTTACGGTGTAAGAACTGGTGGTCCTCATTTATCTGTAGAACTAAAATGAAATTAGGCTATCAAGAAGAAAGCGCAGTACCTAACGGCTGTACGCTGTAGCAATGCAGATACAGCACAGCTACCAAAAATTAGAGAACAATGAGAATCAGCTCACCTCCTAATAATTTAAGAATATTTAGGCAAACTTAGGGGCACCTGGGTGGCTCAGTCAGTTAAGCGTTTGACTCTTGATTTCGGCTCAGGTCGTGTCAAGGTGTATAGGATTGAGCCCCACAATGGGTTCCACACTGTCAGCAAAGCCTGCTTAGGATTCTTTCTCCCCCTCTCTGCCCCTCCCCTGCTCATGTTCTCTCTCTCTCTCTCTCTCAAAATAAATAAACTTTAAAAAATACTTAGGCAACCTTAAATAAACTCTATTTATTTATTCTGAGTGATTAACTTTTAAAGTAAATCAAGTCCAAGATGCAATGTCATCTTTCTCCCTAATATCTAAGTTTTCTCTGACCCACCTAATCTGATGCCCCTGATATCCTCCTATCTACTTCCCTCATCAGGAATATGTGGATTATGATCACCTACATGAAAAAAAGAGATAAAAAATGTTAAACAGATAAAAAAGTGATTTCCTAGAAGTAGACGTTTAAAACTTCATTGTTATGAATTAGTTAGGTGACAAATATATAATGATTGTTCAGTGCAAGAACTCTAGGTAAGCCAAATAAAACACCAACTTACAGGTTCATGTGCAACATAATATTCCAACCCAGGTAGTACTGCATTGCATAAATTAAAGCATAATAGGAATATTTTACTTTGTGATTATCACAGGACTATTGCACTAATCACCTTCGAGAACTAATAAAACATTGATGCAAGGAAAACAAAATCTAAACACACCATAATGACTACAGGACAATCTCTGATGAAATATTATTTTATATAATAAATGACAATTTTGAAAGCTTTCTCAAACTATGTTTTAATCATGTTTGTCTCCATTAAGCCTCTAAGTTAATTAAATAGGCAAACCAACTTGAGACAAGGAAATTGATTTTCTGCATAGAACACTCTCAACAGAGTAGCAGACATAAGAAGAGGATCAATTTTTCTTCCTGGTGTGCAAATTAAGTTTCGTTAAAAAAAAATTAACAAAATCCCTGTTCCCTTGTTCCCTTCTGTTCTTTTGTTCTTTAGTGACATGTTAATCGAGTAAATATGGCAGGAAGGGAAAATATATCTGAATGTTCCTTGTACCTTTCACCTCTGGGAAAACAAAGAAGTCTCCTGTCTCATTAGAGAGAACCTCCAACCAGTCCTGCCAGCCTCCTCATGAAGGAGCCAGGGCACTGAGACCCAAGGAGTGGCTCCCAACTCTGCTCTACCCACCAAGGAGTTCTAGTAGCAATCTGTTCAACATGGGCCCAAAAAGGAAAACATAGCTTGTGTGTCACTTATTATTATAATAAAGCCAGCCTACTCCTTTGTTTTCCATTGCATCACAGTCTCCTCACCTCCACCCCAAAGGCCTCAAGTGCACAAGGCTCTCAGTTGCATTCGCATCTCCCAAAGGCATCTGGATGAACATTTGCCTGCATTTGTACGGCTCAAGGAAGCTTATGTGTGGCATCCCAGGCTTGAGTCTTTGACATGGGATTTTACTGTTTAAGTGACTTCATCAATGTCTATTTGTTATCTAGAATAAGTGAATGGAGGGCCCTCTGCTATTCTTCTTAACTAAAAATCAAAAGAAGATCCTTTCGGGTCACCTGTGTGGCTCAGTTGGTTGAGCATCTGACTTTGGCTCAGGTCATGATCTCACGGTTCGGGAGTTTGAGCCCTGCGTTGGGCTCTTTGCTGACAGCCTGGAGCTTCAGATTCTGTGTCTCCCTCTCTCTCTGTCTCTCCAAAAGTCAATAAATATTTTCAAAAATTAAAAAAAAAAGAAAATCCTTTTTCAGAATGCGTATGCTGAGAGGTACATTCTCGGATGGAAGGTAGAAAAATTTTTCCTGTACTCTTTTGCTTATTATCTATATAATGATATCAGTAACACTATCTTCCAGGAGACATGTATCAACAATTCCACTTCGATAGTGTAGCATTCACTGTAGAGTGTGCCATCTCTGAAATCATTGCAGGCAAATGTGAAAATATTCTTTATTCTTCTCCTGTTGAATCTGAAGAATAGCAAGACCTTAATCATTTCTGAACGTGGTATTACGATTTCATGAGGGAAGAATTTGCTACTAAATGAAGTTCAAGCAAGAGCTTTTAAATAATTCCAGAGAACTGTTTTTCCCACACGTTGTAATTCTAAACCTGTGGGTAGGGTGCATTGTGCTTTCTTACATGTAAGGACCTGAGTGTTGGGAGATTTCAAAGTAAAATTATGCCGGATATTGTAATATAAAGTGATAATGTTAAAAAATATACAGCATATTAAAATATAGATTTGTCTTATATTATAATATCTATGACCCAATTATAGCTTAACTCCATGTTATTGTATTCAGATATCTCACAGCAAAATCAGGTGTATTGAAATGTAAAGCTCCAAAGAACAAACCTAACTTGGAAACTTATGGACTAGCTTTACTTAGAGCACTTTCTCAAGGCTGTCATGTAGGCAGTGCTTTGCTCGCCTGAGCAGAAATCGAACCAGGGATTACTGGACATAAATAAGGACAGAGAATCATCCTGGAGTCCTTGAGGTAGGAGAGAAACACTGCTCTGTTCTCCCTCAGAGTTTTCACACATAGATAGCATGTGGGTGTTTCTATTCCTAACACATTTTTAGTCTTTGCAATCAGCATCCACCTCTGGTGAACTTCCACTTACATTCAGTGCCGTAAGCATGATAAATACTAAACATCTTTGGGGGTGAGGGACACGGTACCCTGGATTCTCCAAGATGGAGGAGAGTGAGAGCTGTTTGGAGAGTAACAAATCAGCCAGGCAGGTGTGACACCCACACAGAGCTCTCTGCACACCGGGGATTCTCTAGAGAAGAAAGTACGCACTTACAGAATCTGGAGGTTTCGTTGTGGAAATGGGAGAAGCTGGGTAAAAACAATCAGGGACAATCTGAGTTGTGTGGAGCAGCTGTGGGGTGGGCATCTGAGTGACGGCGAAGGTTCTCTATTACTCTGCAGAGGTGGGTTCCCTTTCTTCCTCCTGTACTCTAGGCAAGGACACCTGGAATGGGCCTCACTTCACTCTTTTTGGTAACCCCTGATTTACCCCCTGCTATTGACCTGGAAAGATGATGACCAGATTTCTCAAGAGAAATCTGTTATTCTTGGTAAAAATAATCTGAACCGAAGGCACCTGTCTAAAGCCCCTCCTGCCTCTTTGATGGCCACTATTCCCTAGAGGAATCCAAAGTAGGCTTCCGTAGCTTCACTTTTGAATCTATTCCATTCTCAGAATCAGTCCAGAAGAAGGTTTCTATAGCTTGGTATTTATTTTCAGGTCTTAGGATATTTTCTTAATTGCCTCCCTTGGCATATTCTCAGTTCTGGTTGGCTGTATTTTATACGGCTCTGTTGCTTGCATTTGTACATTGTTGTTTTTCAATTTTTCCCCAAGTATAATGGAACCTCACTATAAAATGTGCGTTCTACGCCACAGATCCATCTGTGTTATAACATGGCACTCTGCATGTTTATTTCATAACCATATATAGATTATTTTCTAACAGCTATCACTCTTGTGCCTGGGAACCTCCATACTGTAGTCGAGGACCGTCAGTATCAGTGTCATCTGGAAGCTTGTTAGAAATGTAAAATCTCGGGCTCTGTCCCAAACCTACTGCGTCACAACCTGCAATTTAACAAGATCTCTAGGTGATTCATGTGCACATTATAATTTGAGACACACTGGACTACAACAGTGGTTTTTGAAGCAAGGGTTGTGCATTAGTCACATGGAGAACTTAAAACAATCAAAGTTAGGTCCGACTCCTAGAGATTCTAATTGGCTTGATATGAGGCCCTGATATGGGTATTACTTTTAGGCTTCACATTTATTTTAAAGGGCAACCACAGATGAGAAATGCTACTTCTCTAGAATGAGTAAAATTTGTATCTTTTTTAGCTGTACGGGTTGTATATTCAGTGTTAGATTGGAAGATCCTTGAAGGCCAAATCTATCTCTTCTATTTTTTGTGTCCTCCAAATTGCCCTTTGCAGAGTGCTTAGCATATGGTGGTTATTCCCTTACACGTTCATGGGTGATGGGGTACATAAGCAGGAGAGAGAGGACTAGGGTTCATGTCTTAGTTCTACAAGACAGGACGTCTTTGCCCTTGAGCAGACCACTGAACTTGTTAGGAAGTCCATTTCCCTGTCAGTCAAATGTGAATGACTTCCTATCCTAGTAGTTAGCCATTCATTCAACAAATATTTAGGAGGATCTATTCTGTTACAGGTACTGTTCCAAGCACTGAGGATATGACAATAAATAACCAAGACAGGAAAAGCTCTTGTCCTCATAGAACTTGTATTATAATGTGACATGAATAACAAACAGGCAAATAAAAATACAGAGAGTAGAGACATAGGTAGTAATCAGTACCAAGAAGAAAAACAGAGCACAATAAAGTGATGGAGATTGGTAAATTATGCAAGGAGAGCAACAGAGCTGGGTGACCAGAGAAGCAGTCTGTGAGAAGGGGACATCTGAGCAAAGAGTTGAATGATGGAAGAAGCAAGCCAGGCGAACATAGGCAGAGAGCCTGCAAGAATAAAATCCCTGAGGCAGAAACAAGCTAGGAGTAGTCAGGGGTAGACATAAGGCAAGCGTGGTCGCAACAGGATTCTCTGTAGATGTCGTTAGTCTATGGCTTAAAGGATCAGGGAGATTTATGTCAGTCTTGGAACTATCAATGCATTAGTGCATATTGGGGGAACATAAATTACCTGAAGGTAAACATATCTAATATTGGGGGCAACAGAAAAATAGCAAAAACCAGAGCATTATCATCATCGGCTTAACTTCTTCATTTCTCAATATGCTAGTACTTTACTTTAGAATCTGTGGGACTGTGCTCCCAAACACAAGCATAGATAATATTTACTGTTCTAGACAGGGCATTGAGTTCAGGGGATTTCCTCCTGACTCTTTTGTGTGATGAAGGAGTCCAGTTAGGCACTCTCCTGCTTCTGTCTCTTCTTATCGGAGCTCTGTGAACTGCTCAGAAAACCATTATCAGGAGAAAGCCAGGACTCTGGGGCTGGCTTCCAGAGTGCTGTAATTTATTTTATTTTATTTTATTTTAAATATTTTTTATTTATTTCTAGGAGAGAGAGAGAGACAGCGTGAGCAGGGGAGGGTCAGAGAGAGAAGGAGACACAGACTCCGAAATAGGCTCCAGGCTCTGAGCTGGCAGTCAGCACAGAGCCCGACGCGGGGCTCAAACCCACGAACCGCGAGATCATGACCTAAGCGAAAGTCGGACGCTTAACCGACTAAGCCACCTAGGCGCCCCCAGAGTGCTGTAATTTAGCTCTGGTTCCAGACTGTAAGAGTCTCTGGTTCCAGATAAGAAGCAGAACATCATTATTTTGTTGCTGTCTTGCTTCTTGAACCACCTTTTTCCCCACCAGATGTCGTGGTTTGACTTCTACTGATCAACCACCAAAGTCCATGTAGGGTTCAGAGATCTGTGTTCCAACTTCAGGAGTCTTCATTGCAAATCTTGAAGTTAGAATATAAGCCCCCAAGAAACAGCTCTTGATGATGATGATTGGTGATAAGCATGATGATTAATATATTCATGATAGGTCTCTTTTTCACGTGATATTTAGCTCTAGTAGCACAGATTAAATATTCATAAGAAGATTAACTGGCAAAGATAATTTGATTTAATCTGTATTCAAGTACATTACATGTGTTATCAAATTTGATCCCCACGATCTCCTTATGCACTAGTTATTGTCAAGTTCATTCCCAGGAACCTGAGTCACATAGAGAGTAAGCAACTTGTCCAAAGGCATACAAGAAGTGACCAAAATGGGCCTCCAACTCCAGATTTTCTGGTTCCACAGCATGAATGCATACAGCTTACCTGCTTCACAAGCAGCTACTTCTCTTACGAAATTCAACTGAAGAGTCTACTCTCACTCAACTGGTTAAGCATCCGGCTTCAGCTCAGGTCATGATCTTGCGATTTGTGAGTTTGAGCCCCGCTTCGGGCTCTGTGCTGAGAGCTCTGAGCCTGGAGCCTGCTTTGGATTCTGTCTCTCTCTCTCTCTCTCTGGTCTTCCCCTGATCATGCTCTGTCCCTCTCTCAAAAATAAACAAACATTAAAAATATTTTTTTAAAAAAAGAGTCTACTCTCTATGTAGCTTTCCCTTATCTCTCCATCATCAGGTATAAATACTATAGCAAAAACTATATCATTACAATGTTAAGTTCTTATTCTGTGTCAGGCTCTGTGTTTAGTGCTGTACTT
This sequence comes from Proteles cristata cristata, assembly GCA_017311185.1. Classification (NCBI taxonomy): domain Eukaryota; kingdom Metazoa; phylum Chordata; class Mammalia; order Carnivora; family Hyaenidae; genus Proteles; species Proteles cristata. The sequence goes on from JAESUZ010004510.1 coordinate 27,606, forward strand.
ATATAACCCTTACAAAATTAGGCTGCCTCCTGGCCAGGCAGTAAAATGGTTTCATTCCAAGCCTTACACTATAAAATGAAATTGTAGTTTTAGTCTTAATTGCATTCTCTCTAAAATCTCCAGAAGGAGAATTACATTCATAACACAGAGTAATACTTCTTAGAATCCTTCTCTCTCCCTCCCTCACCATTTCTCTAGCTTACAGGGCAGTGCACGAGAGCTGCCTCCAATTTCATTTCTTACAAACCTCTACAACTCTCTCCCTAAAACCCATCCCAGGATAGCCTTTCTTCCCTCTCTCCCTCCCTCCCAACTCCCCCTTCTTTCCAAATCCACTTTTTTCCCCCTTTCTCTAGAGTAGCTGTATATCTTTTCCAGTATAAATCAGTCTACTATGTTTTAGGCTTCTTTCACCTTGGCCTGAAGTCTACATGGCCAGTAGGATGGGTGCTCAATCAACTGACCTCACCATAGAGGCAGTGGCCTTGGCAGCAAAAGAACCTTTTTATTACAAGGAAAAAAGAGAAGACAGTGGTCATCTATGTGTTTATATTTTGCCCTTGTCATATACACTTTCTCTATTTACTATCACTTGAGATGGGTTTACATATTTGCCATTTTTTTTCATCCCTTCACTTTCAGTCTATGTCTTTAAAAAATATTTATTTTTGAGAGAAAGAGTGTATGAGTCGGGTAGGGTCAGAGAGAGAGGAAAACAGAGAATCTGAAGCAAGCTCTGCGCTGTCAGCACACAGCCCAATGCTGGTCTTGAACCCAAGAACTGTGAGATGTGAGATTGTGACCTGAGCTGAAGGTGGATGCTTAACCAACTGAGCCATGCAGGCACCTCTCAGTCGGGGTCTTTATCTCTCAAGTGAGTCTTTCATAGGCAGCATATAGATGGGTCTTATGTTTTGTTTTTGTTTTTGTTTTTTAGTCCATTCAGTCACTTTTTTTTTAGTTTAGTGGACACACAATGTTCCATTAGTTTCAGGTGTAGAACTGAGTGATTTGACAAGTTTATACATTATGCTGTGTCCATCACAAGTACAGCTACCATCCATCCCCTTACATCACTATTACACTGCCAGTGACTGTATTCCTTAGGCTCTGCTTTCCATTCCCGTGAATTACTCATCCCATCACTGGAGGCCTATATCTCCCTCTCCCCTTCACCCATTTTGCCCAACCACTAGCCCTCCACCCTGGAAATCATCAGTTTGTTCTCAGTATTTATAGTTCTGACTCTGCTTTTTGTTTATTCATTTTTTAAGATTCTATTTATGAGTGAATTATATGGTATTTTTCTTAGTCTGACTTATTTCACTTAGCATTATACCCTCAAGGTCTATCCATGTTGTCTCAAATAGCACAATCTCATCCTTTTTGTGGCTATGTAATATTCCAGTGGTGTGTGTGTGTGTGTGTGTGTGTGTGTGTGTGTGTGTATCAAACACATCTTCCTCATCCATTTATCTACTGATGGACACTTAGGTTGCTTCCATGTCTCATCTATCGTAAATAATGCTGCAATAAACACGGGGGTGCATATATGTTTTTGAGTTAGTGTTTTCATTTTCCCTGAGTAAACACCCAATAGTGGAATTGTTGGATCATATGGTACATATAGTTTTAATTTTTTGAGGAGTCTCCGTACTGTTTTCCACAGCAGCTGCACCACTTTATACCTATTTACATTCCCATCAACAGTGCACAAGGTTCCTTTTTCTCTGCATCCTTGCCAACACTTGTTTCTTGTCTTCTTGATTTTAGCCATTCTAACAGGAATGAGTTGATATCTTACTGTGGTTTTTGTTTGCATTTCCCTGATGATTAGCAATGCTGAGCATCTTTTCATGTGTCTATTGGCCAACTGTAGGTCTTCCTTGGAAAAATGTTTATTCAGGTCTTCTGCCCATTTTTCAGTCAGATTTTTTTTGGTGTTGAGTTGTAGGAGTTTTTCATACATTTTGGATATTAACTCCTTATCAGACATATCATTTGCAAATATCTTCTCCTATTCAGTAGGTTAACTTCGTTTTGTTGATGATTTCCTTCTCTGTGTAAAAGCTTTCTATTTTGATATAGTTCTAATAGTTTAGTTTTGCTTATGTTTCCCTTTCCTTAGGAGACATCTATAGAAAAATGTTGCTATGGCCAATGTAAGAGAAATCACTGTGTTCTCTTCCAGGAGTTTTATGGTTTCGGGTCTCATGTTTAGGTCTGTTGTCCATTTTGAGTTTATTTTTGTTTTTTTCTTTTTGTTTTTCCAGTTTTGGTTATTGCATTTTTTTTTAAAACAGTTTATTGTCAGGTTGGTTTCCATATAACACCCAGTGCTCATCCCCACAAGTGACTTCCTCCATGCCCATCACTCCCCTTCCCCTCCCCTCCACCCCCATCAGCCCTCAGTTTGTTTTCGGCATTCAAGAGTCTCTCATGGTTTGCCTCCCTCCGTCTTCTCCACTATTTTTCCCCTTCTTCACCCCCATGGTCCTCCGTTAAGTTCCTCCTAATCCTCCTATACGTGGAAACATATGGTATCTGTCCTTCTCTGCCTGACTTATTTCGCTCAGCATAACACCTCAAGGTCCATCCATGTTGCTACACGTGGCCAGATTTCATTCTTTCTCATTGCCATGTAGTATTCCATTGTATACATAAACCACATCTCCTTGATCCATTCATCCATTGATGGACATTTAGACTCTTTCCATGGTTTGGCTATTGTTGAGAGCGCTGCTATGAACACTGGGGTCCATGTGCCCCTATGTATCAGCACTCCTGTATCTCTTGGGTAAATTCTAGCAGTGCTATTTCTGGGTCATAGGGGAGATCTATTGTGAATTTTCTGAAGAGCCTCTTGTAATCATCAAGACAGTATGGTATGGGCACAAAAACAGACACATAGACCAATGGAATGGAATAGAGAACTCAGAATTGGGCCCACAAATGTATGGCCAATTTATCTTCGATAAAGCAGGAAAGAGTATCCAATGGAAAAAAGACAGCCTCTTTAACAGATGGTGCTCGGAGAACTGGACAGCAACATGCAGAGGAATGAAACTAGATCACTTTCTCACACTATACACAAAAATAAACTCAAAATGGATAAAGAATCTGAATGTGAGACAGGAAATCATCAAAACCCTAGAGGAGAAAGCAGGAAACAACCTCCTTGACCTCAACCTCAGCAATTTCTTACTCGACACATCCCCAAAGGCAAGGGAATCAAGAGTAAAAATGAACTATTGGGACCTCATCAAGATGAAGAGCTTCTGCACGGCAAAGGAAACAATCCATAAAACTAATAGGCAACCGACAGAATGAGAAAAGATGGTTGCAAATGACATATCAGATAAAGGGTTAGTATCCAAAATCTATAAGGAACTCACCAAGCTCTACACCCGAAAAACAAACAATCCAGTGAAGAAATCGAGTTTATTTTTGTGAACAGTGTTAGCAAGTAGTCCAGTTTTCCCAGCACCATTCATTGAAAAGTTTTTTCCTTGCAGTGCCTGGGTGGCTCAGTCGTTTAAGCATCACTTGGCTCCAGTCGGGTCATGATCTCACATTTGGTGGGTTCCAGCCCTGCATCATAGAGTCTGCTTTGGATCCTCTGTCTCCCACTCTCTCTGCACTTCCCCTGCTCTCTCTCTATCTCTCTCTCTCTCTCAAAAATAAACACTAAAAAAAAAAAAGGAAAAAAGTCTTTTCCTCATTGCATATATTCTTTCCTCCCTTGTTGGAGATTAATTGACCATAGATATGTGGGTTTATTTCTGGGCTCTCTATCCTGTTCCATTGATCTATGTGTCTGTGTTTGTCCTAGTACCACAGTGTTTTGATTACTACGGCTTTGTAGTAGATCTTGAAATCTAGTATTGTGATTTAGCTTTCTTCTTCTTTCTCAGGATTGCTTTGGCTATTCAGGGTCTTTTGGTTCCATACACATTTTGATATTATTTGTTCTAGTTCTGCATGAAATGCCATTGGTATTTTGATAGGGATTGCAATGAATCTGTAGATTGCTCTAGATGATATGGACATTTTAACATTTATTCTTCTAATCCATGAGCATGGAGTATCTTTCCATTTATTTGTGTTGTCTTCAATTTCTTTCATCAGTGTTTTATAGTTTTCAGAGCAGGGCTTTCACTTCTTTGGGTAAGTTTATTCCTAGGTATTTTATTACTTTTGATGCAAATGTAAATGCTGGGTTTTAAAAAATTTCTCTTTCCACAATGTCATTGTTAATGTATAGAAATGTTACCAATTCTGGGTGTTAATTTTGTATCTGACCACTTTATTGAATTCATTTATTACTTCTAGTAGTTTCTTGGTAGAATCTTTAGAATTTTCTATATATAGTATAATGTTGTCTGCAAACAGTGACAGTTTTTTGCCACTTTAAGATGGAAAAAAGGGAGGTATAATTCATTCACCCAATCTGATAGTGTAAATAAATAAAGATCCAGAATCTGAATCCAGTCTGAATAGACAAAAGCCCCGAGATTTGGCCAGACCAGACATTAGGTATGTGACCTAAGCCCTTCAATCTTCCTTAAGGGGTCCAGTGACCTCTACAACAGAGGTCAGTAAGCTATGGCCCATGGGCCAAATCCAGCTCACTCTCTGTTTTTATAAATAAAGTCCTATTGGAATGTAGGCACTGTGATTCATTTACATAGTTTCTACAGCTGCTTTTGCACTACAGAGGCAGAATTGAGTAGCTGTGACAGAGAAGGCAAAATCTAAAATAATTACTAACTATATGACCCTTCATAGAAAATGTTTGCTGACTCCTGCCCTAGAAGAAGACCTTATGCCACATCAGACAGTTAGCTGGAAATAGGCCAGTTCACCACAGATAGTTTTAAGGTAATTTGATAACTTGATAGATTTGTTTAATATGGTAAATTGGTCATCCAATGAATTTATTTGTTGCAAATTGGGTTCTGGCCAATGTTTTCATTCGGTAAATTCATCCAAGAAGTATTTATGGAGGATCTACTATGTGCCAGATTCTCTTGGGATTTATTAGTAAAAAAGACTGCCCCCCCCCCCATGCTTTTAAACATTACATCGCAGTGGCAGGAGACAAATAATAAATAACATGTATAATAACTAAGTAAATTATACAGTACTTTAAAGGAGAGATGTCCTGTGGGATTTTAAAAAAGCTGATGGGAGATTGAACACATGGAAGGATACAATTTTAAATAGTGTTATCAGAGGAGAGTTTTCCTCAACACTTCTCCTCACTGAGAAGAGAATATTGAGCAAAGACAGAATGAAATGAGGAGAAAAGCACATAGGAATCTAGGAAAGAGCATTCCAGGCACAGGGACTAGCCAGCGTAAAGGCTCTCAGGTAAGAATAAAGAGGACAGTAGTCTGGAGTACAGGGGAAATTAGCAGATGTGGTCAAAGTGACTATGACAGATGCACCATGGAGGTCCTTGTTGACCACTGGAAGGATTTCAGCTGATGTTCTAAGTGAAATATGGGCAATGGGGCTTTTTAAACAGAGAAGAAATGTGATACACTTCATGTTTTAAAAAGGTAGCTCCTTGGTTGATGAGAGATTCTGAAAGAATAAGGAAGCAGGAATACTACTAGTTAGCAGGCTACTGTAGTCATTTAAATGAGCGATGGTGGAGACTGAGACCAGTGACTGGCAGTGGAGACAAGAAATGGCTGCATTCTGTTGGATGTATATTGAAGTAGAGCCAATAGAACTTCCTGATGGGTTGGATATGGAATTTAAATGGAAAGAAAAGTAGTTAAATTTTTTAGCATAGCAACTACAATGGAGTTATCAACTAATATGACCATGGGAAAGATTTCAGGTAGAGCAGGTTAGTATAGATGTCCATGAGACATCAAAGTAGAGTTACTGAGTTAACATTACATACTCAAGTGTGGACTTAGTAGAAGGTTCTGGCTGGAGATGCAAATTTCATTGATTAAAATATAGCTCATGGCATTTCTTTGTTTCTTTTATTAGACTGTATATTCTTTGATGTCAGGACCCTTTCTCATTCATCTCTTCATCTCTAGCTCTTAATACAGTGCCAGGAGCACAATGGATAACACTGTATTTTACTAATACTCAAAGATGCTATGTGAATGAATGAATGAATGAACGAATAGGTAAATGGACAAATACTTTAATGAGACCAATTTATACACTTTGAGAAAGGAATATTTTCCTTTGGTGGAAGAAGGAAGACCTCAAATTATTTCATTTACCTTTAATAGTATCTAGGAAGCAATGTTCAAGTGGGCACCATGGTAAAAGATCACATGTGACCTTCAAACTTGGCAGTCTCCAGTTATTACCCTCATTTTAGTTGTATGAAGACAATAAATGCACTGGCAGTCCGAATTCTTGTTATTCTTGATATAAAAGAATGACTCGGTTGATCAAAGAAGAGTTGTCAATTTCTGAACAAGCTGGATGATCAGAGAAATTGAATTCCAAAGAAAAAGGGCAGAAAAATTCATCCATCTGGGAAAAATTCTGTAACTGAAAACTATGCCAAGAGAAGTATAATAAATTCTAGAAAGTAGATAATTTTGCTAAAACTAAATTAAATTTTTTTTTATTTGTTTAAATTCAAGTTAGTTAACATATAGGGTAGTATTGGTTTCAGAGCAGAATTTAGTGGTTCATCACAGTGTTCATCTCAACAAGTGCCCTCCTTAATGCCCATCACCCACTTAGCCCCATACCCCCATCTACGTCCTCTCCAACAACCCCCAGTTTGTTCTTTGTCTTTAAGAGTCCCAGTAGCACCCGGGTGGCTCAGTCTGTTAAGCTTCTAACTTCAGCTCAGGTCATGATCTCGTGGTTTGTGAGTTTAGTGTGAAGCCCTCTTCCCATCCTCTCTGTCCCACCTTTGCTCATGCTCTCTATCTCAAAAATAAACAAACATTAAGAGAGTCTCTTATGTAAGATCACAAAAGAGGGAGCTAAAGTTAATTTTAAAATAGACTTGTCAGTATCATCCGGATGAAGAATTCAGTATATTTTCAAAAATTATCTAATTTTTATCTGAATAAGATCTCAAACCTATGATTTATTAAAACTTGCAACTCTATCCAGATAAATGTAATACCAATATGAATATTTTATCACTTTTAATTTCCAGATCATATTTGACAAAGGGGGGTGGAATAGTTATATGCATAGAACTGAAGTGTGAGGACACCTGGGATTTATTATTTCCCTGAATACTCCCTAGTTTGTCACTGTAATTCTTTTTGTTGGCTTGTGATAAATGAAGATGAATTACACATTCTAAGATCTGTCTCTTCAAAATTCATGAAGAACAAAACACACTCATGCATACACCACACACACACACACACACACACACACACACACACACAGACTTATTAATGAAAATTCATGATCAATAAGACAATTTTACTTAAAGGGGCGGATATGACTTGATTTCATATTTTTCACACATTAGCTTCAGGTTCTATATTACTGCACAGAAAGATAAGCAACATAATTCACTTAAGCTAACTCAGATTCAAAACTGTATTTCAGATATGAATGATTAAAAAATAGAGAAATGATCCTGGTAAGAATTCCAGGGCGGAAACAAAATGTATATGAATGTTCAGGCTTTAGACGTTTATTTGCACCTGATTTATAAAAATGTTTACTTCATTTTCTGAACAAGCAATACATTTACATAAATGCCCATAAAAGGTACTAAAAAAAGTCTCCCCTGATTCTATCTTCCACAGGCCCACTCCCCAGGTCTGCATCCCTCTCAACAAGTAAACATTTCACGTTTCTCAGGAGCACATTACAGTTAAAAATTTAATCTATAAAAAGATTAAAACTTAAATGGTATCAAGCCTTCTGATGCAAGTACATGGAATGTCTTTTCATTTGATTACTAAATGAACTTTTGTGTTCTTGCCCATTTCCTAAGTGTATTCATCAACATTTATTCTTTTGCTATTGCTATGGTGAATAAGCTCTTTTATTACACCCTTATATGAATAAAAGTTTTTGATTCCTATATATTCATTTTGTACTTTACTACCTTAGTGAGTGCTTTTAACACTTGTAGACTTTTAAGTTCATTCTCTCAGGTTTTCCAGGTAGACTGTTCTATCATTCACAAGTAGTTTATTATCATCTCCTAATTTTTATACCCCTAGTGAAGTTCTTTTGCCTAATTGCCTTAATGTCTACTTCTAGTACAATGCTGCATGATAATGGTAATGTGGGCATCCCTACTTTGTTTGACATTAGTTGTAATTCTACTAGTGTCTCCCCCATTAAACACAGTTCTAGCTTTTGCATACATAGTTTCCAAGTTAATATTACTGAATATTTTATTAAGAATCTATGTTGAATTGTACAAATATCTGTTGAGCGTATCAGAAGATGACCTTATAATTTCTCACATTAGATTCCAGACCTAGATGGTTTCACACAGGATTCCTGATATACCTTGAAAGAGAACAATTCTAATCTGTTTTGCCTATTCCCAAACCTAATGTATGAAAAAGAAACTTCTAAATCATAAAGGAAACAGTGATATCAAAAATTCCCTGATTTTACGCACACACACACACACACACACTACAGACAAGACTTACTTAGAAAAATGGATGCAATAATTCTATGTGGCAAACAATTCAGCAAAGCATTAAAAAGTAAGTTATAACCAAATGGGACTTATTCAAGAATGCAATGATAAGTTGCTATAACAAAATCCATTGCTAAAGTACTTCATATTAATTTATATAAGGAGAGAAATCATGTTACCTATACATTGAAAAAAGGTAGCCCTTGAACAAGTGTCTCTATTTCTTCCAGTAAAATGGTCTACTTAGATTTTTATTTTATTGGGGGTGGCGAGGGGCAGAGGGAGAGGGAGAGAGAGAATCTTAAGCAGGTTCCACACGCAGGGCAGAGCTAGATGTGGGCTCAATCTCACAACCGTGAGATCAGGACCTGAGCTGAAATCAAGAGCCAGTGACTTAACCAACTGAGGCACCCGGGTGCCCCAGGTCTATTTGGATTTTTAAAATATTTCTTCTGGAATCAGTTTCAGTAAATCATATTTTTCTACTATATTATCCATTTCATCCAGGTTTTGAAATACGTTTAAGTTGAACAAGGTAGTCTCTTAGTGATCTTAATTTTCTTTTTCTGTTTTTTTGCCTGTTATTACCAAATAAAATAAGAAATTATATTTTCTCCTTTTTGATTGATCTAGGTAGTAGTTTATCTTGTTTTATTATTTTTTTTAAAAAGCTGGTTTTCCATTGTATTTCTTTTTCAAATACTTTACTTTTCATAACTCAGTAATTCCTGGTTATCAAAGATGACTTTTAATTACTTCTACTTTCTTACAGTCTATTTTGGTTACTGATACAATATTAAAGATCATTCTGAGTACTGCACTGGGTAAGCCTTATAAATTGCAATACATATTTTCTAGACACTATGCAGTTTCAGTTTATATTTTCTCTATGGTTTAAGGATTAAGAGAAGTGCATTTTATCCCAAAGAGAAAGGTCGTCTTATTTTCTGGATTTCATTGCTCTTGTTTTTGTTGCTTATTTCTAGTTTTGCCGTATTATGAGAAAATGCTTGCTGTACTATTTCCAATTTTTGAAATTTATTGAGATTGTCTTTGCAGTCTAGAGCATGGCTGATTTTTGTGAACATTCAATGGGCAAAGAAGGCATATTCTTTATTTAGAGAGTTCAGAAAATGTCAGTTAGACCTTCCTCATTAATTATGTTATTAGGTCTTTGATCTGTGCTTGCTTCAACTCATCAGACATTTCCTGAGACACGGGTTTTCAAACCATGCACAACCCAAGCCCAGATGGGCTTCTTACCTCTCTGTTCATCTAGCACCTATACTTCTGGGTATTTTAACAATAATTACCCTGTATCATAACTGCTTATTTACTTGTCAACACATTCAAGGTCCTTGAAAACAGGGAGCGTGTGTTGTACCTTATTATATCCCCAGGGCCTGACAGCACACGGTACATGGAAGATCCTCAGAATCATTTGTTGAATAAACAAATGAGCATCTCCATAGCTTTCCTGTTAGAATTCCTCTTAGAGATGATGACTAGGGAGAGGGAGTGAGATACTGGGAAGAAAATGTAAAAGGTAGATTGAAGGTGTCTGGCAAGTACATAGCACTCTAAACAAGTCCTATGCTTCCCAATTAGACCTTGGCAGCATCCACTATTGATACACAGATGTGGTCAGTAGCATACTATCAGCCCAATTACATCAGAAAAAATGGCAAAGTGGCCAGTGTTCATCACCGGCATTTTCTACTCTTACTCTTTAGCCAGCCGTGACGAAGTCACTAATTTCATATGACTGATCTAGTTCCAACATTCTGAAACCTCCTCAGTCCTTTTTTCTCTTCTGGAATGTAAATTCCAGCCAATTAGGCCAGTCTCAGTTAAGTACTGATTTTATTAAAGTAATCTGCAATGAGTTGTAATTGACTCTATAACTTAGTTTTTCAGGACATATGTTCATCCCCAAATGGGAGCCTGCTAATCCAAGTACATCTTGAGTTAGTTGCTGTTTATCTCCTCTGAATGGCACCTCCACATCCATGCATAATTATGCTTTCAAAATGCATGGAATCAGCATAGTTTAAAGCAGGCAGCCATACACAATCTTGCCCTTTTCATTTCCTTTTCTCATCTGAAAAATGAGGGAATTCAGTGAGCTCATCTAGAAAGTTGTCTCAGCTCTAAAATTCTATGATTGGTATTCTGTCATCTGATCTTGGCAAATTACTCTAAATAACCTCAGTCACCAATGGAGAATTAGTAAGGACAAGCAAGGCAGATATTGAACTTGATAAATCCTCAAATTGGGGGAGGGGGTAGTATAGTTAGTCCTGGACTGTCCATGCCACTGAGGCACGGCACAAATATCCGATCAGGGAACAACACAAAAATCTGTTATCAGTGAGCAAGGACAAAAGAATGAGGCAGAGTCTAAGGGCCAAACCCTTTCCATATAGGTATAAATCCCCTGGAAAGAGGCATTGTAGGAAGCATTATGATTAATCAAATATCTCAGTTAAGGGCTAGAAGGACTTAGAGTACAATAAAAATATTCCAAGCACTAAAACTAGAATGAATATGTGATGTCACAGTGAAAATAAGACTGAACCAAGAATCCTGCTCCAGGCCTTGCTTTGCTCTTGACTGGCTCTTTGACATTAGGGACATCTCTCAAGCTCTCTGACCTCAGTATCTGCACAACTACAGTATGTGGAGATAGAATGAATTATATGTTCAAATATTTTTGAAAGATCAACGTATGCTATACAAATACATAATACTAATTGCTCATGGTGATAATATGCTTCAGAATATTAGAGAAAACTGGGCAAAATTACATGAATTTAGTACTTTCATAATATTGCTCATAAATGCCGGTGATATTACCACCATGAGTCATAATATTGGGAAAAGCTCAACAAAAGCTTATGGAAGAGATCAAATTCAATTCTGAATTCGAGAAGCATCAATGAATCTCTAAATAGCATTTGAGCAAATATACAGTTTGCATCCTGTTTATCTAAAATTCCACAAGAATAATTTTGCCTGGTTTTTTCTAAAAATAAACAGTTGGGGATTTAAAGGTAAAACTGAGCCATTTGGGACTAACGGGTAATTCTAAAACAAGAACAGTGGCAGGAAAATTAGCCACTCACTGAGAGTATGGATTTCAAGATACAGCAGTTCCCCCAAAATCTCTTAAGTGCTTCCATCCAGAAGAAGTCACACGAGACTGACTCCCACATTTAATTTTAATGGAGATCCTAAATTGGATGAAACTATTAATTAATCTAACTAATTTGCAGTACTCAAGGCATTGACTCTGATGGCAGGATGGGAGTACAAGAGGTCAGCTCCACCGTGATGATCAGAGTTAACATGTTTGAGCATTTACAAAGTACCGGGCCCAGGCGTAAGCAGTACTCCCTTGCTATATCATGTATATCTCAATCATTACAGCAAACCCAAGAGATCAGCTCCATTCTTGTCTCCATTTTTCAGCTGAGAAATCTGAGGCACAGAGCGATTAAGTATCTTACCCAAAGTATATAGGTAGAAAGAGGCAAGGCTGGATTTAGCCCCTCAAAGTCCAACATTGGCACAAATGGGTTTTACCGCCAAGCTAACAGATCATGGATAGAGTGCATGGCCAACATCTACTGAACAGTTTGGAAGGATTTGTTGACTTACTGCTAAAAATATGCAGCTCACTTTGGAACCCTATATCGTATACACAATACCAATAAGAAACTGAGATGAGAACTGAAGTGATTCCAGGAAAAAAAAAAAAAAACAAAAAAACCCTTACCATGGAATGTTGGAGTATGAATTATCTAGTTTCACTTTCTATGTTGATCAAGACATAGAGAAAATTTATTAACTCAGACTACCTTGGATAGTGTTTAGCTTGAATTACGACATATGATTATATCAGGAATTCATGACAAAATTTTTTTCTGTGAAGGGCTAGGGAGTAAATACATTAGGTATTCTGAGCTGTAAGAGCTGTTGCAACCACTCATCTCTATAGCTATAAGCAGTAGCTCAAGAGCCACGTGCATTATGAAAATGAATGGGTATCGCTGCACTCTAATTAAACTTTATTTACAAAGGAAAACAGCAGGACAGATTTAACCCATGGGCAGTAGTTTGCTGACCCCTGGACTTCAGCAGAGGCAAATTGATTCTGAATAGCTATTTTATATATGTTCAAGCAGGGAGCCTACTTGAATGAATACATTTAAAATGAATGAATTCATTTCTTGTTCTCTTTCACTGATTAATTATATCCTCCCAGATAATCTGGCTATTATTTTTAACTAAACTTTCCTCTTTAGCAAGTCCAAAAGTAAACCATAAAATTTTACTGAATTCTGGCTTTGTGAGGCCCAAAGTAAATAACTTATCTCTCTCCCCTTCCTTCTCTCTTTTCCGTCCTGCTCTCTCCTAAAGACACCATGTATCAGTTACCTATCACTACATAACAGATTACTCCCCCCAACCCCCACACTCAGTGGCTTAAACAACAGCATTTTGATCTTTACTTTCTATGGATCAAGAATCCAGGCAAAACTTAGCTGGGACCTCTGTTTCAGGGCCTCTCAGGAGGCTAAAATCAAGGTGTCGGCTAGGACTGCAGTCTCACATGAAGGCTCAACTAGAGAAGGATCCACTTCCAAGACAACGCACGTGGTTGGTGGCAGGATTGAGTTCCTTCTGCACTATTGACCAGAGGCCTCAGTTCCTCAGTGACTGTTGGCTGACTGCCACCTTCAGTTCCTTGCCAGGGAGCCTTCTCCACCAAGGCAAGCACATGAAAAGAGCCAGAGAGAGCATGCCAGCAAGAAAGAAAGTGCAAGCAAGATGGAAGTCTTTTATAACTTAACCATGAAAGTAACATCCCATCACTTTTGCCATATTCATTAGAAGCAAGTTTCTAGGTCTAGCTCACAGTCAAGGGGAAGGGTTATAATACTAGGAGGCAAGAATCATTTTAGAAGGATGCCTACGACACACTATTAAAACTAAGTCTCTACTGGCCTTTTACTATAATGTTAACATTTTTTAATTGATGTCCTGTCAATAGGAGTAATCTGTACCTCTATGATATGCACAATAAAGTGGAGAGCAACTGGGGTTCAGTCCTGGTGGGGGTCCTCTGAAAAACCACATAGAGTCTTATAGGCTCAAAATAGCTGGGACTCAGTCTCCCTAACAAACATTATACCTAGCATGGAACAGGCTATGTTTCTGCAAGTAAGGTGCTCTCATGATTTCCCTGATCCCAGGAGGGTTGATATATGCCGAATAATTCTTGCATGTTATTAGATAGAATATATTAGTTTCTGTTATAGTTACACAATTCTGATTTGATCAGTTCAAAACTCGCTGTGCAGAATGAAAAGGGAAGTGATGGGTGTTGTATTATATGGGTAATATAGATCCCAAATTGATTTGATACTTCTCCAAATTGGTTTTTGAACCATGTTGACACTCCACTCTTATTGACAATGTGAAGGCCAGCCAGGTATTGGGCTTTTGTCAGTAAGAAAGGAATTTGCAGGAGGAGGTGTGGTTAGTTTGCCATCCTGGTTTTAAATGGTGCCTGAGGTAGCAGGCGTCATATTTTTGTGAGGTTTCTCTGACCTGATTTTAGGTTGGGGTCATTTGCTTCAGTAAACTGTGGGCCCTATAACAAATGTTTGGATGCAGAGAGTTCATTTGGGAGGTGGTCTCAGGAAGGACAAGTGAGGAGTGGGAGGTGTAAACAAGGAAAGGAGAAAAGCCAATAAAGTGTATTACTGAGTCGGCTACCCATGGAGAGCAACTGGGTTCAGTCCTGGTGGGGGTCCTCTGAAAAACCACACAGAGTTTTCACTGGACTTGTCCCATCAATAATGGGAAATCTGGGATCTTCTTCTACCAACTCAACACCCATTCCTCCACGGTTGAGGGCTGCCCCTGAGGAGTGTTCTAGGCTTCTTTGCATGCAAGTAGAAAGTTAAGTGCCAGAAAAATCTCTCAGGCAGAAAAGCAGAGAGGTTCAGGGACTTGAGATAAGTTGCTGACCATTTACAGGAGAGGTTCCCACTTAATTTGGAGGTGAGTTCAGTGCATCTGCTCCACGTAGTCTTATACACGTAAACATTGTCCATCAATGCAAGTTGTTTCTATGGCATTCACCATTTTAGGCAAGTTCTGCATGGCACAAAAGAGCTCAATGAATACGCATCATTGGATGACACTGAAGGCGGTAAGACGGCAGTGGGTAGCTACCTTGAGACTGGGAACCCATCCTCCCACTGACTTGGTTTTCTCTCCCATCACTTTCTCTTTCCCTTGGGCCACAGAATTATAGAATAGCTGAAACCCTAAAGATGATCCTCCAAGCCTTTTCTATCTCCAAGAAGGAATCTGAGGCTCAGAAAGGTTAAATGAGGTCGTCAAAGTCAGCCAGTGGCAAAGCCAAAGCCCACATCCCCGGCATCTCCTCACTGCTCTCTCCATCACAGCCCTGCTGCCTCCTCCTGGTTTATATCACCCTACAGGATTGATTTCCACCAAGGGACTGAGATTGATCGCAACTCTCCGAAGCAGATATATACAACTGATATATTAGAAACTGGTGTGCTCAATGAGTTCTACCAAAATCTTTTCACATTTACAATTTATTGTTTTTACTAGTCTGTACATTTCCATATTGAAATACAGTAATAATGCTTCCTGATGGCAGGGGCTTTTATTTCTTCAAAGAGCTTGCACATCTATTTTTGTCATTTTATTCAAGAGGCTGTAGGATTTCTTTTTAATTACTAACAGACTCCTGCAGGCTAGTATCTATTGCAAATAAGTATCTAATTATTAGCCGGTGATTTGTGCTTCTGGCTTGTGTGGTGAGGAGAAAGGCATGGAGCTGACTTGCATCAAAATGCTGCTAGGCTACAGGAAGTAAGAGTGGAGGCCAGCTCTTTGGTAATTCACAGTAACAAAAAGTGAGATTACTAGCCCAGCCAGTAGCTTTTGTAGAGTTAATTCTCAACCTCTCGTTGACCTGTAGCTCCTTTTCTTGTTTTCTCCTCCCCACATGTAAGCTGGAACTTGATGGGGGCCTGGAATTTTCCACTTCTGTTTCACATCGAATGGCGTGAAACGGTAGGTAGCCGATTGGCTTCAGGAGCTTTAGATGAGCACACACCAGGCATGAGTGCCCAGAGTCTCAAGCCAAGAAGGGAAGGTTTCTGTCAAGGTTCTATCATGAAGACATCCTCACTGGCCTGCTGCCTCCACTGTGAGTTCACATTTAAGTACCAAGCCAATGCTAAACCAGGCCAGAAGTCAGGAGCTGGGTGGCAAACTTCTCGGCTAGCCCCGACTCTGCCATCTAGTTCTCATCTCGCCCTATGTCCTCAGGTGTGAGATAGGCTCTGTCCCTCCACCAAAAGAAGGCTTGGTCTTATTCCAGGATGTAGCATCCCAGGGCCCCGAGGATTTAGGCGGGCAAGCTCACACAGAGAGAAGTCTCTTTGTACCCTGAAGTCATCAAAGGATTCTAGGCTTCTCTATAATAGCAGGTTGAACTGGGCCTCTCAGACCGCCACCATTTTGTAGCCCAGAATCACCCGGTCCCCAGCTATCTTACCTAAGATCATCTCAGACGTTGTCCTCAGTCAGGGGTACACCGTCGTGGTTGCCATGGGAGGCTGAAAGGCCTGCGCACACTCAGCGCTGGCCTGCCCGCTCTCTCTGAGGTTCTGAATGGCCGGGCTGAGAGTTTCGGCCAATGCTGCCTTCCTCATCTGACCTCTTCATCCTACTCTAGGGAGCACTGCCAATTTGGAAATCATAAGCCAACAAGCCCAGTCTAGGAGGTAGGGCTGCCTCAGCTTTTGCATACTCCTTGCCCTGTCAAGCCTCCTCTCTGGGAAACACAGATAGACAGCAGGATAAAATCATTATTGTCATTATAAGCCACAGCCATCATTTCAAGGCCTTTCACTCCGCCTTCGTCCAAAGGACAGGAATGGACAGGACTTTTTGTTTTAAATGTCTGAAAGAGTGAGAGAGAGAGAGAGACAGAGAGAGAGAGACAGAGGGACAGAGAGAGACAGAGAGAGAGAGAAAGAGAAGAAAGAATCTATCAGCATAAAGCCTGATGCAGGGCTCGAACTCATGGACCACAACAGACCTGAGCAGAAACCAAGAGTCAGACGCTTAACTGACTGAGCTACCCAGGCACCCTGAGGACTGTTTTTGCTCATCTTCTCCTCCTTCTCCTTCCTGGCTCAGAAGTATGAACTTTGAACCTGGGTGGGGGGCGGGGGTGAGGGAATAAATAAAGAAGTCAGCACTGATTGCTGACTGAGAAAGCAAATCACAGACAGGGCGGTTAGCTTTCATCTTTAACCACTGACTTTCATAGTATCTCCTGGGCTGAGGGCGGGACTGTACTGCCGTTTCTTACTCGCCTGGCCCACTGCGGGCACTTTGTCAGCTCTCTTTCACATCAGATGTTGTCATCTGGTGAAATCACCGCCGTGAGTAATTCTCCTGACTCAATCCCCTGAGAGGGAGGGTCCCACAGGGGTCAGTGAACCAGAAAACACTGAGCGGGGGCTCCAGCCAGGTGGAGTGGAGGTGCGGCCCCACCACTCTTTCGCTGCTGATCTCGGTAGTCGATGAGTAAACTCTAGTCTTCTTATCTGTGGGGTTGAGGGAACTCCTGGGATCCTGCTGTAGTAAGCTCTCTGTTGATGGTGGCGGTGGCTTGTCGTTTCTAGCAGCATCTATCTGCTCTCATGACCTCCGTCATCACACATCCGTTGTGCTCACTGCAATGATGTTCCATGTCACATGAACTTAGCTTATGTGAATTTGAAATAGGGCCATGTAAAAATACTAATAAAGTCTTCATGCATGCACAACATGAAATACGACAAATTCTACTTTACATTTATTCCTTCAGGGAAAACTGCCTTGAATCATGCGAGTTGTGAATTACACGATGTCGTCAGGAGCTCATCCCTGGCAAACCAACGTGACAGGGGGTCTGCCATCTGCCAAACGAACATTAAGATTTACACAAAGTGTCTTATTCAATCCTCCAATGATCCCATGACACTGGAGTCCTCAGACCCTTCAATAGAAGAAAACTGAGGTCTTCAATAAAAGTTTTTTTTAATGTTTCTTTTTGAGAGAGACAGAGAGAGAGAGTGAGAGCAAGCAGGGGAGCAGTAGAAAGAGAGGGAGACACGTAATCCGAAACAGGCTCCAGGCTCTGAGCTGTCAGCACAGAGCCCGACGCAGGGCCTGAGCCCACAAACGCTGAGATCATGACCTGAGCCAAAGCTGGACACTCAACCAACTAAGCCACCCAGATGCACCAAGGAAACTAAGGTTTTCAAAGGTTAAGTAATTTTCCCAAGTTCATTGGCCATTTAGCAAGAATTCAAATCCAAGTTGGCCTGGCTGTTTCTTTCCTTTCTTTCTTTTTCCATCTTCATATTCTCCCCAATTTCTCTCTCTCTCTCTCCCCACCCCCCCCCCACACTGACCATACATCTATTAAGTGGAGGATCATCTCATTATCCCCCCAAAAGCTGGTGGTTGTCTTTCTAATACTGAAATAATCCAAATGGCTCTGTTCTTCATCGGGGTTGTGTTGTACACAGGCGGGCAATTTGCTCCTGACTCCCTCTCCCTTCTCATTTCTGCCCTTAAGAATATAGTGCGCTTGTTTCATCACTGAGGGTGCAGTCGCAGAAAGCAGACTCTGGGAGAAGTTAGTATTTCTAGCCCTGAGCTGAGGATGTGAGGACGCGTGCGCAGACACTAGCACGCGGGAGACAATGCCCTGTTGTCTGGCTTCCTCCCCTTCCTCTGGATGCCATTCCCTCCCCACCTGGGCACCCTCCCCGATGCCCGCATTTGCAGAAGGCTGAGAGGCCTGGGGGTGACTTCGCAGGGTGCCCCTTCGGCGCCTCTAACAGCGGCTAGCGGCCCGTTCTCCTCATAGGTTCTGGGGCTGGCAGTTCCGCGCTCTCTCAGCCTCTCGGCCCACGACAGCTGACGCAGGTAGTGCCGCGGCCAGCTCCTCTGCACTGCTTCTCTGACCACCACAACGGAGAGAAACCGATTCATCTTTGGAAATGGTATCAGCTCTCTAGGTCTGTGTGCCACCCGATCGCACTAACTGGTCTCTGAAGGTTGCTCGGACCCTGTCCTGAGGAAAGTTTTGTGACTTAAGGACCCTTTGTAGCCAGGGGGCTCCTGCGGGTACCAGGCTTGCAGGCACTGCCACCCGATGGCTGTCTCGACGAACAGCACCTTCACAGGAGTTCGTATTCTATTTCCATTTCTTTTTCTTTCTTTAATTTTTATTTATTTCTAGGAGAGAGAGAGAGAGCGAGCGAGCGAGCAGGGGAGGGTCAGAGAGAGAGAGGGAGTCACAGAATGAAACAGGCTCCAGGCTCTGAGATGGCAGTCAGCACAGAGCCCGACGCGGGGCCCGAACCCACGAACCGCGAGATCATGACCGAAGCGAAAGTCGGACGCTCAACCGACTAAGCCACCCAGGCGCCCCACAGGAGTTCATATTCTACCCGTAGCTCAACAAGAGCCTAAGGCACGGAGAGAAAATGGGGTAAGGGCGGTGACGCTGCGATGGGCCAGCTGCTCAGTGCTGCCACCGTCCCTCTCTGCCAAGGAAATCTGACTTTCCTGGCATTCAACAGCATAGGCGAGCTCTTTAATGAGGTAATAAAAATGGCAACTTGGCAGCGACGTTATAAAGATAAAACTGTACAACACCATGAATCTTTGGCACTAGGATTATTTGACTGCTTATGTTTTTTTCCTGATGATATTTTTGCAGTGACTGAATATAGGTAAGAGTCAAGATAGAAAATCAAAGCCAAAATTCTCATATCCACTATGGTTGACTACTTGCTGTATAAGATGTAGACATGCATTTAATAAAATTATTTTCTCCCCCATAAAATGGGGATGGAGAGGGTGGCGGTGGATTCCATAGCACTGAACAAAAGACAAGTTCACTGGAGTTACCAAAGCCTTCTCTTCCATGTAATCAAACTACAAGTCAGGTTACTGTGACCAACAGGTAGCCTTCATTTCAACAGCTCCATTACCCAGGGTTAATTAAAAATCTGCTTTTCAATTAGATAAGAAGAAACTGTACTGTACAGAGCAGAAAAGCTTCTTTTCTGGTTTAACAACAATGTGTATGTATACTTTGAGAACAAACATTGACTCAAGCAGGTGGGTGTGAGAGACCACTCCACTTAAAGAAAGAAAAATAACTTAATATTTTGAGATTGTTCTATGAATCCATCTTGTCTCTCTTCTATTAAAAAGTACTACTTGGTTGATCATAGTCATCTGTGACTTTTCTCTCCTGTAGAGAGGTTCTCTCCTCCATATGTGTTCATAACTAGCCCTCCTTGGTTGTCTGCTGGAGAAATGTCACAGCTTTCTGAGCTCAGCCCAGAAGCTGAGAATGTGGATATATTTTTGTTGACAAACTGTCACAGGGGAGTGACTTGCCCACAAAGGATGGAGAGGGCATCCAAGCTGTAAGGACAATGAGGCAATCCTCATATAATGATGATTCACTCTTCTGTGCTGAGGATAAACCCTGGGTTGAAAATGGCCCAACTCCTAAACAACCAGCTTCGTGACATGGAATATGGAGACGTTTTTGAATATGAACAAAACAAATTATGGGACTAAAGCAACGAGTTCATGGCTTGATCTTGCATTTTGAAGCTGATCTGAGTATATAATTTTTTATTTTTTATTTATTTATTTATTTTTTATTTATTTCTAGGAGAGAGAGAGAGACAGCGTGAGCAGGGGAGGGTCAGAGAGAGAGGGAGTCACAGACTGAAACAAGCTCCAGGCTCTGAGCTGGCAGTCAGCACAGAGCCCGACGCAGGCTCGAACCCACGAACCGCGAGATCATGACCTAAGCGAAAGTCGGACGCTTAACCGACTAAGCCACCCAGGTGCCCCAGATCTGAGTATATAATTAAAAAAAATTTAACTCAAAAAATGCCAAGACAGTTTTGAAAAGAACATTGATGCAAAATACCTCAAAGAAATGTCAACACTATACCAAAACAAGGCAACAATTAAACTCCACCGTCTACCTGATGTGTGCAAATATCAGATAAACGTTTGCCTAGTGCCACAAAAACCGAACCCACTTGACTGGCTCTATTTTTTCACCAGATAGGTTTGCCAACTACATAAATTGTGAGGTCATGAGAATAATACATATTCTTCTTTCCCTTAGTGCAAAGGAAGAGTAATCTGGATATCATCACCTATAGAGACCAAAGCTAATATATATTTTTTAAAGTTTTTGTTGTCCTGGTTTTGTTTTGGTAGCTGATCCTTCATATAAAGCATGGATTGTGAAAGGAATCTGAATTTATATACAGCTTGGATAACCTGTCATACCACAGAAACTATGGGGCACTTACTATATGCTCCAAGGCTTGCCCTGGGTGGCATAGATACAAATGACACTACTGGGTCTTTATCCTCCAGTACCATATACTTTTGGGTGGATAAAACATGCATACATGAAGCAAAGACTAAACTGTATAATCTTAACCTTAAGTGTAATACAAATTCTAAAGATGGGCAAGACCACTGTGGACTACAATAGGCAGAAAAAGAAACACGCTGGAGATGGAATTTGAGCTACTCCTTGAGGAATTATCTGGAAATAAACATGTAGAAGAAAGGCAGAAAAAATTTCTGTGCTGGGAGAAACATATAGACTAGGTGTTCTCAACCTTAACACTATTAACCATGGGGATGGTCTTTTTTTATTTATTTGTTTTAGAGAGTGTGTGTGTGTGAGCAGGGGAGGGGGACAGAGTGAGAGGGAGGGAGACAGAGAATCCCAAGCAGGCTCTGCACCTTCAGCACAAAGCTCCATGGGGGCTCGAACTCATGAACTGCGAGATCATGACCTGACCAGAAATCAAGAGTCAGTTGCTTAATAGACTGAGCCACCCAGGTGCCCCATGGAGATGGTCCAATGCATTGTCCACCAGAAGCCAGTGGCAAAACCCCACTCTCCAATTGGGAGAACCCAAAACACCTTCAGACATTGCCAAATGTCTTCTCAGAACACTGTCACCCCTCAGTTGGGAACCACTGGACTAGATATAGATACCTAGGTTTGGGGAGTTTTTGCTTTCTCCATCTCAGAGTTTATCAACCTCAGAATTATCGACATTTTGGGTTGGATAATTCTTCATGGTGGGGGTTGCCCTGTGCATTATAGGATACCCAGCAGCATTTCTGACCTCAACCTCCTAGACACCAGTAGCACCTCCCCCTGGTTGTGACAACCCAAAATATCTCCAGACATTGCCACATGCCCCCTGGGGTGCAAAATCACACCCATTTACGAACCACTGGGATTTGCAGCAGTAATAGACTTGGCTCCCTCTGGTGTAAGCAGAATTGCTTAAACAAAGTACAAGGTTCATGTTAGGAAAGAGTGGAATAAGATTGATTAACTAGGGTGGACACATGCTATGCGAGATCCAGGATAGTAGAGCCTGTAATGGGAAGCCTTGGCAGTTCTTTTTTTTTTTTTTTAATTCTTGGTTCATAGGTTTTCTTTCTTAGATGGCTATTTTTATGGGCATATTCTTTTTTTTTTTTCAAATAGTTTATTGTCAAATTGGTTTCCACATAACACTCAGTGCTCAAGCCTTGGCAGTTCTTAAGCAGATGTGTTGCAAAATGAAATTGGCATTTTAAATTTAATCTCGCAGAAGCAAAAGGATAAAGTGCCATGGGGAAGGGCTGAATAAAGGGAGGGGGGCTCCGTCGGCAGGTTATAAAAACCAGGTTTAAGTGTTGATGGCCAGGGTGTAGTGACATCTTTAAAATGGAGACAAAAGAGTAAACCCAAGGGTGCTTTGCAGAAAGAAACGGTGACCTTTTACAACAGATCGAATACTAGAGACTAAGGCAGGAAAGAACCAATGGTGAAACTATGTAAGCTAGTGGGAAGAAAGACTCAACTGAGATGAAAGGAAAGGAGGGGCATTTAAGGAGTCTGATATTGCAAATACTAACTGCAGGCATTTTAGAATTAGCACAGGAATGAGAGGTGAGAGGTCAGGACTGAATGATGGATTTGGGAGTCTTGGAAACACAAAACCCTGAAATCTCTGTGGCTTAATACAATGAAAGTTTATTTCTCAAATTATGCTCCACTGTAGAATGGGTGGCCCTGGGTCTTCTAGGGATCCTGGTTTCTTCCATCTTTTGGCACTGCCATCTTAAATGAGTGACATCCAAGGTGGCTGTAGAAGGGTTCAGCCATAAGGACCTCATGGGAGATTTTAGAGGCTCCAAAGTGGCATGTATCACTTCTGCCCACTTTCTACTGGGGATCCTGCTGAACTGGCAAATCCTATCTTACTGGTGTTCCCAGAAAAGGAAATGGAATTCATGAGAACTTGGCCAGTCTCTGCTATGGGATGGACACAGACACAGACACAGACACACAGACACACACACGAACAAGAAGAAAACTATAGGACTGGATGAACTCATTGAGGGTATGGAGATAAAGGGAAAATCAAAGAGGGAGAGTTCAAGGAACCCAGATAACAAATAGAAGATTCTAGGGTACCTGGGTGGCTCAGTCAGTTAAGCATCTGACTTTAGCTCAGGTCATGATCTCACGGTTTGTGGGTTCCAGCCCCGCATCGGGCTCTGTGCTGACAGTGAGCTCAGAGTCTGGAGTCTGCTTCAGATTCTGTATCTCCCTCTGTCTCTGACCCTCCCCCGCTCACACTGTCTCTCTGTCTCTCTCTCTCTCAGAAATAAATAAGACATTAAAAAAAATAGAAGATTCAGCAAAGAATTTAGACATGTTGTTAGAAAGCTTGGAAGAAATCCAGCCTCGTATAGAGTTGCAAGTGGCAAGAGAAAGGAAGGTAAATTTGGATAAGAAGGGAAAACGTCCGCTTTTGCAAAGACTCTTGCTTTTGAAGACAAAAAAATCAAGATAATTAGGAAAGGACTCAGGCATCTTTACCCCACCTCAAACTATCATTAGCTTATCTTTACGATCGATCGGTCTGAAACCTAAACCCTTCTGCATGGCCTTCAATGTGCTGTCCCAGCCTATCTGTCCACATCCCACCATGCATTTCCCAGATACCCAGAATATCCTGGTTACTGGGTTCACAATCTCGGAGTCTACCTACCCTCCCATCTTCATGGCTTTGCTTTTATAGCCGTTTCCACTCACCACAGTCCTGGCTTTCCTCAAGGCCTAAGTCAAATGCCACATCATTGAGAATGAAGCCTTTTCTGATCATCTCTATCAACATCAACCTCCCCATATTCCAACAGCCTTTTGGTCTTTACTTTGGCACATGATACCACCTACTTTGAATCGGTTGTACGTTCACTTGACTGTCTCCCTCAGTAGACCATGACTTTCCCAAGCACCAAGCAGCATGCCTGTGATGCAGAACCCCAGGACGGCCCAGACAACACTACAGTCTAGGTCAGGGAATAGCAAAAGTTTTCTGTAAAAGACCACATAGTAAGTATTTTAGGTTTTGCAGGCCATATGGGCTCTGTCACAGCTACCCAACTGTGC
Source organism: Proteles cristata cristata (assembly GCA_017311185.1). Lineage (NCBI taxonomy): Eukaryota > Metazoa > Chordata > Mammalia > Carnivora > Hyaenidae > Proteles > Proteles cristata. The sequence continues at coordinate 51,863 of JAESUZ010004510.1, forward strand.
CATTTTAGTGTAAAAGCAGCCATAGACAATATGTAAATGAATGGGTATGGTTTTGTTCCACTAAAATGCTATTTATGAAACATGTAGTGGGCCAGATTTGATCCATGGGCCATAATTTGCTGCTCCCTGACATATGGGAGTGACGCTTCCTGGAGCATACTTCCTCTGAAGTATAATCTAGGAAGTCTCAATGTACACCTTAGTTATCCGTGTATCTTCTGCCCCACCTCCCACCAGCACCTAGAACAGAGCCTTCCACGTAGTAGGCCCTCAATGTTTATTTTTCTGAATTAAATATGCCTGGAAAGATAGCAAGTCAGTGAGTCATAATAGCATTTTGAGAGCTTAATTACCTTTGAAAACTATTTTTTGCAAGATTGTACTCAAGTAGCTCAGGAAGCAATCATGTAAGCCCAAGAATCATAAAAAGAATGTGACAGGGGAAGATGTGAGCTAACAACATCTAGGGATTAGCAGCCAAAGAGAGAGAATCTGCCATCAGAGCTGGGTAAAAGCAACAAAAAGGCATTTCAATCCTCAGAGACCAGCGCCGAGGGACATCACATCACATGTAATAGATGTCTCACAACACCCTCTAAATCCGTGTGAATAATGCGTTTAATGCCAGCACTTCGATGCTGGAAAGGTGTTCATGATTTGGAGGAAACTCAGAGGCCAACCAAAATGATTAAGAGACTGAAAGGACTCATTTACGAGTAGCTATAAAAGAAGCCAAACACGTGCTTGGCCTGCTGATGGCCAGAGCGAGATGGGAAAAAGGTTTACAGATTAGTAAATGCTATAAACACCAGGAAGGGGAGGAATGATGGTCAGCTCTACTGCACTAGCTCTCTTGCTATGGACATATCTCAGGCATTGACAAATTCCTCTCATTATTGGGTCTTAAAACATTTACAGGCCTTCTGAATAATATATAACCGGGAATGCTGTGATTGGTAATGTTCTATTATTACAGAGGAACACGACTGCTCCAGAAGAGCAAATAGAAGACAAATTACAGGGAACAGGATTGCTCCAGAAGAGAAAATACAAGACAAATGATTGCTTATTAAGGGAAGAAACATTCCAGGCATGCTAAGCGTGCTGAGTGAATTAAAACGCTCTAACGGTCCACTCCTAGAAATAGCCAATATATGCAACCATGGGTAATGTTATACAGCATAAAATTGCTGAAATTTAATACAAAGGTAGAAATATGGCCAGAAAATTTCTTCATTCCTTCTGTCATTTCATCATTGATTTCTCCATCCACCCCACATATCTAATGCTTACTCATGATCTGCCAGGTCCCGCGCCGGTGATACAAAGGTTAATAATACACAGAGCCTGTTCAAAAAAAAAAAAAAAAAGCTTATGGTCTAGTGGTGGGGTCAGAAGATCATGGAGTAATAAGGAACACACAGGTTCGAGAGGATAATGGGGGGAAGGAAAGTGGGAACTACCCCAGATGGGAGAGAATAGGAAGGTTGGGGAGGCTTCCCAGGTAAGCTGGCATCTGAATCAAGTCCTGAAGGATTCTGAGGAGTCTGCAAGTCAGAAAGAATGAGAATAGGCATCCTAGGTGGGAAGGGTTCTAGATTCAACTTGCTAGAGATGACAAAGTGCTGGACCATTTTGTCACAACATATGTGGGACTGACCAGTAGTTCAGGTTGACAGAGACAAATAGTGTAAAGCATGTGGTAACCTTAAAAATAATAATTGAAGGGGCACCTGGGTGGCTCAGTTGGTTAAGCGTCGTACTCTTGATTTTGGCTCAGGTCATAATCTCACATTTGTGAGACTGAACCCAGTGTCAGGCTGGGGGTGAAGCCTGCTTGGGGTTCTCTCTCTCCCTCTGCCCCTCCTCCACTAGCATGCACATGTGCACTCTCTTTCTTAAATAAATTATAATAATAATTGGAATATATTAGAATCATAGATGATTTTGATTTTCCTTGATTTTTCTGTCTTTTCCAAAATTTCTCCATTAATAAAAATCACACCTTTATCGGGGCACCTGGGTGGCTTAGTCGGTTAAGTGTCTGACTTTCGCTTAGGTCATGATCTCGCGGTTTGTGGGTTCGAGCCCCGCGTCGGGCTCTGTGCTGAAAGACTGGAGCCTATTTGATTCTGTGACTCCCTCTCTCTCTGACCCTCCCCTGCTCACGCTGTCTCTCTCTCTCTCCTAGAAATAAATAAAAATATTTTTTTAAAAAATCACACCTTTATGCAGACAAATAATTCCAAACATTTATATAGGACTTCTTCTGTGCCAGATACTATTCTAAGCATTTTGCATATATTAAGCAATTGTACCCACATAGCTCTGAGATAAGTATTATTGCCCCGATAACACCGATGAGGATAGGAGGCAGAAAGATGTTAAACAATTTGACATAGAGTCAGGAACAGAGCAGTGTTTTCTACCTGGGGAATCTTGCTCTAGAGCCTCTGCTTTTACATGGGCTGTATTGCTACTAACTTTAAGTTAGAAGCCTATTTTCATAACACTTACTCCCATAATCCCACTCCAAAAAATTGGTCTGACAAAGAATCAGAGATACAGCCAAATATTTTGGGAGAAGAATGTTCATAGCCTCAAAATTTATAGTAGCAAAAAAACAGAACTATAAATCACCTATGTGACCTATAATACAGAACGATTAATCACGGCTGTTGGGCAAGCACACTGTAGAAGAAAAGTTAAATGATATAGGAAATGCTCACTAAAAAGGCCAAAGAGAAATGTAAGATACAAACTGTATTGGCATAATCCTGGTAGTGTGTTTGTGTGTGTCAGGAAAAGAAATCCACTAGTTAGACTGGGAGTCAATTCCAGTCTTTTTAAAAAAAAATTATTTGCTTATTTTGAGAGAGACAGAGACAGCATGAGTGGGGAAGGGGCAGAAAGAGGGAGAGAGAGAGAGAGAGAAAAAGAATCCCAAGCAGGTTCCGCACTGCCAGTGCAGAGCCTGATGCAGGCCTTGAACTTATGAAACCACACATCAGGACTAGGGCCGAAACCAAGAGTCAGACACTTAACCAACTGAGCCACCTAGGCACGCCTCCAATTCCAATCTTAGCTCTTTCATTTAATTAGCTTTGTGACCTTGGATAGTAATTTAACCTCTTTGTATTCCAGTTTCCTCATCAGAAAATGGGGGTAAGGGACAGCTGGGTGGTTCAGTCAGTTAAGTGTCTGACTTTGGCTCAGGTCATGCATGATCTCATAGCTTGTGAGTTCGAGCCCTGTGTTGGGCTCTGTGCTGACAGCCCAGAGGCTGGAACCCACTTTGGATTCTGTGTCTCCCTCTCTCTCTGTCCCTCCCCTGCTCATGCTCTGTCTCTCTCAAAAATAAACAAACAAAAAAAGAAAATGGGGGTAATACAGTTGTTGTAGTGGGTAGAAAATTATTAATACAGGTAAAATGATTACAATACAGGCTGGTAAACACTCAGTGTCTACTATCAAAAAAAAGCAGAAACCCTATTTAAAACTTACAGCTACATTTAGCTAGCAGTTTGATAAGACTTTATAGTCTGGGGTCTAATAGGTTACAACAGCAGCTAGTTATTTTTTAAAAATAATTGGAAGTGAGATAAAGGGCACTTTCCATTACAAATAAAAACTATTTGCTTTCAAAATCTGCTTTCTCAAATTTTAAGATATACCAAACACTCAACCAACCACTGAAGTGTTTTAGAGTTTCCTTTTTCACCAGATACCGTCCTAAGACTAGAGACCTGATGTTTTATTTGGGTAGAATATTCTTGAGTTGTGAGAGTTTTAAACTATTCAGAAATGTGTTTTCATGTTAGAATCAATTGACGGATGGAAATTACAAACTGATTTTTCAAGGGCCCAAAGCCTTTCAAAACCCTATTTCTCATCCAGGTTTTAGAATCACCTTAATGTCACTAGTTTTTAAATATTAAGAAAAAATAGAAAGAAATAAGCAATTTCAAAAGTTGAGATTTTTTTTTTTTTCCATTAAGGAAATTCTTGTAGTCCTCTTCAAAGCTGCTTTCCAGGGCTGAGGCTACCGAAGCAGATGGGCTATACTGAGGGAGATGAACAAGGGCCTGGGGGTAGGGGCATGTAATTTTCACTGCTTGGCCCAGAATCTGCAAAGTGAAAAGGAAAATGCTTAAGCACTCTTTTTTTTTAATGTTTATTTTTGAGAGAGAGAGCCAGAGTGGGAGCAGGGGAGGGGCAGAGAGAGAAGGAAACACAGAATCCAAAGCAGGTGCCAGGCTCTGAGCTGTCAGCACAGAGCCTGATGCGGGCTCAAACTCAGGAGCCGTGAGATCGTGACCTGAGCCACCGAGGCACCCCTTAAGCACTCTCTTAAGGAAAGGACAGAAAATCCTTGAAGGAAAATGAGGTATTCTGCTTCTCACAACATTCAGAACCCTATTTCCTCCCAAGTTTTCACGGTGCCCCCTTCCTCTCTCTCTTCCAGGTCTCCTATGTAAAAGCGATTGACATCTGGATGGCGGTGTGCCTTCTGTTTGTGTTTGCTGCCTTACTGGAATATGCAGCAGTGAACTTTGTCTCCAGGCAGCATAAAGAATTCCTGCGGCTCCGGAGAAGACAGAAGAGGCAGAATAAGGTACAGTTGACCCTCAGCGCAGACAAAGTCAGGTAGAGCTCGAGGTAGTTACCAGGCAATGTAATTGAGAAAACAGAATACATAATGATCAAGAAGCTAAGATTAATTTTTGTCCTGATTTGTCCTACTATACTGAATTACTGCTCTGCTTAGTCCTTTTAAATGAGGGCAGGGTTGTCACATTCAGCAAATAAAAACACAGGACATGCAGTTAAACCTGAATTTTAGAGAAACAAATAGCATTTTGTGTAAATATGCCCCAAATATTACCTGGGAGATACTTGTATTAATAAAGTGTTTATCTGAAATTAAGATTTAACTGGGGGCCCTGTGTTTGATCTGGCAACTCTAATTGGAGATATATACTCAACTTGACAAAATTGCTTTAAAATCCTGTTGTTCTGAATAGTAATAATTTGTGGGGATATGACTTTGGGGACAGAGTTGCTATGATTGACTTTTTCATCAATTGCTCTGGTTTCATGTAAATAAGGCCCTGACCCATGTGGGTCACAACTTGATAAATCCAATCAAACTGACCTCATTATCTTGACTTAAACTTTAACACATAAACCCAAATTTTACACTATCCAGAGTTTGAGGCTTCAAATATATGGCTCAAAATCATTAGCTCTAGTGACTCCCAAACTTGCGGGTACATTAGGGGTGTATTAGAGGGACATTAAAATAGCCTAGAGAGGGGTCTTTCAAAAACCCTGGCCAGACCCCATACCAATTAAATCCCAGTCTTGGGACGGGGCTCAGGAGTCAGGATTTCTGAAGCTCCCCCCAGGTCATTTCAGTGTGTGGAAATGTTGGAGAAGCAGATTATAAACGTTGGTTTATAATCTAATTTCATAGAGGACACCAGAAGGCTTGCACTTGTTTTCCATTTCACATTCTGGGAGAGAAACAAGCCCTTTGATATGGAGAATGTTAGAGCCTGTAACAATGTCGCTAGAGAACTGAAGCTAAAACTTTAGGTACAGGAAATGAGAATTTTCAAAATCTGTTCCCCTCAAATCTGAGAAATTAACCCTGCTATCAGAGCCATAGTTATGTGCTACTGCTACTCTGTTGGAACAAAACCAAGAATGTTTCATTGTCGATCTTAATGCTTCCAAATACCCTGATGCAAAGCTAAACATTTGTTGTGACTTAGATATTGGTTACATTGAGGAGCTTGTATATGTACGAGCTCAGAGAATCCTGACCTCATCTGCCAAAACCTTTCCTCTACATACTCTGGACTGGTATCCAGCTGGTTGCCCCCATTTCTCTTCTCAACCTCTTAGGAATACTTTGTTCTACCTCAGCCTAGGGAAACACACACATACACGCTCTTTGCTATACATTGTTGAACATCAAGTCTTTCTCGGTTTTCTCCTCCTCACCTTCCGGTTGACGATAACCATTTCTTCAACCTCACCTGCAGAAGTCTAGCACAACGTGGCACATGTGCCATCCAGGAAATTAGTAGAATGTGAGAATTCAGCCAATGAACTGTATTCCCAGAATTCCCTGGCTTAGCATAGCAGATGGCCACGGACCGCATAGTCTCCTAGACCAGACGTGAAAAATGGGTTTCATCTTGCTTTCCAATTCTGAATCATTGGTAGGACCTCCTTGGAATGCTATGTGGAAGATTCTTAGGCTGTAACTGTAGCTTATCTCATCGTCAGAATCACGTGGAATGCTTGTTAAAAGTACAGCTTCTTGCACAAATTCCTAAACCTAGGAATCACAGTCTGCAATGGGAGGTCACTAAGAATTAGGAATTTTCACAAGAGTCCCAAGTGAGTCATATTATGAGAAGTTTGAAGAAACCTGGGCAGTATTAGAGCAGACAGGAGAAAATAAGAAAGACGAAGTAGTAGAAAATGTGGTTGGAGGAATGGATGATTTCAGATTCATATACGACTTTGCAGGCCAGTCCTTCAGTCCTTTATAGGAATGGATTTTATTCTAACTGACTGCAATATGTGAATTAGTTTCAACATAGCAAATGTCAGTCAATCAGGTGGGTAGTCCATGAGGTCAAGAGAAGCAGCTGCAGACCAGTTAGGAGGCTATTATAGAAATCTTCCAATCCACGAGCATAGGAGGTCTTCCCATTTCTTTGTGTCATTTTTAATTTCTTTCATCAGTGTTTTACAGTTTTCAGAGTACAGAGCTTCCACTTCTCTCATTAGGTATATTCCTCAGTATCTTATTACTTTTGGTGCAGTTGTAAATGGGATTGTTTTCTTAATTTCTCTTTCTGCTGCTTCATTATTGGTGTATAGGAACGCTACAGATTTCTGTACGTGGATTTTGTATCCTGCGACTCCACTGAACTCATGTAACAATTCTAACAAGTTTTTGATGGAGTCTTTTGGGTTTTCTGTATATAGTATCAGGTCATCTGATACTTTCAAATAGTGAAAGTTTTACTTCTTCTTTGCCAATTTGGATGCCTTTTATTTCTTTTTGCTGTCTCACTGTTGTGGCTAGGACCTCCAGTATTGTGCTAAATAAAAGTTGGAAGAGTGGACATCCCTGTCCTGTTCTGACCTCAGGGGAAAAGCTCTCAGTTCTTCCTCATTGAGGATGATGTTTGCTGGGGGGTTTCATAGATGGCATTTATTATGTTGCAGTGTGACTCCTCTAAAACTACGTTGTTGAGGCTTTTTTTTTTCATCACGAAATGGATGTTCTACTTTGTTAAATGCTTTTTTCTGCATCTATTGAAATGATCATACGGGTCTTAACCTTTCTCTTATTGATGTACCATGTGGATTTATTTGCAAGTATCGAACCACTCTTGCATCCTCAAATTAAATCCCACTTGATATGGTGAATGATTTTTTTTAATGGATTCTGTTTGCTCATATTTTGTTGAGAATTTTTACATCCATGTTCATTGGGGATATTGGCCTGTAGTTCTTGTTTTTAGTGGTGTTTTCATCTGTTTTAGGTAACAAGGTAATGCTGGCCTCTAGAATGAATTTGGAAATTTTGCTTCCTTTTCTATTTTTGGCAATATTTGAGAAGAATAGGTATTCAACAATACAAGAAACAATGGGTGTTGGCGAGGGTGTGGAGAAAAAGGAACACTTGTACACAGTTGGCGGGACTGCAAACTGCTGCAGCCACTGTGGAAAACAGTATGGAGGTTCCTCAACAAGTAAAAAATGGGGGCACCCAGGTAGCTCAACCGGTTAAGCATCCGACTTCGGCTCAGGTCATGATCTCATGCTTTGTGGGTTCAAGCCCCATGTCTGGCTCTATGCTGAGAGCTCGGAGTCTGGAGCCTATTTCAGATTCTGTGTCTCCCTCACTCTCTCTGACCATCCCCTGCTTGTGCTCTCTCAAAAATAAACAAATGTTGAAAAAGAGGAAGGAAGAGATCAAGATAGTATGGGTATTGCAAAGAGGAGCAAGGACACCTGAAATGGTGGATATTGGTGGACATTATGGGAAGACTCCTTTGAGATGCCAATTGGCGTTGGTTTTCACTGCTTTGTCTTGAACTGAGAAATCCAAGTTTAAGTGTTTTGCACAGAGATGTTGTGTTGGACTATGCATCCCAAAATGGTCATTCAAAATACAAAGCTTAATGAACAAATTTAAGATTTAGAGGCAGGTGGGAAACAAAACAAATCATGTTTGGACCTTTGCAGCCAAGGCTCTTATTTTCATTGACAATTAAATTAAAAAAAAAAAAAAGAGTAGGAGATATTTCCAGTTATGCATCCCTTAGGAAATGGCATCTTTTTCTCTAAGGCAATGCTTTAAGTCTTTTAAGTCTGAATCATGGTAAGAAAAAAAGTGGTAATAATAGCTAACACTGATTGAGGGCTTACTATATACCAGGCACTGTTTTAGGCACTTGTCCATACAGTAATTGATTTAATCCCCACCACTGGGAGGGGAGTGGTGTGATCATACAGCCCAGTTTACTATGTCAAGTCCTGGTTTTGCCTGTTCTCCTGATGCCTTAATGTAGCTTAGCATTTGTTCCGGATTATTCATTTTAAACAATTTATTAATAGTTGCATTAAAATAAAGTGAAATAGGTTTGGTTGACCTCTACTTTATACAGCTGGTTTCTGTCATGGTGTAATCTTCTGTGGGGAGGGCGATCTACATGTTCAGTGGACAAGTTCTCACTTTAACATGTAGTAAAATCTTAAAAATAGCCATCACTATTCCTGGCTTTTTTTTTTTTTTTTTTTTGACCCTTACCAGAAGCAATGTCCTAGCACTCTCTTTCCAGGATAGCTCAAAGGGAGCTAGCTGTTATCAAAATGAAGTGCACGTGGACACAAGAAACTGAGGATAAAGGGTTCCTTCTTCTGGCCTCTGTCAGTACTGGGACACTGCCATCCTGCTGGCCACTTGAGGTGGCGGCCTTGGTCCATAACATGGCACACAAAATCCATGACACTAGTAGGCCACCGCTTGGTGGGAACACACAGTTCGATGGGCAAGAATCAAAATAGATGCAGAGCAGTCTTGCTGTTGAGTGTCGGAATGTTCACAATTGAACAGTTTGGTCATTTTTTGCAGGATAACTTTACTGTCTGATAACGCATTTTTATTTTGTAATACTTCACATTACGGAGTTGAATTGTCTGTTAGTGTTATTTTCCATACCCAAATTGTCCTTGTTTGGATAAATTACATAGTCATGCTGTCAAAAATGAAGGCACTATTCTTATCTTCTTCTTACAGATGAGAAAACTAAAGCAAGGAGAGTTTCAGTAAAATGCCCAAAGCCACACACGCAGGCAGTTTGGCTCCAAAGTCTCTGACTTCAACTGCTATTGCCAAGTTCACATTTTATATCTTACATCTTTTATCTCTGAGACACATACATACTTGAAACAAACACCTCTAATGCACTCTAATAGTCTATTTTGCTTAGAAAAAATTATTGTTTATTTTTGAGAGAGAGAGAGAGAAAGAGAGAGAGAGAGACCGAACGTGAGAAGGGGAGGGGCAGAGAGAGAGGGAGACACAGAATCTGAAACAGGCTCCAGGCTCTGAGCTGTCAGCACAGAGCCTGATGGGGGGCTCAAACTCACGGACCGCACCGTGAGATCATGACTTGAGCCAAAGTCGGATGCTTAACCGACTGAACCACCCAGGTTTCCCTATTCTGCTTTTTATATGCAGATGTAATTAGGGTAAAGCAGGTGGGGTGAGCACACAAGTACAGGGTCAGATCCTGTTATTTAAAATGTTGATGTTTTGTTCACCTTGGATTTTTTTTGCATTAATAAATTTTTTTAATATGGCATGAAAATATTGATTTGGAGTATTGAGGCTCTGGTACCCCTTACATTGCACCGGAGGTCTTACCTTGCCCTAGTTCTGGACAAGGAAGTCATGAACCACTCAATTTTCACAGACCCTAATAGGTTGTGGCCTGAGGTAAAACAAGAACAAAAACACCCTTTTTAAATGTTCAATATTCCCAATGAAAAAAGTCAGCTCTTTAATTTCCCACTGGGGACCCAACCTCTGCAACATAATACTGGTTATTTAGAATGCATAGGAAAAATGAAGAGTGAATCACTTTCCAAAGTGACATTAGCATTAAGATTTATTCAAGGAACACAGGTATTGAGAGACTGCCTGAGATGACATTTATTTGCATGGGAAGAATACCTAATGTTTACTAAACAATCCAGTTTTGAAATGGGGTCACTTTCAAGGAGGGGCCAGGTAGTTTGTGATCAGGTGTGTTTGCTTAGATTATCTTTTCTACATGTCAAAAAGCAGCCACAGTCAAATTTATCAGAGCAGAGTTTCCCAGAAACAACCGAGCCCAGATCTTCAACTGACATAACTTGCAAATCGCTATGCTGGGGCCAACCCCAGTCTATTAGAAGCTGATGCCCCAAGGCTACATGGTGAAATTCAATCTTTATGTTACCTCCTGAGCTCCAGTAAGTTTTCACGCAATGCGATGTTTATAACAACTTCCCCACAAGAACTTTATTTTTTTTATTTTTATTTTTTTACAAATAGTTTATTGTCAAGTTGGTTTCCATATAACACCCAGTGCTCATCCCCACAAGTGCCCTCCTCCATGCCATCTCCCCCCTCCCTCCCCACATCCATCAGTCCTCAGTTTGTTCCCAGCATTCAAGAGTCTCTCATGGTTTGCCTCCCTCCCTCTCCCCCAATTTCCTTCTCCCCCACGGTCCTCCGTTAAGTTCTCCTAATCCTCCTATACGTTAAAGCCGCATCTGAGTTGCTCCCTGCCCGCCCCTCTTTCTTTTTAATATCTGGCCACACCACACCTGGCTTTTGGCATTGGAATTGATTTCAGTTATTTCCAGTTGCTCACAGAGCCCTGATTTTTTTTTTTTTTAATTTTTCAGAGACCAAACAGAAATGGTGGCTGCTTGAGAACATCGTTATGGTTTTTAGGCTGCCTAATAAGCAGTCTTTGTTTTTAAAATTTTTATTTTAATTCCAGTTAGTTAACATACCATTATATTAGGTTCAGGTGTATAGTAGAGTGATTCAACACTTCCATACAACACCCAGTGTTCATCATGATAAGCTGCCTTTTAAAAGGAATGTTACATTATTTAGACTTCAACCTCCCAGGAAGAAAATACGGGGCTTCAACCAGATTAGCCAACAGGGTGAAATGTGAGGGCCTGATCAAAAGGTCTCAGATGACAGTAAGTTGGCAAAGTAAAAATTCAGTACTCATGTTGTGATTTTCTCCTCCCTCTTTATTTATCCTTTAACTCTTAGCTAAACTGGTAATTCCTCAAAAGATCATGTCCTGATGCTACAGGGCTGAAATAATCCTACTCTTTCAAGTACAGATTGCACTCACTTTGTTCCTTTTCATAACATGTCACTTTCTACCCATTGTATCCAGGTTTTACAGAAAAATAGAAGATTGGAAAGATATTGAGAGATATTACTTAGGACACTTTACCAAGAGATACCTGAATCTTGCTTTCAACCAATCTTTACACTGACCTACTGAATGGAAATAAACCTACCAGAGCAATACCCTATTTTTATCCCGGCTTTAGCCTCAAACCTAAATGAATGCCCCCAGGAGGGAAACCATGTAGAGGAAGCCCTGGTCCCTCCACTCAATCGGTCCAGAAGCCCTGCGCGATTTCCTCTGTTCCAAAGGCCTTATATTGTCCCATTCCAATGCGACATGAGGCCCCCACTGGTGAAGGCCAGAAGACAAGAACCCGGAGCAAATGGTCACGTAGGAGTGGCTTATCTAAACCCCATGGGGTCTTCAAATGTCCCCAGAGAGAAGCTTCCTCATGAGGGGTAAAACTCGCCTTCCTCTCTTCCTGGAGACATGCCTTCAAACACTGAAGGATGGTGAGCTCACAGACCTTCTCAAATCTAAGCTAAACAGACCTAGTCCTTCCTATGATGTGGCTTAAAGCCCCTCAGCACACTGATCCCCCTTTCCTGGTTTGCTAGTGAGCACCTCCAAGCGTCACAGAATCTGAAAGGAAGCCTGGGCAGGACCGACTTGTAACACAAAGGAGCAGTAATGCCCCCTCTTTAGCTGCAGTTTTAAAGAGAGCGTTAAATTACAATAGTGCTGTTAAGTAGTCTATTCCATTATTGGCTCATTTTGACCTAATGCTAATACTTCTTAATTTCCCAAGTCTTTTTTTCCCTACTGTTAATATGAATAGCTATCAAGTGATCTCCCCTTAAGTGCTTGTCATTTTTCTAACATAAACAACTTCAGATTTATTGCTGTAAATTTTCACATTTTTGGATCTGGCCCATTTTCTAGATTATATTTATTGTTGGTTTTTGTTTTTGTTTTTGTTTTTGATGCTGATTTAATCACCTGGAAAATTAGCCACCACTTTTAGCTTTGTAACACTGACAAGTGTCAACACTCTGGCCAAAGGCCACCAGAAACAAGGCTGTGGTTAAACAAGGTGGGTTTACTCTGCAGTGAGGGAAGACACACACCACGGGAAGCAGGGGATGAGGGGTCCTCCGTAAATGGGGTGATTTGGGAGGAAAAGCTAAAGAAGCAGGGGTGTGCTCTAGATTGCATGCTGTCAGAAAGCAGGGGAAATTCTATAATTGGGTATATCAATAACTTCCATCTATAGAAGGGCAGACTCCTGTGAGGATAAAACTGTATTGGTAAAGACACAGCCGTCACTCACTTTAACCAAAAGCCATTAGTATTTTGTGGGGAGCAGAGTGGCCTTGTTTTTGTTTGTGCTTAGACAAAGTTAGGAAGTGGTCTTGTTTTGTCTGACTTTGTCATGGTCTCAGACCAGCCTTGTCTGAGGTGGGTATCCTAGGAGATGGATTCAAGTTTTGGAGTTGAGGATTTCACCTTCTAAACTGGCCTAACCTGCCAACATTCCAATGGAGCCACTGTAATATACCACTCTTGTGACCTTGGCAGGCTACTCAAACACAAAAACTTCTCTGTGGCTCAGTTTTCTCATCTGTAAAATGGAGTTAACAGTGTTCACCTCATAGGACTATCGTGAGAGTAAAGGGGGTTTCCGTGAGTAGAGCTCATAAAATAAAAACCCTGGCATATGGTAAATTCTACACTTAGTGACAGTTCATTTTGGTATCCACTTTCTCCACCACAACATACCAGACTCTGGGTCATAAAGCTTTTGTTCAATTTATTGGGGAACATGTTCTACAGATTAAAATCCAGCACCTTCAAGTAGCCCCAGTAGGCTGCCTACATTTCCCCTCCCCCATTTTCATTCCTCTGGTCTTTCTTCCACAACAGAAAGTTAGATTGCACAGCAGATGTGACCCACGTACAGCTATTTTTATAATCAGAAGATTGAAAATAATGAGTTCGTGCTTCTACTACCAAGAGAAGTGGAAAGAATTAGGGGCAAGCTTAATTCTTCCATTTTATCTCCCACTAATGCAGCTTGCAACTAAACTTCCTCCTAAGTGCAAGGGCACTTTTTCCAAAGGTAGAGAACCCACTATGAACCTTCTAACCCAGGTGCCTGGGTGGCTCAGTCCGTTAAGCATCCAACTCTTGATTTCAGCTCAGGTCATGATCTCCTGGTTCCTTCTGAGCACACCCCCCTCCCCCTCAAAATAAGTAAACTTTAAAAAAAAAAGGGGGGGGCCTTCTAACCCAGTAAGAATGTAAACAGGGATTTTGAAAGGCCACTATTGAAATGCAGATGTTAATACCACTAAACCTAATCAACCACACAAATCTAATCCAATGAGTCCACTGAACTCTGAACTATAAGTAGAATAGGGTCCACCTTTCAGAATCTTGCTTAAGGTCTCTCATCTTTTTCTCTTCCTCTCCAAAGGCTTAGAATAGTTGTTCTCAGTCTAGGCAATTTTGGCCTCCAAGGGCCATTTGGAGATAGGTTTGGTCGTCACACTGAAGGGAGGGTGCTACTGGCATCTAGTAGGTAGAGGCCAGGATGCAGTTAGACAGCCTACAGGGTACAAGACAATCCTCCCCCCATAAAAGGAAAAGTTGTCTAGCCCTAAATGTTGATAGTGCCACGGTAGAGGAAACCCTGGTTTAGAACATTGTTAAGACTGTTTCAGATTGAGAAGTATACCCTAATTTTTTGTTTCTTATTTGCAAAGGGGACACAGTTTGCATACATCTGCCCACCCAGGCAGGAGTGCTAACCTCAGAGTCAATTCCTCTATGATTCATATGTAGGTGGGGCTCACTGGGTGATAGGCAGTTCTTTCCCTTACATTAGAAAAAGGCAAATTCTATCCAGCAGCCTACCTTTGAAAATTTGTTTTATTCAAATACACCCTCAGCTGAGAATGAAAGAAAACTTCATCTGATTGGCTACATTAAAACCTACATCATATGGATCCACACACCTCACACCCTAAGAAAACAAATCCATGATGCTATGCATAGGTTCATACAGGAAATAAGACAGGGCCGGTATCTGTGAAGTAATAGGTTCACACTCTGAATATCCAAATTCTGGGAGGTTAAGATGCTTGTATGTGTGGAGGAAAAATTAAGTTCTTTGTCACACCTATTTAGAGAATGCTCAGTGGCGTGAACAGTCACGATGAAAGCTTATTTTCAAGATTACCTGACCAACAGGCACACACAATCATGTCGAGGGTTACAAAGAAAGGGAGCGCAGTAGGAGTGTTAAAGAGACCAACGATTTCAGTCATTCTAGAAAGAATCTACTGGGACCTTTTGAATTGGCTAAGTTACTAAAACTGTGAGTAGGCATATAAGAATTCAAACCACTTGGACCAGCGATAGGCACAGGGATGGAGAATAACGGGTAACCAACACACTTACCCACCTGCAGACGGGAACGGGTAGATTGCAGACTGCTCCCGCAGTACGGGCTACCTGTGGATCTGCTCTAGATCAGTACCTCTCTAACTTCGGTTCGTGTGAGAATCACCTGGCAGCCCAGGTAAAACAGGTTCCTGGAAGCCAGCCCCAAGCTGGACCCAGCAGGTCAGAGCCTGGGACGTATCCCACAAGCACGTGCCAGGTGCAGGTGATGCTGATGCTGCTAGTCCACAGAGCCACAGAATCCGGAAGCTCCAGAGAACCTGGAAAATGGCCTTCAGTAATCAAGATGCTAGGATCACTTCATACCTTTGTTACTAGCGTGTCCCTAAAAACTAGCCAGTAAAAGATTGACAAACAGAAAATAAGGTATTTTATAAAGACATTTTAGACTGGAAATCCCTACAGGTCTCCTTTTTCCTTGTCCTGGGGAAGGAAACTCCAGAATCTTAGCTTTTAGCTTTTCTTTTTCTTCCAAGAATACAGTGAAACGGTGTGTGTTCTCTTTTGTCCTTTAGCATTTGCCCGATACCCTGCCACAGGTTTGTACAAGGTGTTGAAAGAGGATTTTCTAGCTCATTAATTAAGGTAACAACTGGTTCCTTCACAAGCAGGATGTTGAAGAGGTTGTAACTGCTTCCCCAGGGAGGTAGAACGCATGTTCGTTTTTTGTCTTAAAGGTTGAGGAGTTTAGATGAAGCTTTAACAGACCTGTGTGGATTCGGAGTTCAGACTTAATTATGAAAGCCAGCAAGAATAAATAAATGTCAGGGTACTCGGCAATTCCCATACACCACCAGCCCAGAGATCTGGTACTTGTCAGGGACACAGAGGCCTGAAATGTTTTTAAGGCGTTTTTCTTCCAACTTGTTCCAGTTTGCTAGGTATTATAACAGCCTTATTGTAAGGCTTACAACATGGAATCCTCTCTTGCAAGATGCGGAGTGATTTGCAGAAGCAGCCTTGCAAATGAACTCCCTATCTTTTTAGTATCTCCAATTCTTTTTTTCATCTCAGGCTATTTACCATTATCTCCATTTTCTTCACCTTCCTTCCTACTATGTTCTGTTTTTCTCTCTCAGATTTTCTTCATCATTTTCTTTCCCTCACCCTCAATGTCACATCTTCAGAATATCTCATTTTATTCATTCACTCACTCGGTGTAAATGTGTCACATACCTACTACAAACCATCCACAGGGTCCTTTGGATTCTGCCCTGGGGATACTCAGGGTCCAGGGAGAGAGAGACTGATAAGCAGACACACCTTCTGTGTATATATGGTGACAGAGGCGAGAGGACACTGCAGAGCAGGGTGGGGGGGGAGGCTCTGTGGTAAACACTGTCAATGCTCCACCCATTTTTCCCATGGCGCTCCCGCCTTCTATATGCAATGATGGCTTCCTACCATGTGCGGCCCCAGAAGCATGCTCAGCTTTTGCAGGGCACGCTGGAAATACTGAGACCTTAACCCAGCAACAGCTCTCTGACAACAATAGGCGGGGGCTGAAGATACATATCCCACCTTCCTTGTCCCTCTGAGCTATGGTCTATACTGGCTCCCAGTGGGATTGAGCCCATCACCAACACTCTAACCTGATTACCAATGTACCTTGAGTTGACATGGTTTCTTTCCCTGCCTCACTCTCTCCTGGTGCCTCTTGAGGTCACACGCCAAATAAACTATATGCACGCAAATCCTGGTCTCGGGGCCTTCCAGAAAAAACCAGCTAAGACAAGCACCCAACAAACACCTGTGCTCTCTGAGAGTTAGGTGACAAGACAGGAGTGTGGAGAGCTGAGCAGGTGCTAGGCAAGGAAAGACTGTGCACTGTGCAGAGAAGGCTGGCCCTCCTCCTCAAGGCAACAGGGAGACAGAAGTATGGCTTGTGTGAAGGGTCAAGACGGGGCAGCAATGGCTATGTGACATAAAGAGGAGATGAATAGGAATGAAAGGACACTTCTATATAAATGAAAATGTGACCAATACAGGAGTTACCACTTGTTTTTTTTGTTTTTGTTTGTTTGTTTTTGTTTTTGCGGTAAAACAGTAAAACCTCAGGTCTGTAACATCACTTATCTTTTATATTTCTAGAATCATCAAACTTAGCTGCAGTTCCAGATTTGCATATGGACCCTTTAGAGAGACTTGCTACACAAAATTTCAAAAGGGAATTCAACATTACAATGAGAAGAAAAACTTGTATCAACTAGGCTCGTTTTTTTGTTTTGTTTTGTTTTGTTTTTGAGAGAGAGAAGAGGAGGGGGACAACACGCATGTGTGAAGAGGAGGAGCAGAGGGAAAGCGAATTCCAAGCAGGCTTCATGCCCAGTGAGCGAGGAGCCCAACTCAGGGCTCAATCTCATGACTGTGAGATCATGACTTGAGCCGAAATCAAGAGTTAGATGCTTAACCGACTGAGCCACCCAGGTGCCCCAACTAGTCTCCCTTTCGCACTGTCTGTGTTTTGTTGGCTACGATGGACAGACTTGCAGACAAATGGTTTCAATACAGAATGCTATCTGCTATAGGTAAGGTTCAAGTGCCAGATTCGGTGAGGACAAGGGAAAGAGTGGGTCCTCCACTTTGTAGCAGCTGGGAAGGGACCACTTGTTTGGGTCCTGACATAGAAGTAGGAGTCGGACAGGCGAAAAGGGGCTAAAAGACATGTTCAGGCTGAGGGAACAGTTATGTGAAGGTCATCCCAAAGATACGGACCCAGCAGAGCACTGGGGACATGGGGCCTTTGAGGGAGGAAGACCTCAGCGGCTCCAGAAGTGGGAAACACCAAAAGGTTTTACAGATGCAATAATCAGACTGGGCTGTAGAAATCGCACTCCTCATAGAAGGATCAGATTGGAATGAGGCGCAAGGTCAGGAAAATGCTTACTTCGGCATTTCTGTTTAAACATGCTTTTAATTGCGTAATTAGTCCAAGACTACCTGAAAGCCCCTCCCAAGACACCTAGATTATGAATACACAGCAGTTAATCCTTTTGTAATTTTGCTGGAATTACCTCTACAAATCTGGGATACATACTATAACCTTAGCAAAGCTCTCCTTTGACAAGTACAAATATGGAAAGGTCTTTGGTGTTTGAATTATTTGCAGTAAGAAACGCTTCTCGTTGCTGTCACATCACCACAAACTTAGTGGCTTAAACCAAGACAAACTTAGGATCTATAGTTCTGGAGGTCAGAAGTCCAATATGGGCCTCACTGGGCAAAAACAGAAGGACTTGGCAAAGACGCATCGCTTCTAGAGGCTTGTGGGGCGGGGCGGTTTGCGATTCAGAGGCCGATCAAGGAAAAAGACATGGCTGCAGGGGAAGTTCCACACAACAAGCTGTATGGGCTGGGCTCAGCAGGGTGGTCCGGAGGCTTACGCCAAGGAGCTGCCACCCAGAAAGGAAGAGGGCAAGGGGACTCCCAGGGGCGAGGGGGCTTACCAGCCTAGGTGATGTCATTCAGCAGCCCGGAGGTATCCTTGTCAGAGAGCTTCAAAAGGCAGCGGCAGCAGAGGGAGGGTCCCAAGGCTCTATTTTATCACTGGTCAGCAGATGCTGAACATGATTTCATGAGATATGCAAAGCAGGCAGGCTTTAGATGGCTAAACATCTGTTTGTTTGGACCACTTTAAAGGGATGCCCGGGTGCCTCAGTCAGTTAAGCGTCCGACTTTAGCTCAGGTCATGATCTTGCGCTCGGAGGGTTCGAGCCCTGCATCGGGCTCTGTGCCGACAGCCCAGAGCCTGGAGCCTGCTTTAGATTTAGTGCCTCCTTCTCTCTCTCTCTCTCTGCCCCTCCCCAGCTCATGCTCTGTCTCTCTCTCACTCTCTCTCAAAAGTAAACATTGAAAAAGTTAAAAAAAAGAAATTCAATGTGCGACATTTGAGATGTCAGCAGGCTTTTGAGCTAACAGGTCTCAGCCTGCAGTGAAAAAATAAACAACCCAGAGGTCAATACATCGTGGCCCACTTTGTCTCAATTATATAACTCAGGTCTAGGGAGAATCAGATTCTTGCCTTTTCCAACTTCTAAAGGCCACCCATGTTCCTGGACTTACACCCTCCTTTCTTTAAAGCTAACAATGTTTTCTCTCTCTAACCTTTTTCCTCCACGGTCCCGTCGCCCTCTGACCACAGCTGAGAAAGGTTCTCCACTTTTAAGAGCCATGTGAATAGATCAAGCTCACCTGGATAACCTAGGGCCCTCTCTCCATCGCTAATTCCTTAACTCAATCACACCTGCAAACTCCCTCTGCCCTGTAAAGTAACACATTCCCAGTTCCAGGGATGGGGACATGGACATCTTTGGTAGCCATCATTCTGACCACCACTCATGGCAATGGCTTCCCGTGACTGTCTGATAAGAGTGTCCCCAGGCCACTCTGGTATATTCTATCCATAGTCGAGGTGGCTGGAAGTGCCGGGAGGTGAATGCCCCAGGAGTGGTGCTTAACCAGTGAGAGCTGGGGCTTGGTGGCTGCACACTGAGCCTCCTCATTCCTTGGTAGGTTCACTCCGGGTCACACAGAGGTTTGAACTCATTTGCCAACAGCAATGCACTGAAGATTCACACAGCCTTTATTGACTTTCCTCGTTTCGTGTCCCGCTTCCCCCCAACCCCTCACCGCACTTCTGGTGCTGCCTCCCATATAAACCCCTTGCACGCAAATCCTTGTCTCAGGGTTGCACTGGAGAAAACAAAAGCAAACAGTGCCTTGGGGCCAGGAACCTGATGAAAATTACAGTCTCCTTTAACCCCATCCTATGCCTCCTCACCAAATACCAAACAGACCCTAGAATACATTTTGTGCCCAAAGTGTGGAAACAGAGGGCTAGGGATCTAGAAGGAGCAACGAGTGGCATCCCTGAAACCAGAATAGTAGTTTCTCCAAATCACAGAAGAATAGTTGCATTCCATCTACTGCACCCTGCAGTTAGCATTGATAAAATATTTGGTGCTCCTGGGTTTTCCAAATAACCTGACAGGTTTCATAATACAATTCTTTCTTTATGTCCCTGAAACCAAGCCTGGGCCTTCAGCTCTACTGTTATCTCAGAAAGGTTGTGACAGTAGATATCTTACTGTCTAACTCTTAATTGCTATGGAATCCTCCATGGGGATGCAAGCCAAAGGTAGTTCACCATCACTGAGCCCTCGTAAGAAGATCAAACAGAAGGAGAGAGAAGTCTGGTCCTTCCCTAATCACGGTTTTGTCCTCCATCAACCTTCGGTCTTATCTGTAACAAGCTCAGTTGGGGACAAAACACTGAAGCTGGAGAATTATCAGAAGCAGGTGTGGCCATTTAGGAACCAGAGTCTGGGCTCCGGGCAGAAGCGGGCATATGTAAGTAGCTCTCATTTGCGCTGTTTGCGCTCTAAGCCACTGGACAAACCCTACACTTCATTTATTCAACAAATAGTGTTTAGAATGCTTGCTTTGTACAGAGCTCTGTTGTCAATGAGGGGAAGTGAGGAGATAAAAACTGCCCGAAACCTGTTTCCATGCAGCTTTCGAGTTCCGTAAGGAGAAAAGTTAAGTGCAAATGTGTTCTACAATGGGGTAGAGAATGTGAGACCATAACAGTTATCGTCGGAGCCGGGGCAAGTCCTAGGAAGGCAAGGCACTGCCAGGTGATGGGCAGGGGCTATTGCCCAGGAGGAACTGGCACCCATGCACTTCACTTAGTCTTGGAATGTTAACCATCAGTTATTCTCACCTCGTCCGGTTATTGCCAGATAAATAAAACAGAATGAAATGATTAAACGGGCAATGAAAATTCTGCTCTGTAAGGTGGCAATCAATGCTCACCGGAACACGGACTCGTCCTCCCTTGCCGACCTACCTCTCATTTGCATCAGATGGACCTGGAGAGCTTTCCACACTGGGACATTCAAGATGAAAGTGAGAGTCACTAAAAAGAAAAGAAAAAGAAAGTGAGAGTCACTGATGTGGAAACTTCCTTTGATTTAAGGCAGTCACTCTCAAGGGGGGAGGGGTTATTTTTCACTTGCCCCAGGGGACACTTGGCAATGTCTGGAGGCATTCTTGGTCCTCAAGACTTGGGGGTGCATAGTGGGGGATTGTGTGCGCTACTGGCACTGAGCGGGTAGAAGCCGCAGATGCTGCTAAACATCCTACAGTGTACAAGACACAGCACCCACAGCAAACAATGATCTGGCTCAAATATCAACAGTCTGAAGGTTGAGAAACCCTAATCAAAGGGACAGAGACATGCTGTGCACACAGAAGACTGCGGTTTTGAGAGGGGGGAAAAAAAAGGTTAGCTTCATGACTGCAACCCGGATATGAACAATGATATCGCTCCTGTCAGGAGTAATTAGCCTAGCATAACCCAAAAGATTATACAGCCAGAAAAACCTTTCAATTAGGAATTTCCTCTTTAGTAAGTTAGCTCTTTATGTAAGCTTCTTTTATTTACACCAGATAGTAAAAAACAGATCCAAAGTATGGTTCTTTGCACTGGTAAGAGGAATATGATTTTTTTGAGGCATATAATTTAATTGCTTTTCAAGGAGCTGATGTGGGTGTAAACACTAGAAGGTTAAGTTATCGAATGTTCCCACTTGATTTCGCTCTGCTGAGGATTTATTCAAGAGCAACAAAAGTCACATCAGAAACCAGCCCTCCTATTTTCTAGAGACAAGGTAATCGACTGGAGCAAAGTTCACAAGTCTGGCCAGACATTATAATCACCCGGGAGCCTTTTAAGCTCCCAATGGCCAGATGCCACCCCAGACCAATTGAGTTAGCATCTTGGGGGAGTGGAAACCAAATCAAACCATCTTGATTTTTTAAAGACTTCCCAGGTGATTTCAATGTGCAGCCAAGTTTGAGAACTAGTGCTCCAGAGCTTTGCTTTTTAGGGTGTCACCCACTAGCCACCAGCACCAGCATCCCCTGGAGCTTGTTAGAGATGTAGACTCCACCCCCCCCCCACCTAACCAAATCAGAATCTGCATTATAACAGGATCCCCAGGGGATTCACCAGCCCACTGAAATTTGAGAAGTGCTGCTCTAGAACATATTGCAAATAGTCCATTTTAAAAATGTATACATATTGTGGGGCATCCAGGTGGCTCAGTTGGTTGAGCATCCGACTTCGGCTCAGGTCATGATCTCACGGTTTGTGAGTTCGAGCCCCACATCGGGCTCACTGCTGTCAGCCTGTCAGCTCAGAGTTTGCTTCAGATCCTCTGTCCCCTTCTCTCTGGCCCTCTCCACATGAACTCTCCCTTCCCCCCGCCCGAAATGTACACATATTGCAATATGTACAGTCTAAGACAAGGCACACTAAGAAGGCATGGGAAAATGCCCCAAATCACTAAATAAAATTAACTTTCACTTGATGAGAATGTTAAGTTCATCACTATGGCTGCTGAGGTTTTTCAGAAAATTTTATCTATTTTAATTATGAAAGATCGTAATCATATAGAATAATCCTATGTGCTTTTTTATGTGTGTGTCTTCTTAAGAGTAGCACTAGCTGTTCAGTGGCCTGAGGTTATCATTCTGATATTGGGAACCAAATGGGAACCCCATGCAACACCTTTTCCTATAACTGAAAAGGTGCCTTCTCACTCTATGTTCATATGCACAAGGAGAAGACAATAGGAAATACCACCCAACAGAATCCAGGCCAGGCTCACGAGTTTCACCTTCGGTAACAGCACTGACTCGTGCTCACAGGTATCGTGGTAAAACAGTTGTTCTAAACAGTCATACGACTTTATTCCAGGAAGCCCAAAATGCTTCCGATTAAAGTAGTTCAGCAGGGCTATTTTCATAGAGTTTAGGAGGCTTGTTAAATGTCGGACAGCCAACTCCTGGCTGCCAGACCTTAGATGCCTTAATTCATCATTGAATCATCAAATGCTCTTTCACACTTCCTGTCTTTTAGGACAGATTGATAAAAGAGGGGGGGAAAAACTTGCAAAAATCCCTGTCATAAAGCCAGCTTTCTTCATCCCAGCCAAGTACCCTGTCAACATGTTTCATTAGAGCACACTTTTCTGGAATAATTCTGCCATGTGAATTTCTGTCCTCTTAAATACACACACACACACACACACACACACACACACACACACACACACACACATTTTCGCTTCAAATCATATGCAGCAAGAGGTGAGAGCGAAGCATGGCATAGTGAAATGAGCTGCTGCCAGGAGCCCAGCTGGCTGAATTCAGACCCTGGCTAGTAATATATTGGCTGAATGATTTGGAGCCACGGTCCAATCACTCTGGGTCTTAGTTTCCTCATCTGTAAAAAGGGTCTAATAAAGCCCTTTCTCATGGAATTACTATTAGAAGTAAATAAGAATATGCATGTAAACAACAGTGCCTTGCACACAGCCAGCACTCATCAAATATTTCCTTTCTCTTTCCTTTACCTGTTTTTAAAAATTTAATGTTTATTTATTGTTGAGAAAGAGGAAGAGAGAGAGAGAGAGACAGACAGAGCATGAGCAAGGGAGGGTCAGAGAGAGAGGGAAACAGAATCCGAAGCAGGCTCCAGGCTCCAAGCTGTCAGCACAGAGCCTGACACAGGGCTTGAACTCACAAACTGCAAGATCATGGCCTGAGCTGGAGTCAGACATTTAATTAACTAAGCCACTCAGGCGCCCCTCCTTCACCTGTTTTTTTTTTTTTTTTTAACCCTCAGGAAAATGTCATCAGAAATTTTCTAAACTGCAGGGGCTGTTCATTATTCATCTTTCAATCTGACGAGCCTGTCCTGCACAGGCTAGGTACTTGAGAAAGATGTGTTGAATGAATTGCTGGTTTCTACTCAGGGCTTGTAGCTCAGTGGTCTGAAAGTGGAAGACTGGCCAGCACTATAAGTCATCCGAAGTCATGCCACTTTTTATATGGGGCACTGTAAACTTAGCTAGCTACGTCTTAAGAATCCAGCCCACTGGCATCTAACTTCTAGCCCAACTCACAAATCTGTAGGAAAAGGAACTGACTGCTACCTGGAATAGCATAACTGAACTCTTTATGTAAATTTAAATTCTCCTTTCATGTAAAATCTCCTCTGCCTCTTTAAAATGATCCTACGTATTATTATTTTGATTAATTTAATTGCCCGCTGTTTAGTGCACAAAAGACTCACAACTGTATTATTAAAAGCCAACCTAGGGCACCTGGGTAGCCCAGTCAGTTTCACGTCCGACTTCGGCTCAGGTCATGATCTCACAGTTCATGAGTTTGAGCCCTGTGTCGTGCACTGTGCTGGCAGCTCAGATTCTGTGTCTCCCTCTTTCTCTGCCCCTCCTCCACTCATGCTCTGTCTCTCTCTCCTTCAAAAATAAACATTAAAAAAACTTTTTTAAAGGCAACCTAATAAATGCAAGCATTTAGGAGGGAATATAAAAAAGGTGTGGCTACTGCTAAACAGGTGGCCAAAAACAAGAGGAAAGAGCCCCTGCAGAGAGCTCACTGGAGCTAAGAATGGAAGGTGGAGCTGTAAGTCAGCAGGCAGGCAGAAGTCTGAAAGAACCACTGGACAGAAAGAAGAGAACATGGAGAGGCCCCGAGAGGTGGAAAAGTTTGGGCCACTGACGTAGCAGAGTTTCCCACGTACAGGATATGGAATGAGAAATGAAGGAAAGGGAAGCTCGATGGGTGCCTGGGCGGCTCGGTTGGTTAAGCATCTGACTTCACCTCAGGTCATGATCTTGTGGTTTGTGAGTTTGAGCCCCACATGGGGTTCCGTGCTGACAGCGCAGAGCCTGCTTTGGATCCTCTGTCTCCCTCCCTCTCTGCCTGTCTCTCACTCTCTCAGAAATAAATAAACATTTAAAAAACAAAAGAAAACAAAACTCTAAGAGTCCATTAGGGCCTGATTACAAAGGGCCTGGCAATCTCCACCACCAGGATCTGCATCTGTATCCTGGAGGAAAGCAATGTGGATAAGCACAAAAGTGAGTTCAGAAACCTTGAACACTGGATCTTATCTCTCATAACGGAGGGGTTCTTCTCCCTAGAAGTCCTGAAGACCTGAAGCATTAACTGCTACCTTATCACGAAAATCAACCGAAAGCTGTGTACACAGAGAGCCTAGGATTCAGCAGGAAGTCTCAGGGCCTAGCAGAATGCCGGGTCCATAGAAGGCCACCTCTCAGATTTCCTGGGAAAGCCCGGCACCTTCTTAAACATGACCGATTATGGCAGCAATGAGTTTAAACGAAACAGCAGGGAATGAGTTTAAACGAAATCCAGCAGCCAGAGTCTGATGGCAGGGACAGTAGGTGGCCCTTGCTCTAACTACTGCACCCCACCCGAACTCCCAGAGCCCCTCACCCCTGCCTTACCAGCCCACTCCCACACTCTACCTGAGGACTGGGATGCCCATGACCCTGTGGGCTCATCAGGCAGTAACCTGTGCCCGCAGTGTGAGCGCTGAATCATCCTCAGTTGGGTGTGATATCTGCCTTCAAAGGAGACCCAAACTGAGGGGAGAAAAGGTGCCTGCCCAGAACTGAAGTCTATTTTCCATGAAAATATATCTTCTTATAACCACACAAGGTTTCGTCTTTGCCTATGATTGGGACTTTTGCGCTGACATTTTGAAAGGGAAAAGGGAAAAGGGAATTTTTGCCGATTCCCCCTTACATTGCAGGCACTGTGCTACATACCTTCAGCCACTTTATTAACCAGAAGCTCAACTGGTTAACAATCAGAACAGATAGCGGTACTATTTTCAAATTGGGCCCAATCTGTCTTCCATGTTTGTTGCAATCAATCTTCCCTCAGGGCATACAACAAGTTTCTGTCTGAAATCTTAAATCTGGTAACCATAGTAATGAAGCAGAGGGTAGGGGAAATCGTGGAAATACACTATAGATACCCCAGGGGGAAAAAACCCATCTCATTTTATCTATTATTTTCCATTTTTCTTCCTTCTATTTTTTTCCTTCCTTCCTTCCTTCCTTCCTTTCTTCCTTCCTTCCTTCCTTCCTTCCTTCCTTCCTTCCTTCCTTCCTTTTGGCAAGAGTTGCTTGCCAGAAGCTAGAGTCGAAGTGCTAGTTAGCAAATGGCTGCAGGGAAGGCAGAAGAGAGCCAGGGCATAGATGGTCTGCAAAACTAAATGATCACCCACAATGATGGCACATGGATTGTGCTTGTGGTTCGCTCTGCCGCATCACCAGTCCTTGGGAGAAGCATTAGAAAAGTGCCTCCTGATGCTTTACAGAGCTCACATGCTTCAGTAACTGCTAATTTTCCTACAGAATCTACAATTCCTTATTCATTTGAGAAGACCCCGCTTATCGGGATCATTCAAATTCAGAAGGAAACAATGAATGGCCAGAGAAAGCAGGTTTATAGTTTTGTGCCTGCAGGAAATGTGTCCGTTCTAAAGCTGTGGAAAATGGAGTGATGGCCCACTAAGGCCTCTTTCCTCAGGTTGTGCCCCACTGCCCCTCTGTCCAAAGCTCCTAATGCTTTTCCAGGTCACACCTGGGTGATTTCATCATGATGTCTCTTCAAAGTTGAGAGGAAGGGATCAAGGGTGAGACCAAACATAGAACCAATCTTATTGATTGAGCCTTCAGTTCTCGAGTTTTACTTAGCTCCCTGCGGCGACAATCAGCTTACCAAACCTTGATGGCCACTAACATTGACTCCTCTCCCTCTGAGCTCCTTGCAGCAGAAATTGAGCAGAGGGTGGGAAGAGAAGAAAGAGCTGGCTACTTGGAAGGCTGATATTCCTACTTGTAGCCTCTAGGCTGTCAAAAGGGAATAAAGGTAGCACTCCATGAACACGGTGTGTTGACCTCCAAAAATACATCCGTTCAGTGCCTAATTCTTTATTTAATGTGAGTTTATGTGTTACTATTTGGGGGTTATTATTTTATATTCTATATTTTATATATTCTACATTAGAATCTTCTTCCAAATTTTCACAGCAGCAGGGGGCTTGATGCTTAAATGAAACCCTAAGAAATAAGGAAATAAAATATTTTGCAAGTCAAAGGTAACTGAGAGAGAAAATACACCTGAAACAAACTGTTTCTGTGGGTTGATTATATTAGAGAAGGGCTTCTCAAAATGGGTCAGAATGACTAGAAACTTCCAGATCAAGGACGGTCATAGCAGGGCACAGCCTATCAGATACATCTTTCCTGCACATGAGTCACACTTTCCATGTGTTTTGCTCTTCTAGGCCTTCTTACCTCAGCAATTTTCATACATGCTCACGAATTACCACAATTAGTAGGTACATAAATGGACGTCTAGTTGCTTAGCCCACACGTTACCTCTGTACCCACTATCTCCAACAAATGATTAAACACTTGAATATCTATAGCAACAAGGAAGTCATTACCTTCCAAGTTGCTGTTCTCCACGCTTAGTCACACAGTTGTTGAAAGTGAGTTTTAACTTCCTCCCGCAAACTGAGTTGAATTCTGTCTCCCCATAATGTCAACCAATTGTTTCTGATCAGCAATTTTGGAGCTATTAACATAAGCCAGGCTCATCTGTTTCTTAGTCCAGCCTCTCTCTGTTTCTTCTATGGCTCCTCGAGTGGCGTGCTTTCTGGGACATTCAGCACCCTCGCACCTTACGCTGCCCTCAAGGCTATCCTGTTGGTGTGTCTTACCCCTTTTCCTACCCAATGACCCAAGGACAAAAGTCCATGAAATTCTCCCTTCCAAGAATTTGAATGAAGAGTACTCTAATTAGATGATAGTAAAGACTTGAGTTGAAAAGGTTCCCAGAGGGTTGAGGCTCAGTTGGCCCAGTTGAAACATGCATAAGTAATGGAAGCTGAAAAGAGGAAAGTAGAAATGCAAGAGAATAACAGCCATGCGATTTTGAGAATAATCTAATTTCCTGACTTGCTCGCTAGAGTCCCTGGGCTGGGGAGCCCTGCTCACATTATCATCAATATCCTCATCGTTATTATCACCTATTGAATATATATTGTATACCAGCCACTAGTATAAGCCCCTCATGTGTATTATTGCACCGAATCCTTTCAAAAACCCTGTAAGGAAGGTGTCGTTATTTGTCTTTTACTGCAGAGGAGACTGAGGCACTTAGAGGACTTGGTGACTTACCTAGCTCTCCGCACTGGTTAGAGGCAGAGCCAAAATTCGAAACCAGGAGTTCTGGGTCCAGAGCTCAGGCTTCTTACCTTTACAGGCCACTGCCTCCCTATTCTTGGAGACTCATGACATTTTCTTACAGTATTTTCTATAGTAATTTCTTAAAGAAATTCCCCATGTATTTAAGCAACTGTGAAGCAGGTTTCTGCCCTTTTTAACAAATCCTCCCCGATTAAAATACAGGAAGATTAAAAGACACTAACTCCTGGGGCACCTGGGTGGCTTGGTTGGTTAAGTATCCGACTTTCACTTGGGTCATGATCTCGCGGTTCGTGGGTTCGAGCCCCGGATCGGGCTCTGTGCTGCCAGCTCAGAGCCTGGAGCCTGTTTCAGAGTCTGTGACTCCCTCTCTCTCTGACCCTCCTCTGCTCACGCTGTCTCTCTCTCTCTCCTAGAAATAAATTTAAAAAAAACATTAAAAAATTAAAAAAAAAAAAAAAAGACACTAACTCCTGGAATGGCACAGACCCGTGCCTTTGAGCTGCTCTGTAGTTGGACTAAAAAAAGCAGACTCCATTAACAAAATGAGGCTGTCTTTACAGGAATCATTTTTCTGTAACATATCTGTAATACTCATGTATATCTTCCAGAGGCAGTGCGTTTCAAGGTGCTATTAGAGAAACAATGTCATCTAACTTCCCGTTAGTTACTCCAGCCTAACATTCCCCCTTCCATTCCATGCTATTGGTCTGTACCTTCCTTTACCACAGCAGATCGCACACTATATTGGAATCATTTGTCTGTGTCAGTGTTTCCCAACCTCAGCACTATGGAAATTTGAAGCTAGGTAATTCATGACTTGCTGTGGGGGAGTGTCCTGTACATTGTAGGATGTTTAGCAGTATCCTGGCCTCTACCCACTAGATGCCAACAGTATCGTCTCCCCCATTATGACAACTAAAAATGTCTCCAGACATTGCCCATATTCACTAGTGGGTAAAATAACTCTTGGTTGAGAACCACTGGTCTACATGTTCTAACACCCCCCCACCCCCGGCATACACACACACCAATCCCACAGAGACTTCAAGGGCAGGACTCGGTCTTTTTTATCCTTATTTCCTTTCAGTGTTTGGTGCATTATAACAGTTACTAAATCTTAATTGAATAAAACTATAGTAACTTGCTTTAAAATGGTGTTTTGTACTTAGAAGCCTGGAGTCCCTGTATATCTGTATCTGTCTGGATTTAGTCAGGAAAACAGAGACACTAACATAGTACCAGAACAAGGAGTTTAATATAGAAATTAGGGTTTATATGTATATGAGAGTCACTACAGAAATGAAGGTCTGGAAGGCTAGAGTCAGAAGACAGGACTTTAACCTGAAGCTCTGGGTCGAAAAGAAGGTATTCATAGGGCAATCTGAAGAGCCACCATATCCAGCCTGAAAAGTGAGATCATAAAATGGGGGTCCACAGAAACATGTTATTCCACAATGTCTAACAAAGCAGCCTCATCTGACATCCTCAGACTTCCAAAAATAATAGTCTCTGCCTCCCTTCCACTTTCAAAATTTCTCAAATTCCTCTCTCATGGACAAACCTTGACCTGAAACCAATCAAGAAGGGATTTCTGGGAAATGCAGTTTTCCCCAGCTTTAGGCTCTTCTATAGGAATGGCAGTGCCAGGTAAACAAGAGATAATCCCATAGAGTCATCACTTTTTGACACCAAGTGTATATATGGGGGGCTGGGGAGGGAGAGAGAGAGAGAGAGAGACTGGAGCAGATAATGGTCTGGAGAATTTGGCAGTGCAGTCACGATCGTCCAAGTTAGAAAGCAAGTAAATGCTTGATTTGATTTTGTTGCTGCTGCTGTTTTTCATTTGGCAGAGGGCTCGTCCTCTGATCACCCATCCCTTCCAGGCTGTGCTCTGAAGACAGTCTCAGTGTTCACTTTGTTTGCGCTCTGAACAGATAGCAAACTATGTTAATAATCGAACAGCTCATACTCCAGATGGAAGATGTCCCCCTGCATGCTTCTTAGATTTTTGGGTGTCTTCTGAGCATTCTAGCTAGACCAGAATTGACAGACACTACGAGGAGAGAATTTCCAGACACAAGGCATTGCCTCGCTCTTGAGGAATCGAAATGTCACCAGCATGTTATCGATTTCTGAGCCACTCTCTAGGACTACAGCTGACATTCAGTGAAAATATTTCTGCTTTATAGATATTGAGCCAAAAGTCAATTACTTTTAAATAATGACTTTCAGTCCATTAAAAATATGGTGCTATAGGTGAGGTATGGTCCAAAGTAGAGTGAAGTATGTACTGCACTTTAGAAAATTAGATTCAAAATATACATTGAAAAGACGTATACTTCAAAGACTGTATGGCCCATGGAGTCTAAACCTTTTCACAGAAAAGGTTTGCGGATACCTGGGCTAGAAGAAGAGCAGCAGGAGTTAAGGTCTGAGAGGTAATGGGGACATTGCAAGGATTTTCCTTTACTGAGTGAGGTGAGACCCACTGGAGAGTTTTGAACTGATGAAGATACGACTTGACTCACATTTCTACAGGATCCCTCTAGTTGCTGTGCTGAGAATAGATATTATTGTTGGGAGGGAGGGTCTAGAAGCCAGGGGGCCAGTCAGAAGACTATTAAAATAATTCTGGTGGGAATGATTCTGATGGGGGGAGTGAAAGGTGACTAGATTTTGGTTTGGAGATTGGGCTGACTGAGCTTACTGGTACTAGGTGTGTTGTGTAGCCCCATGAAGGTGCAAGGGAGGCTAGAAAATGAAGTCTCCCCAGGTGCACATGTGTGGCCGACTAAAACAGGGTCTCTTGAGTTGGGGTGACTTTACAGTATGTGGCAATGTCTGGAGACATTTTTTTCATGGTCACCACTTGAAAGGAAGGGTGCTACTTGCATCTCCTGGGTAGCAGCCAGGGATGCTACTAAATATCCTAAAATACACAACACAGCTCCCGACAACAAGTAAGCACCTGGTCCTAAGCATCAATAGTGCTGCAGTTAAAAAGTCCTGAGCTAAAGAGGACCCAGCACTGGAAATCTTACAAAGATGGGTTTCTCTGGGTAACTAGGAGTTGCCCAATGCCATCCCTGGATCCCAACACCTGGCAAGGCATTTGTAGGCTCT
The DNA here is from genome assembly GCA_017311185.1 of Proteles cristata cristata. Classification (NCBI taxonomy): domain Eukaryota; kingdom Metazoa; phylum Chordata; class Mammalia; order Carnivora; family Hyaenidae; genus Proteles; species Proteles cristata. The sequence goes on from JAESUZ010004510.1 coordinate 83,037, forward strand.
GGCAACATCAGTTCTGGAATCCCAGCTCACTATTTCCCCCATTACTGGAGGTGAGCTTTGTCCTGAGTAAGAGGCCCAGCTGGCTTTTCTTTTCATATGGAGACTTGTAAAAATACCTTGTGACTGAGGCACTGAAGGAGATTTTGTGTAATGGTGGTTAAGTGATACACAGCACCACAGGGCAAGTAGTAATTTAAGAGATCTGTGAAGAAAATGTTTCATTAATTAGAATTTCAAGACATAAAACTGATGTTTGGTGATGACAAAAGATTTAGAGGAATTTCATTCTCTTCACCAAACCCAACTGGATCGCATGTCAGTTCAGATACCCTTAATGTTATGCAAATATTCCTTAGTCTTCTGCTATGGGAAATAACTGATAAGGTCTAATTTATTTGGAAAAATATTTGCATATATCTAATATATACTTTTTATTTGCCTAGCATTATTTTGACTTCCAAATAGACAGATAGGTGAAAATTGTTTCTTCATATTCTGGCATGTCTGTCTATGCCATTTATTTTCTTTGCAAATAAGTACACATTATTTTGCTAAGACTGTTCATGAGTTTGATCTAAATTTATGTATTTTCACACTATTTAGGCTGCTCACTTGCTTAACAGTGTTAAGCTAGTTAACACCCCCAAAAATGGACAGTGTCTCATATATAGACCATAAATACCTCCTTTTTATTTATTTATTTATTTGAGAGGGAGAAAGCATGAGGTGGGAGGTGAGGGGCAGAGGGAGAGAAAGAATCTTAAGAATCTTAAGCTCCACACTCAGCCTGGACCCCAACACGGAGCTAGATCCAAAGACCCTGGGCTCATGACCTGAGCCAAAATCAAGAGTCAGCCACAAGGCTTTGGAGTCTGTAGTGAGAGGGATAGGGATGAAAGTTCTTTGAGGAATATTGACCCAGAGGCTGCAGAAAGGACTGCAATTGGCCAAGAGAGAGAGGTCAACTAAGAGACAATCACTACCCCTTCTCTCCCCCAGGGAGCATACCCTTTATGAACCTTTACTCAGAATCAAGCAGATCACTGCAAACACAGTTACTGAATAATTGTCACAGGACTGGCACTGTACCAGGGGATGGGGTTATGACTCAGCATACTCTCAGGAGCTCACCCTCCAGTGACTGAAGACAATAGTGGAAATCAGCTATCAAAATCCAGGGTTCCTGCTACCTATTCTTTAACATCATTGGGAAGTAAAAATTTTTAAATAATAATAAAAAGGAAAATTGGAAATGTATTCTAAAAACCAATAGGTAGCTAAAGAGTCTTTTCCAGATTAGGGAAATCATAGATGATTTGCACATTGCCTTGTATATGTCAGCTACATTACCATGGATACCCTCACCAATTCTGGAGACTTGAGGCACATCTGACCACCATTAAACCTTTGTACATATCTCAAGGATATGCCTTGTATTATTCTCTACACTCCCTGCAAAAAACAAACAAACAAACAAACAAAGAACCCCAAGGTCTTATTCATCTTTTGGTTCCCATGGTTCTGAAAATAAAGCTCTAAACAGGCAGCGTGATTTGCAAGGCCCTATATGATCCACCCCTGGTCACTTGTGACATCTTGTCTCACTCCACTTTGCCCCTGCATTCCAGGAGCCTTCCCACCCTCTCTCCATTGCAGCAAACCCTCCCATCTCAGACAACTCCCAACTCTGCCCTTTGCATCTTTAATGCCTTTGATTTTTCAATTTTTCAAGTCTCTAACAAAATATCACTTCCTCAGGGAAAAGCTTCTCCTATCTGCCAGATTAGGTCAGATCCCACATTAATAAGATCACGTAGTACCCTGTAACTATCCTTCAGAGCCCTTATCATACTTTGTAATTATGGATCCCTGTGATTATTTTATTTACGTTTGTCTTCATCTCAAGATTGTATGCCCCTTGAAGAAAAGAATGTGATCTGTTTGCTTACCACTGGGTCCCTCGCAAATGGCACAGTGCCTGGCATCTCCTTAGGCATGTTCTGTCTGACTACTCAATCTAAAACATCCATTTCTCTGCCACTCATCTCTCTTAAGTCTCGTACCTTGATTTTCTTCAAAGCACCCATCATTTATCTGTGTGTGTGTGTGTGTGTGTAGAATCTTGTGTGTATACATATATGTATGTATCTATGTATATGTAGGAGAATGTGTCTGTGCGTGTGCATACAAAATTTCTTTACTTGCTACCGTCTGTTTTCCCCAGTAGAATGTAAACTCCAAAAAAGCAGAAACTCCGTCGTCTTGTTTACTGCTTTAGCCCCACCACATATCCAGCACATAATAGGTCCTCAATGAATATTTGTTAGAAATATGTATTCACAAAAGGCAAGTGATCAAAAAATGAATACCAGAAGTTCCTTGTGCAAAAATTAACAGTACGATGCTTTGAAAAAGAGATGTTCCAATGATAAGCTTTTCATCTGGAAAAATTGCTCTGCACTGTCTGCCCAGGATACTTTGACAGTTTTAATTCATTCTACCACATGTCATTAAGCAACCAAGGGTCGTATTTGGTTTACTTTACTTCAAAAGTGTTGTTCTGCAAAGTTTGGTCAGAGTCTTCATCCATAATCTTAAATGAAGCTATCTGGAGTTTGATAGGGACAAATTCATAAAAATCAAAGACTTCCAGAGTCTTCGGAATCACACAGTTTGGGGATCAGAAAGACCTGGATTTGAATCTCAGCCTCAACATTCATTAGTAATATAACTTTGGGAAGTCACATGGCTTCGCCCAGTCTCAGTTTCCCCTGAAAGCATGTGATTTCCATGGTCAGTTTGGTGATAGGACTGATTGTAGTTTTAAGTGCCTGGTACAGAATTATAATCAATAAATGATATTATTTATTATTCGAAGTGATTCCCAAGTCCCTCTGACACAAAGGAGGAAATTGAGGCCACAAGACTTGAGAATTTCTCAAGGCCATCCCTGCTACCCAAGTCCAGGTGATAGAAGTCAGCAGGCCTTACAACCAAACATTATCCAGCCTTCATTGGCTCAGGGGACCTTTCTGATGAACACCTGCTGTGCACTGCACTCACAGTGTTTCCTAAGGAGGGCTGAAGACGCCATTATGCCCTTGTATTGATTGAGCCTCACTACAACCTTCAGTCCCAGCTGAGCCATTTCCTGTTCCAACAGAAGAGAGCCTCAATCCAATCAAAGAATCTGGGTGAGAAATGTGATGGAAAGATCTTTCCCCTACAACAGTTTTTTAGGAATCCTTTTATTTCCTCCTTTCCTCCTTTCTAGGGCATAAGAGATGGGAGATAGAAATTGAACATTCTGAAGTTTTGGATGATTCATTTTCTGGGGGAATTTAATCAGTGCATAACTGAACAGAGCAAGCTAGAAGTATTTACTGTTCAAAGTTACTGAAGATGGTGGGTCAGCAGCAATACGTAACTAATTGGTTTCCCGGCTAATTAGAAGAAGTGGAGAACATATGCATAAGATTTTTTCCTTACTGGGGAGATCTGATTTTCCCTGTTAATATGTTCAACTAAGCTGTGCCTACAGATTGCTCTTTATTTTAGCTTCAGCTTATCCATGACTCAAGCTCATCTCCATCTTACCCTCATATAGGAATCCTCCCATATTACCATAACATTTTATTCTGAACCTGTTATAAAGGCAATTAGTCATTCATTATAACACAAAAATTCAAATTGTTGCAATTATGTTTTCTGCATCAAAACCATACCCTTTGATGGGGATAATTTAAGGTTCCATATTTAAAATGCATTGAATGAGTCATAATGGTAAATAAGAAGACCTTTAAACTAGCATTTATCTCTCCTGCATATGAAAAATTAAATGGATAATTTCTACCTACGACAAATTAATTTCTGTGGTGGAGAATTTTAAAGAATGGATTTAATTAGCTGTAACTATGCTCAGAAGCATAATTTGAAGTACTGTTGACTGAACGAGGAAAGTATTTTCGAGAATAGAAACAAAAAACTGTTAAAATTCCCTTTTGTTCATTACTCAACAAACATTTATTAAGTGCTCACAGTTTGCTGGGCACCAGACAACATAATGATAACCAAAGCTGGTGTCATTCTGCTCTAGCTCTGGTCCTTCATTGGATGAGTTCATCTCTTCAGCTGTTCATTCACAGTATGTGAGGCAAGACTATAGAAACTACATGAATGAGTCAGTCTGAAAAGAAACATGGATGTAGGTATTTAGGTTTTCTTTTGTCTGTGTGCTAAATCAGGTTATTAGCTAACCACCTTTTCTATTTCTTCAGGGATCCAGGAATTTAAAAAGAATCTTATCTCATGCAGGCAGTGAACTATATACTTAATCATGAGTTTCTAAATGTTTACAGAGGTGAGAACAGCAATTTACAAGATTCTACAGATATGGAAAGGAAAAACATCACAGTAAATTTTGGCAGATAAGGGAAAATGTACTTTGAGGAATAGTTTCCATTTAAAAAGTAAATTTAGACCTAATAATATAGAATAGGTGCTGCATTTTAGAGCTGGACCTTAGAGCTCATTGAGGCCACTGGTTTCCAACTTTCTGCATCAGGGTCACTGGATTTTAAATATCCCTAGAGATTCTAATTCATTTGGTCTGCAAGGAGTTAGGAGGCGAGGCAGGCAGGCATATACTTGTAAAAGTTCCCCAACAACCAAAGCTGAGACCCGTAAATCTAGTCCAGCCTTGACATTTTTGGTATGAGATCCTTGAGACCTTCAAAGAATGAAGAGCTTGCTTAAGATCAACAACAGCTTACAACCCTTGGAGCCTGACCTAGAACCCAAATATCCAAATTCCTAGTCTGTATCTATTTTTACTAAACCAACTGGCACTGTTTCTACTTCTCTCACTCAGTAGTTGAGATCTAATTACCAGTTGGTAATAGAAAGTCGAGACAGCCTATAACCCATGTGAATCATAAGTCCTCCCCCCCTCCCCCCATGACCTGTGTGCCTCCTTTCTTGCTAAGGACCGAATAAGTCTTCTGATAACAGTGTAATGCTTAATACATCTGTTTATTCCACATTTTAAAAGTCTTCACTCATTTAAAACATTATTTTTTTTAAGTTTATTTATTTGTTTTGAGGTGGGGGGCAGTAGAGAGAAAGGGAGAGAAGAATCCCAAACAGGCTCCGCACTAAGAATGGGAACTCTATCCAACAAACTGTGAGATCACGACCTGAGCTGAAATCAAGAGTTAGACACTCAACCGAATGAACCACCCAGGCCCCCCTACCATTCACATTTTAAGGAAAAGAAAACAGATTCAATACTTGAATCTGAGTCCATTTAAAGTCTTCATTATAGAGCTTATATAGCTGGGCACATGAAAGTACTCTAATGTCAGGCTTGGGTTCCTTAGCCAGTTTCCTTATATGATAACGCCTTGAGGTTAAACACTTCCAATGGGTTCTGAAAGCTCCATGCAAGTAGGGCTCTTGTCCAACTTCAACTGTTTCTGAGTACCTAGCAAAATGCCTGCCACAGACTCAACACTCAATAATCCACTGTTACATGAAAAATTCCTTATTACATTTAGTTAAGAAATGAGAGTATCTTGAACCAACTTGTATAGGACAATTCCATATAAATAAAAGCACTGAGGAGACGATTTTATAAAGGAGTAGTTTTACGGTTAGTTTATTATAAGAGTTCTGGCCTGATTTTCCTGATATAAATTTGCCCTTGCTTGTACCATTTGAATGACAGCTGGGCTCTCATTCACATCATGTTAAAAGTACTTCACTCAGGGGGTGTCTGGGTAGCTCAGTCAATTAAGCGTCTGACTCTTAGTTTCAGCTCAGGTTATGATCTCATGGTTTACGAGTTCAAGCCCCACATAGGGCTCTGCACTTACAGTGTGGGGCCTGCTTGGGGTTCTCTCTCTCCTTCCTTCTCACTCTTTCTAAATAAATAAATAAACAAATATTTAAAGTACTTCATTCAGTATATCTCTTATATGTGGCTGAAGGCACAACTGATATGCAATAAGCGCTCATGAAATAAAATTAATACCAAGTTCTCCTGTGTTTTGGGAAATATAACCATCATTATTATCTGGCAAAATAAGGAGTGCAGTGCCTTTAGTGACTCACAGGGGTTGTAGAGTATTGTGGAAGGTAGTGAACTAGTTTCAAAAGAAGATTCAACCAATGGCTATTTAGAACTAAACTTTTATTGAGCAGGTCATTTCAATCCCACCGTTTCGACTCCACCATTTTGACCCAATCACACACCAAGATTCCAGAGATCTGACTCTACTAAGGCTATCTGCACTTTACCCTGAGGTTATAATTTTTCAGTCTTTTATCTAATTCACATTGAAATAATCAACACAAAATACCACTGACATCTGCTAAAATGACCTAAGTTTAAATATGGTAGAGAAAACTAACAAAAGAATCAATGATAAAAGTTTACACTAGAAAACAAGTGAATGAATGAATGAAGCGTGAGTGAGTCAATGAACAAATGCTCCTCTAAATAGCATATAAAATTGGGATTTGGAGACTTGGCTTTAAAAAAGTTCATTCAAAGTTATGGATTAATAAACTAGATTTGGGGAAAGTCAGTGCTGAATATAATGTGTTTCTGTTTGTGAATTAATTAAAATGACCACAAAGTCATGCTTCTTACTCTTAATATCTCAGCCTGAAAGTTAATGAACTGTATCTGTTCCATGAATAATTGAGATGAACTTGAAAGAGAATTCCACATTCCCAAAGCCTCCCACACTACCAGTTAACTGTGATTTATCCTTTTACTTCTGAAGAATTTTAAGCATCTTCCATCTGATTTGACTGACAACCAATCTGTGCTTCCTCTGTCTTTATTCTCCCAGGAAGAAGATGTTACTCGTGAAAGTCGTTTTAATTTCAGTGGTTATGGGATGGGTCACTGCCTCCAAGTGAAAGATGGAACAGCGGTCAAGGCCACACCTGCCAACCCGCTCCCACAACCCCCAAAAGATGCAGATGCCATCAAGAAGAAGTTTGTGGACCGGGCAAAAAGGATTGACACGATATCTCGAGCTGCCTTCCCACTGGCCTTCCTCATTTTCAACATCTTTTACTGGATCACATACAAGATCATTCGGCATGAAGATGTCCACAAGAAATAGATGTGCCCTTCAGACCCTGGACTTTTTGCCTAATTGTTGTGCTTGTAAATACACAGTGAAATTGTCTTTCTATCACTTTGACAGAGGAGACGACTAGGGGAGGGGGGAGGGAAGATTATGAGGGCAGGTTTCCTGGCACGTACATGAATAAAGATAAGTTATCTGGGCAATGACAGAAAACGTTTGCACAAAATTAAGGTGTCGCAGAATCACGTGAGCATAATTCCCTTCATAGTCTTTAGCCTTGTTATTTCAGATGATGTATTAATTAGACAGGATATGCAAGGTCAAGTGCTTGACAGCTATTTGGTTTGGTTTGATTTTGACTAATTCTGGTACTGAAAAGTTGGCTTAAAACACACATACACACACACACACACACACACACACACACACAGAAGGAAAATGCTTACCATCTGACCACAGTGACTAGCCTATAGTGAGTTGAGGACCAAACTTTTTCAGGAAAATGCTGCCTCGTTTTTAAAACAAGTACCCTGAGCTACGTTCTTTACGATGTCTGTAATTAGTGTTTCACCTGAGAAATCCTTTTGTGGGTTGTAACTTATTTCTATTGATTGAGAAAACAACAACAACAAATAAACACCAACCACAAAGAACAGATTTCTACTTTACTGTCCGTGTAGGTGTGCAATTTAATATTGTTTTCCTTTACTCGGTGTAATTTGGGGGTTTAAATTGTGTATTGTGTAATTGATTTGATAGTATACCCTCTTAAAAATAGATGCCCATTTTATTTTAGATCCCAATCAGCACAATGTATTTTGTTCGCTTTGACTATACTGACATGTGACTTTAACTGCTCAAGTGTCACTTAGCCATTGCAGCCTCTCAGCCACAGTATTTATGGAGATGGTGTGTCCTGAATGGTGTAGCTTATATTAGCTTGAACTTACCATTTCTGCTCTCATTGTAGGTGTAATTACTAGTCCTAATGTCAAATGACCATGATTTCTACTGTCAACCCAAGTGAATATCGTTTTAAATATCCTTAATTAACTTACGGAATTTTAAAACTGTACTGTGATTTTCATAACCCGTTGCCTTTTTGGTACCAGAGCTGCGTGGTTTGAATCCTGGCTACATGTTTTAAGTAAGAAAACAAATAAAAGACGTATTTTTGCTTACTCAGAAAAAAGACAACCTGTAAAAATATAATGAAAAAATTAAATTTTACATGTGCTGTAAAGGGATTATTAAAAATATTTGTTCAATTTCAATAAAGCTAAGTGTGCCACAAAACTTCCCTAAGAGTCTTTCCATTTTTGCACTTCAATGTAAATAATTTTGATGACAAGGGTAACCTGCATTTTTGTTTCTGGTCTTCCTTGTGAGCTTGAAGCACTTATAGCTATTATATCATGTTCTCATTTAAAAGGAGCTGATAGTGTCCCTAGCAAGGAAGAAAAAAGAAGTTATTCTCATTGTAGAAACAGAGAAATGGGGATGTGGAACTACTGGTAGTCACTGTGAGCAGAATCCAGTATTGGATACTTCCTATGAGGTATGAAAAAGTCCCAAGAGCACTGAGGAATCATGAAATCTCAAAGTGAAAAGAAATTTAAAAGAACAATCTGTGCACCTAGCCATTCTGATTTCATCAGGAATGAGTTCCATGATGAAAAAACAATTGTGAAAACCTCAGTGAAGTCAAGACACTTCACCTTGACCCTTGCAGATTTTCCTTAACCAAAGATACCCATCAGAATATTTTCAAGAAGATGCAGATTCGTAAGTTGATGTTTATGGCCTTTTAAACCTCTTCAAATACTGAATCATTTCCATAGAGAGGAATATCGTAGAATGGCTAACAGGAGGAATTTTGGAGATAAGGAGACTAGCTGGGCCACTATCAACAGTGTGAACAGGTAAGTTGACCTGTGAGTAGCTCCTGTTTCCTAGAGTTTTAAGAGAAAAAACTGAGAAAAATGCAAGTAAAGCCATTATCTCAGTGTCTATCACACAGTAAATCCCCAATAACTAATCGATAACAATAAATTATTATTGTCATGAATACTATTGCTTGTCCACTGAGCAAGAAGCTTCACTGTTTCTCACCTTGGCAAGGTTAATGCTATGTTTTTTGTATCATTCGTAAAACATTATTTTTGTCTTATTGCTCATTCTTTTCCAAACAAAGAAGGCAAAGTCTTTGATGGGTCTCATTTCTCTTCCTCCCACTGAAAATATTAAATTGAAGCTAAAATGCCTCCCAAACATGGGCCTGACTCCTGATATTGCATTTGGAGCAATGGGGAGGCACCTTGGGGGATACTCCTAAGCTAAATGATCATGTCTAATCCATGTGGGTATCATATAATTTTCAGGGAGGAGGAGGGTCCCCACATCAGACAATTTTAAAAAGATTCACCACTAAACATATCTGCCAGCCATTCAAGCAGGCAAAATCATACTGGATGGCAAGAGGGATTGTTGATTCTTCTCTGATGCTAGTCTATGTTCAGTGGAAAGAATTCTTCAGTCCACTGATTTGAGTTAAATAAATAAGATAAAATCTCAGGGAAGATTTTGAGAGCTGCATACTCTCACAAAATAGATAATTCCCCTACAATGTTATTGGAGATTTTATTTAGGACAGTTTTCCTTCACAACAGTACTGGAAGGAAAACAGTTCAAGAGTAAAATCATGGCAGGGTGCCTGGGTGGCTCAGTCGGTTAAGCATCCAACTTTTGGTTTCAGTTCAGGTCATGATCTCACGGTTCATGAGTTCAACCCCCGCACTAAGCCCTGTGCTGACAGTGTGGAGCCTGCTTGGATTCTTTCTCCCTCTCCTTCTCCCTCTCCTTTTCTCTCTGTCTCTCTCTCTCAAAAAAAAAAAAAAAAAAAAGAGGAATTAACTCATGGCTCTGAGGAAGAGAACTTACCACTTTTCATTAGATTGGAAGCTTCTGGAAGAAAGTGGCTATGTTTTTGAGGGTTCTCTATACTACCTGGCAAAGCTCAAATACCCAATGAATATTATTGCTATTGCTAGAAAAAAGTTAGTGAAGGAGGATATGCTGGGCCTGTTCGACAAAGTTATTTTAAGTTTTTCCCAACCGAGCAATGACACAAAGTACCCAACTACTGCTACCATCTTCCAGACAATAGATTACTGGGGGATTTGTCTTTTAAACATTTTTCAATTCCTACTACTTGGTTTTAACAATAGACGGGGATGACTTAAGGCTTAAGACTCTTTATGGCATTCTCAAACACCTTGGCCCAAAAAGATGCTACAAAACAGACTGAACTACTGCAGAGTTTTAAAACTCCTTCCAGTGTTAGCATTAAGCTCCTCATCTATGCTGCTGAACAGAATTGCCAAATGCTGACACCAATTTTTCCAATAAAAATTAAAAGAGTATCATTTTACAATAGGCTTAGTCAGTTAATATCAAATAAGAAAGTTCTTTCTAAAACACAGCACAAAATTCCGTATCAAGAGATTCACAGTCTTGGGGGAAAAAATCTATTGAGAAGTGTTTTTTAAATTTTATGCATTTCCTAGTTTAGGCCTAAAGCCAATTTTGGAATGAATACAAGTTGTATGTCTACCAGATATATTTTTTTTAAATCTTTCAGCCTTTGCTTGAAACTTTTTCTTATTTTAGGGGTGCCTGGGTGGCTCAGTCAGTTAATCATCTGACTTTGGCTCAGGTCATGATCTCATGGTTCATGAGTTTGAGCCCCGCGTCGGGCTCTGTGCTGATAGTTCGGGTTGGAACCTGCTTTGGATTCTGTGTCTCCCTCTCTCTGTGCCCCTACCCTATTCCCTCTCTCTCTCACACTCTCTCTCCCAAAACTAAATAAACAAAAAGTTTAAACTTTTTCTTATTTCTTATCTTCACCAATTTGGATTTTTCTAAGTATAATTTAAATGATTCAAGCAATGCATGTTCTCATAGATCACAAAGTAGAACTAAAGATCACACCACAGCCTCCTACTCATATACTACTTTCAACACATCAATATGTTTTGATGTCTACAACAGCATTCAGTTCTAATAATTGTCCAAGGTGGACAGATCACCAAGAATCAATAGCCATCCTTTGATGATCTACAGATAGACAGAAGCTCCATGAGTCAGATGCCTTACCCAAAGTCACCTATCATAGTAGGGACTGAACATCCAGCATAATTTGTTTCCTAACTCCTCAGACTGTATCTGTTCACTATATACACAGTGTTTAGGAAAATAAAAGCCTGGAAAGCAAAAGGTCATGATACCACTGACTCACTCTCATGGATGACAGAATAAATTGGTAAAGGAGGGCATACAACAGAATATTTCTGTTTAAAATGCCTAAGAGACATAGCGCAAATGCTGCATACAGCATTAAATACATCCTCACAGAATGATATCTTATGTGACTGATGGCCAAAATGATACTGGGGATGAGGAAAAGACTAACGGAGTTCAATTTAGGAGGTGTTTATTCCCATTTTTGAAAGAGGGAAAATGCCCTTCACATTGTCACACATTCTGCCACGTAAGAAAAGATGCAATATTCCTACTCTGGTACAAATGCATTTTAAAAATAACAAAGAGTATAGTTTTTCCCAAATTGAAGGTAGTGTGTGTGTGTGATGCTTCAAGACCAAGAGCTGGCATTTAGAGAGCACATCGCTTTGGCACAAATGGTTCATGAATAGGTGAATGTGTCTTCAAAGAGGAGAGCAAAGCTCTGGGGTACTCTTTTGAAGTGTGTGCAACACTGGCCTTCTTCTGGTAGGATCCAGGGCTGGCCATGGAATGGATAGCTAGGTAAGTCCTCATGCAGACGGAAGCCTCATGAGAAGCTCCAGGTCCCTAAAAAAAAATAGAATCAAGAGCTAGGAGACCCTTCGTATGCAAGGATCAGAACTAACAAGACTTCATCAAATTCAATGGATAATCATTTCCTGAGCTACTCCTGCTTTCTGAAGAGAAAGAGAGAGAGGCAGGATAAGAGAAAGGGAAAAGAATCAAAGGAAGATAGTAGTCAGAAAGTTCCTTTGAAGGCATGAACCAGATTATGTCCCTCTGATTTAAATCTCCAGTGGCTTTCCATCTTAGAGAATAAGCCAGAATCTTCATTGTGGCCACGTGATCTGACCTCCCTACCTCTCCCATAACCCCCTCCTATCCCCTCTCCCTCCAGGCATACTGATCAGTGCTTCAACATGTCAACCACACCTCTACTTCAGAGCTTTGCATTTACTGTTTCCTCTGCCTGACACTCTCTTTCCTTAGACCAGGTGTTGCTGAACTTTTTAAGGCCAGATAGTAAATCATTCAGGCTTTGCAAACCATACAATCTCTGCTGCTACTATTCAACTCTGCTACTGTGGTATGAAAGCAGTCATAGACAATATGTAAACAAATGAGTGTAGCTGTGTTCCAATAAAACTTTATTTACAAAAGCAAGTGGCGGGCCAGATTTGCCCCATGGGCAGTAATTTACAACACTTGATCTAGATAGATACATACATACATATTTACTAATTCATTTAATTCAAGCCTTGGCTCAAATGTCTTATCAGAGAAACCTTCTCTGACCATCCCATATAAACTAGTCCTCTCTAACCATTTTACTCTATTTCTTATTCATGTCTTACGTTTTGCATAACATTTGTCACTTCCCAATTGATGTTTTCATGTGTTTATTGGCATGCACACACATACACACACACACACATAAGTACCTTAAGGACAGCTAGCTTCATGTGAGAAAGTAGAAACATAGGTTCATTTTTATAGTCTCAGATTCTAGATCTGTGCCTGGCACTTAGTAGGTATTCAATCAATATAGTATTTGTTTGATGAATATTGAACAGTTAATACTTATTAAGAAGTTAATTAAGTGTTTGCATGGGAGACTTGGAGATAGAAATAAGTAACCTAATACTAGTCGGTTAGAGGAAAATTAAGTGTTTGCATGGGAGACTTGGAGATAGAAATAAGTAACCTAATACTAGCCGGTTAGAGGAAAATTGCTGTCAAAACTCAAGCAGGTTTTGGGGCGCCTGGGTGGCTTAGTCGGTTAAGCGTTCGACTTTCGCTTAGGTCGTGATCTCGCGGTTCGTGGGTTCGAGCCCCGCGTCGGGCTCTGTGCTGACTGCCAGCTCAGAGCCTGGAGCCTGTTTCAGTCTGTGACTCCCTCTCTCTCTGACCCTCCTCTGCTCACGCTGTCTCTCTCTCCTAGAAATAAATAAAGCATTAAAAAAAAATTAAAAAAAAAAAACTCAAGCAGGTTTTGGGTTCATAACAATGAAGAAATTAGATTAGCATTTTCCAACGTGTGTTCTGAAAAACCCTATTTCTACAGATACTTAAGGGTCTGGGACATTAGACATTCTGCCCAGATTTGGTTTTTATAGTTTCCCATGGACTTTTATCAGAAGATGTGGGCCTTCTAAGACATGGGGTTACTGAGAGGTAGCCCAGGGAATCTCAGGCATTTCACATGTATTTCCCTTTATCTCCATTATGTAGTGATAACTCAGTTTCCCCTTGATAGTCAGGATCAGTCACCCCAGCAAGTACTGTAGCTCCCTTCTTTGTCTGCCGACTCCCTGGTAGGAGGAACCCAAATGCCAGGTAGCAGCCTCAACTTCCGGTTCCATTGTTGTGTCACGTCCGGGAAGCAGAGCCACAGATTCCAGAAAATGTTGTAGATTTGAGGCTTTGTATTTAAATATTCTTAAAGCGTAGTTTTCAAAAAGATAAAATCATGAGTCTCAGGCAAATATAAAATTAACACATGCCGAATATTATATTTAATGTGTTAACTGATTTTTAAAAATGGTAAAATGGTAAACCCGATGCAAAAGAGCATTTGAGAATGCTGTATTTACCAGCACTGCAAGGACAAGTTTCCAGCGTTAGAAACAAAACTGCTCATGTCCAATAGTGCCATAGCCAGTAACCTTTGGGATTATTTCTTCTTTGGAGAGAAATTATTTGCATTTCTGCTGGACAAAACTCTACAAATTCACCTCTGCTCTACGGAGTGGTAAAACAGACCAGACAATACAAGGCATGCCCAGAACTGTACCGTAAGAGCACCTGCAACCTCTTTTTGCCTATTTCCAAGTTTCAGATCATTTTTCAGACAGATGATCCTAATTCAGAATTAATGCTTAACTGTTATGAATATCATATTTTAACAGGACCAGGACCCAGAGTGTTAAGTGACATGCTCTGCATCACGCAGCATGCCAATGTAACTTGGGGCTCAGAAACCAAAATCCCTTGAATTCTAGGCTGGCTCCTTTCTAAGTACACCTGTGAGCTCTTTGCCATGTATCCCTGGTAGAGATAGTTTGAAAAGGGCGGTTTCTCTCCTTCATATTACTCTCCTTCCAGGTGATTATTTGCCTAATCTTCTAGAAGGCATGTGGCATGGTTGTAAAGGCATAGTTTCTGGAATCAGATCTGAGTTCAAATTCTCCCTCTGTCTCATATCTGTAAGGCATTGTTGGGCAAAGCTTTAATGCCCAGTAACAAAGATACTGTAAAATAGAACATAATGATATCTGCCTAATACAATTGTGGGTAAGCATTAAATTGATTGGTATCTCCCACTTAATGGGTAATGAATAACTGTTAGTTCTCATTTCCTCTTCTACCCATTTAATTCATGTAATGAATGTTTTATTTCACTAATGATGTCATTCAGAACCTATCATCCATAAACGGAGCCTATTCTTGTGTGATCTACTGTAACTATTGTAATTTTAAATTATCATCTAAATATATAAAGGTCTAAAAGTGAAAAACAAATACAAGAAGACCAGATCCAGAGCCAGTCTGAACAAACTTCTTTGGTAAAAGGGGACAATTAAAATTTTTATTGTTTTACCTTGACCTAACACAGAAAGGAAAATATTTTCCTGATTTAAGCTTGAAAAAGTTTAAGTTAGCATGAACCAGGGCCCGTGGGAGGAAGTGATTAGGGGGACTTTCACTGTATATAACTAATATTTGTGCAGCACCAGTACAGTTTACAAATTGCTTACACATAAATTCTGCCAGATTATCCTGTGATCCTAGGAATTGTGGCTTTGGGCAAGTTTCTCTCAGAGCCTCAGTTTATTCTCCTGTGACATAATGGGGAGGAATAATGGTTTCCCATTAGAAAGCCTAGCAAGGAGTAGGTCTTCAATGCACAATAATCATCACCACATCGTCATCATCATTTTATAGATAAGGAAACTGAAACTTAGCACAGCGGGGGAGTGGTTACTGTCACAGAGGGAAATCCAGCCATCAGGTACCAGGCTATAGGACTCCAGATAATGTCTGCAGAATGAAGATGATGATATTTGCCCCACCATCTACCCACCTTTCAAGGCTGCTGTAAGAATAAAAACCATGAATGTCAAAGATATCTAAAAACTATTTTATACAAGAGGAAAGTGGGGCACAGAGACATAAAGTAACTTACAAAGGACACACTGCTTATAAAACTTCACAGTCAAGAATCAAACTCCGGCAATCTTTCTGTACAACCCATGCTCTTAGCCACCACAGTATATTGTTTAATCAATACAAAATATTATTGTGATGGATATACATTTATAAACAATTACATATGTACAACTATTATGTTGGATATATAAAATATACATTTGGTACATTTACTTTTAGATTTTATTATATCACTTAAATTATTCATTTCCTGGGGCACCTGGGTAGCTCAGTTGGTTAAGCTTCCGACTTCAGCTCAGGTCATGATGTCACAGTTCATGAGTTCAAGCCCTGATCAGTCTCTGGGCTGACAGCTCAGAGCCTGGAGTCTGCTTCAGATTCTCTGTCTCCCTCTCTCTCTGCCCCTCCCCCACTCATGCTCTGCTGTCTCTCTGTCTCTATATCTCTGTCTCTCTCTCAAAAATATATAAAGGACCTGAACATGAGATAGGAAACCATCAAAACCCTAGAGGAGATAGCAGGAAATAACCTCCTTGACCTCCACCGCAGCAAATTTCTTACTTGACACATCCCCAAAAGCAAAAGAGTCAAGAGCAAAAATAAACTATTGGGACCTCATCAAGATTAAAAGCTTCTGCACGGCAAAGGAAACAATCCATAAAACTAATAGGGAACCGACGGAATGGGAAAAGATAGTTGCAAATGATGTATCAGATAAAGGGTTAATATCCAAAATCTATAAGGAACTCACCAAACTCCACACTCGAAAAACAAACAACCCAGTGAAGAAATGGGCAGAAGATATGAACAGACACTTCTCCCAAGAGGACATCCAGATGGCCAACAGACACATGAAACGATGCTCAGCATCGCTCCTCATCAGGGAAATACAAATCAAAACCACATTGAGATACCACCTCACGCCAGTCAGAGTGGCTAAAATGAGCCAATCAGAGAACTCTAGATGCTGGCGAGGATGTGGAGAAACGGGCACCCTCCTACACTGTTGGTGGGAATGTAAACTGGGGCCCCTCTGGAAAACAGTGTGAAGGTTCCTCAAGAAATTAACAATAGAACTCCTCTATGACCCAGCAATAGCACTGCTGGGAATTTACCCAAGGGATATAGGAGTATTGATGTATAGGGGCACATGTACCCCAATGTTCATAGCAGCACTCTCAACAATAGCCAAAACATGGAAAGAACCTAAGTGTCCATCAACAGATGAATGAATCAAGATGTGGTTTATCTACATGATGGAATACTACATGGCAATGAGAAAGAATGAAATCTGGCCATGTGTAGCAACATGGATGGACCTTGAGGGTGTTATGCTGAGCGAAATAAGTCAGGCACAGAAGGACAGATACCATATGTTTGCACATATAGGTGGATTAGGAGGAACTTAACGGAGGACCATGGGGAAGAAGAAGGGAAAATAGTTGGGGAGAGGGAAGGAGGCAAACCATGAGAGACTCTTGAATGCTGAGAACAAACTGAGGACTGATGGGTGTGGGGGGCAGGGGGGAGCTGGGCATGGAGGAGGGCACTTGTGGGGATGAGCACTGGGTGTTATATGGACAATATAACAAGTTTACTTGACAATAAACTATTTGTAAAAAAGAAAAAAGTATATAAACATTTTAAAAAATTTAATTGTTTGTTTCTCTATCCATTTCTCCTATAAGATTTTCAGGGGCACAATATCAGTTTCCTAGGGGTGTTGTAACAAATTATCACAAACTAGGGCTTAAAACAACAGACGTATATTCTCTCACAGTTCTGGTGGCTTGGAACATGAAATCAAGTTGTCAACAGGGCCACATTTCCTCTGAAAGCTCTATAGAAGCATCCTTCTTTGCCTCTTCCCAGACTCTGGTGGCGGCTGGCAGTGCTGGGCATTCCATGGCTTATAGCTCCATCACTCCAATCTCTGCCTCTATCAATCTCTCTATGACCTTCTTCCTTCTGTGTGTCTCTCTCAAAAATTTCCCTCTCCTGGTTAGTGGGGGGGTGGGGGAGAAGGGAAAGGGGGCGATTGGCATTGTCAGGATGAGCACTGGGTGTTGTATGGAAACCAGTTGGACATAAATTATATTTAAAAAAATCTCCCTCTCCTGAAAAGGACACTTTTTAAGGCCAATCTTCATCCAGTATAACCTCATCTTAACTAGTTAGATCTGTAAAGATCCTAATTCCAAGTAAGGTCACATTCTGAGGTTCCAAGTGGACATTAATGTGGGGGGAGCCGTAGTCAACCCAGTAAAGGCACCAACTGCGTCTAATTTTTTACAGCCTTCCAGGCTTCTGGCTCAGTGTAAGGTACATACAGATTCAGGTCGATATAGCTTAGTGGCTGAGCATGCAGGTGCTGTGATGAGATTGCCTGGGATCAAATCTTAGCTCTGCCTTTACCACCAGGGAGGCTTTGCGCAAAGGTTCTAAACTCTCTATACACTGAAGTCTTAACGTGTAAATAGTACCTGTTTTACAAAGTTCTAGTGAGATTTAAATTAGTCAGTTCATGTCAAGTGCTTAGAACAATCGTTAGCCCATAATAAGTGTTCAACAAATACTATTAGCATTATTTTTGACAACGCAATTAATGACTGTTAAATAAAATAATGAAAGCAAGAAGTGTCAGAAAGCACTGAAAACAGCTTACATTCAAGCTGTTAATATTGTAAAATATTTTCACATCAGCCCTTTTTCTGTGCAGTCTTCTCAGAGCATCAGTGAACATTCCATTTAAAAGAGAAGGGCTGTGGAAGCAAAGGTAAAAAAGAAAAGCTTGCCTTTCTGTCTCCCTCGGGGGAAAAAATTTCAAAAGAACCATGGAAAAGTAGTATTATTTCTAAGAGACCATGCTAGGAAAATGGAATTGCTTTTCTGAAAGAAAGTAGAAGATTAATACCCGGAGGGTCTCAAATGTAATTATGGTATTGATCTCAGGAAAGCCTCGGATGGATCTAATTTTTTTTCTTTTTTGCTCACCAGTATCATTAAAATGGGCTCACATGTAAGGGCCCGCAGACTGCAAATATCTGAACATCGCACATCAAAACGGGCAAAAAGGTCCTGTGAATGGATCCCGGGAGGCATCAAGGCCACATTCAGCATGTGCTCTCATTGGTGCCTCTTTCAGAAATTTTCTTAACGGCTCCGGGCACTGATTCAGCAAGCTGTTAATGAAGCGGCCAAGCGACGCTAGGGTGCAAATCAACCCAAAAGAACTCTGTGTGGTCTGTGGGTTGACTCAGGGGAAGAGGACCCCAAACCTTAGACGAAAAATGAATCGGGGCTGGTTTTACAAACTTTCTCCCTAGGCCTACATTCCAGCTTTTTTACCTGCTCAGCTTTGTCCCCTTCCAAGGCATTCACGATCCTGCCACAAAAGTGCCCCTTTTCCTGGAGGCTGGACAAACACACAACTCACTGTTTTGCTGAAAGCCTCTGATTGCCTCCAAACGCAATAAATAAAAGCCTTGAGACTTAGGACTGGGGGCTCCAGAGTCTTAAGAAACAGTCTTAACAACAACTCATATCAGAGGTACTTCAGGGCGGTTGAGGGGGAGCAAGCTGGAGATGTGTCTGAGACCTTTTGGGCCTCTTGGATTCTATGGATATATTTTTACGAAATCATTCAGTCAAAATTCTTTATCATTCCACGTCCTCCTTCACAGAGAAATGACACCAGCTGCAGATAGTTTAAAATGGTTGGATCTTATTCTGGAATGGGAATGAGAAATGAGGCTAGAAAGAAAAGCTGGGATGAAAAGATAAAGTCACGTGCTTGCTTAAGGATCTTGGGATTTCTCCTGTGAGTAATGATATACCATTACAAGCTTTTAAGCAGGGGAGAGACAAAATTGATTTTGCATTTCAGAACATAATTCCAGCTATGAAGCATAGAGGAGATAGGAGAGGAATGAAAGAAGGGTGATCTCTAAAGTTTTGAAACTAAATATTCCTGTTGAAATCTGACAAGATCCATGTACTGCTGAATGTAACTTAAGCAAAGGAGAACTAGTCTGAACAAAGGCAGAAGCAAAATGGACCCTTGAAATGTGGATGAAAATTTTTACCAGTTAAAAGTCATCAAAATTGACCATGTTACCAGCCTAAAATTTCAATAACATTCTATTTCTGGTTACAATCAAGAGTTAAGCTGGGGCGCCTGGGTGGCTTAGTCGGTTAAGCGTCCGACTTTCGCTTGGGTCATGATCTCACGGTTCGTGGGTTCGAGCCCCGCGTCGGCTCTGTGCTGACTGCCAGCTCGGAGCCTGGAGCCTGTTTCAGTCTGTGACTCCCTCTCTCTCTGACCCTCCCCTGCTCACACTGTCTCTCTCTCTCTCCTAGAAATAAATAAAAAAAACATTAAAAAAAAAAAAAAAGAGTTAAGTTGGCGTACCCAGGTGGCTCAGTCACTTAAGCGTCTGACACTTGATTTCGGCTCAGGTCATCATCTCACGGTTAGTGAGCTCAAGCCCCACATTAAGGCTCTGCACTGACAGTGCAGAACCTGCTTGGGATTCTCTCTCTCTCTCTCTCTCTCTCTCTGTCTCCCTCTCCCTCTCCCTCTCTAATAATGAACATTTAAAAAGTTAAGCAAAATGGTAACGTATTATCACTCTGTGGTTAAAAACATAGAGTTTAGCACCAAGACAGGCCTGGGTTCAAATCTCAAATGTGTCACTTTCTGTTCCTGTTTCTTTGATGCATTGATTCACCTCTCAAACTCTCAGTTTCCCCACCTAGAATAGTAATAATGATAACAGCATCTGATTTGCAATGCCCTTATGAGATTCACACACGCAAATTGTTAGAACCTATGATACAGGGTTTGTTTCCCAAACTTGGTGGTTTCTCACTAGGCTGCTCCTTCTGGTTCCTCTCTGCCCCTCCCCAGACGGTATTTTCCTGCTCCCACCTCCCCTTTTCTTTCTCTTGGGGGATGCCCAATTCTCCAAAATTGCATGTTGTGCTCTGGTCTTGCCATATGTTTTCAACATAATGGAAATGTTGTCCATGGAGGGAATGTTTTCAACATTTCCCTTCAGGGAAAGCCCACTGTTCTCCAGCACGATCTATGACTCAACAGATAAGTCTGACTAATTCTAGAGCACAGACTTTTAGAGCCTGCTCACCCACAGATATAAATCACATTTCCCAATACTGGCACTATTTACAATAAAAGTGACACATGTATACCACACAGACTGTGTCTCTGGCTAATGTTTTCTCAGGAAAATGCCTCTTGGCTTTTAATATCCAAACTTCACCTAAGTACTTTTCAGGGGAATGAGGGCTGTATTACGAAATTACATTTATGCCTTAAAAAATCAATATAACCTTTTTAACAAAAGAGTGTATGGGAAACATCTCAAGCATCACTCCTAATACAATTGGCATTTAGAATAAATCAAGTTTAGATGGACCAAAAGCACACATAGATATTTTGAAGTGCTCTAGAGTGTCAACAGAGGGGATGTGTGGCTAGAATATTGCTGGCACTCAGAAGACATGGCTGTAGACAAAGCAGCTGCTTATTAACAACCATATTCATTATTTGGTGTCAACAAAGCAATGTTTTAAGTATTTTACCTTATGATATGACAGTTTGTTCTTTATATATGGGCATTTTGATGTGTTTGGGTTGCTTGGGGGCTTGGGAGTGATTTGTAATGCATAGTAATTTTCCCCGTTCAAATTAATTGGAAAAGGGCTTCTTTAACATTTTTGTGCAGAACATCTGATTTCATTCACAGAATACCAATGTTAAGCAAAAGATGTCACATTTTCAGCCTCCCATCTGCCTCACCTCTTTTTCTGGTTTTTCAATTGGCTCACAATTCAATGGAAAGACCCGACGCCATTTGTTGGCCTCCACTAATAAAGAAAATAAGGCAAAAGTGACAGGATGTCTCTCTCAAGATCAGGCCACAAAAGACTGTGCCTTCTGTCTTGCTCTTTCTGGGTCTTACCGCCTGCCTGCTCTGAAGAATCAACCTGCCTTGTTTTGAAATGCATGACAGAGAGGTGTATGTGGCAAGGAACTGAGGGAGCACTCTGGCTAATGACCAGCAAGGAACCGAGGTCCTCAGACCTATGAGGCCTGCGAGGAACCAAATCCTGCCAACAATCATATAAATGAGCTTGGAAACAAATCCTCCACCAGATGAGCCTTGAGTTGCCTGCAGTCCTGGCCAACACTTTGATTTCGGCCTTGTAAGAGACTCTGAGCCAGGGGACCCAGCTAAGCCAGGCACAGGTTCCAGACCCACAGAAACGGCAATATAAATGTTTGTTGTACTAAGCTGCTGAGTTTGAAGGCAATTTCTTCTGCAGCAATAGATAACTAATACAATCAGTAAATATATGCTGATGAAGGAATAAATGCATGACTTAATTATTTCCCCCCAAAGCTCAGCTGATTTGGATCCTTAGGTACTTACTTCCTGGAAATGGACCAAGACTTTCTGAATATGCTTGTGTTTATAGAAAAACTACATAGGGCATATACCTAAAATTTGGTTGGATCCCATAAGTTTAAGTCTAGCATAAATTTAGAGAATTGCTGTCTGTAAAGGAACTTTGATGTCATTAGCCAAACACCTTCACTTTATAGAAATGAAAACTGAGACGCAGAAGCACTAAGTGACTTGCCCAGGGCCATAGGATCCATGGAAGTGTCGTGATAGAACCAAGGGCTTCTGATTCCAGCACAGAGCCCTTCCACGACATCCCGTGACAGTGTTTAGAGGACAGGGATATAGGAAGGGCTGGAGAAACACAGAATGTAGGAGGTCAGGCTCAAGAAGGGCTTAGGAGAGTGGGGAGGATTAGGGAAGGCATCCCACATGCGGGGTCCCTGACAGACAGTGATGGAACTGCACCTCATGGGATGGGTACTACGAACCAAGATCTCCATAGTTTGGTCAATCATCTTGAAGCTAATATGAAAGGATAGGGAGGCCTTGGAGAGAAAGGGTACCCACCAAGAGGAGAAGTCAGCAGAGAAAGGAGGACAAATCTGGGTGGACAGGCAAACCAAGGAAGGAACATCTGCATAAGACTTTATGGAAAGCAGACAGAGTGAATCTGGAAATGAGAAACATGGGTGGGGAGGAAGAGCCAGTGGGCATCAGAATTCTGGAAACTTGCTAGTTTCATAGTCTTGAAGCAGAAGGAACGAGGAAGTATTTACTCCCAAAGATACAGAACTCATATCTGTGCATAGACTGTGCCAAAACCCTTACCTGGATCTGGTGACATGTGTATTATCCACTGTATGACCATATGAGCTGCCAGATATGGTTGTGTCCTGTTCAATCTACACAGCTGCACATCACAGCCCTGTGACAGGCTAGTAAAGCTTTGGGAACTAACATGTAAATTTAGCCCACAAGATGCCAACTTTAAAGAAATTCTTGAGAAATTCTTGATTTCTTTAAATGACTGACTCTTCAGACCTAGACTGAAGAATCCCATGTGTAATGTCCTGTCATAATGTGGTTTGGTGGATTCTGATAATTCCCTGACTCTTGACACAAACTCCTGACACAGACATTAGGGCATCAGAGAGGAGACAAAAGGACAGTGAATGGAGTCACAAGTCTGGTCTCTAGTCCAGCATGACTGAACCTCTGCACTTCCATTTTCTTCAACTGCCCAGTGGAGATAATAAAAGCTGTCTGTCCTATGTCACAAAGCTCTGTGTGGGTTGGAGTTTGAAAAGCATAAAAGAATTGTCAAATACACGAAATTTTCCATTGTTGCCATGAAAAGGCCTTTTTTTACTCTCTAGTGACTTCCTTCACCAAGAACAAAGAGGTTCAAAGGCTAAATTACATAAAATTACACAACACTGTCACAACACATGCAATAAATAAAAGGAATGAAGATGATTCACAAAGATAATTGGATCAAGGCCCTGCAAAGTAGAGCATTGAATTCCTATGATCCTAGCCAGTAAGGAGAGGGAGAGATAAGTCTTCAAGGTTTCAATCGTGGAAGAAATACCAGAATCCAAACAATGAAAGCAGAAGGAAGTGGTGGGATGAACATGGAAACTTCTCTGACATGTTAATTAAGGTAACATTAGATGTTGTAACAAACCGGCCCCCAAATCTCGGAGGCTTGACACAATGAAAGTTTATCAATACTCATGCAAAGTCCAAATGGGCATTTTTGATTGACAGTCAGCTCTCTTGTCTTTCAAGCCACGATTTGGGACTTAGGCTCTCTTGATGGCTCCGGCATCACCATGGGCTCAAAGGCCCATACTGAATCCTCTGTATCTGACTGTTGTGCAGAAAAAAATAGAGAAGAAGGAACACCTGCTCTCAGCTTCTTAGACCAGGAGATGACACACATCACTATCATTCACATTCCTGTGGTGAGAACATGTCACGAGGTCCCACTAGATACAAAAAAGATATGAAATGTAGTTCCTGGTTTGCCAGCAATGACTCCACACTATGAAAAAGGAGCTCAAATCTTTGGGGAACAGGTAGCCATCTCTTCCTCACTCTGGAGCAGAGAGAACACAGATTTCTAACATTTTGCATCCTTTCCTTCTGCCAGCATTTATATACAAGACACACAGCAAAGGTTTCTATAGCTAGAAATGTTACCAATAAAACATACAGCATTGCTTGGAAAGACACTGACATTTATCCTTAAGTCATATGAAAATAGTCCCACATGGTTCTAAATCAGAGATCCGAAGCTTATTTGAGAGCATCATACAAAAAGGCTTTGAAGTCAAGTCAGGCTGGGTTCTAATCTCTACTCCAGCCCAAACACTAGTGGACATTGCACAATTTACTTACCCTTATAAACCTCAGTGTCTTCAGCAGCAGCAAAGCTCAATAATAATATCCTGAAAGAATTTTGTGAAGATGTATACAGAGGGTATGACAAGTTCTTGGCCCATAAAAGGCACCCGTAAACTAGTGCCCTCAAGGCATCTACAGAAATTGAGCACATACTCACATCCCCTGTGGCCCAGCTATCCCTCTTCCAGATATATGCCCATTGTAAATCCATATTTACCCGAAGTTAGATACCAGAATGAGCAAAGAAGTACTATTCACAATAACTAAAATACAAAAATGTTACATATGCCTACTAAGAACAGAATGGACAAATAGATTATAGTATAGCTTCCATGCAATACTACATCAACAAACTACAGCCATGTGCAACAGTATGAATGAATGTCACATATATTGAGCAACAGATCCAAGAGAATACCTACTATGAGTTTCTATTCATACCAAGTTCCAAACAACAAATGTCATCTATCCTGTTAGAAGTCAGAATGATGGCCACCCTGGAGGAAGCTGCTGAATGGGAACAAATGTGAGAATGGCTGGTGGGAGGTAGGTGTCTGCTCTTTTGGATGGAGGGAGGTGCTGGTTACAGAGCACATTCAGTTTGTGAAAATTCATTAAACTGTACACTTACATCAATAAAAAAGTTTTCAAAAATAGTATCCTTCATAGGGGCACATGTACCTCAATGTTCATAGCAGCACTCTCAACAATAGCCAAATCATGGAAAGAGTCTAAATGTACATCAACGGACGAATGGATCAAGAAGATGTGGCTTATCTATACAATGGAATACTACATGGCAATGAGAAAGAATGAAATCTGGCCACGTGTAGCAACATGGATGGACCTGGAGGGTGTTATGCTGAGCGAAATAAGTCAGGCAGAGAAGGACAGATACCATATGTGTGCATGTATAGGAGGATTAGGAGGAACTTAACAGAGGATCAAGGGGGAGAAGAAGGGGAAAAATAATGGGGGAGAGGGAGGGAGGCAAACCATGAGAGACTCTTGAAAGCTGGGAACACACTGAGGGCTGATAGGGGTGGGGGAGAGGGGAAGGGAGGTGATGGGCATAGAGGAGGGCACTTTTTGGGATGGGCACTGGGTGTTATATGGAAACCAACTTGACAATAAACTATTTAAGAAAAAAAATTGCATCCTTCCCCTGAGAGACTACCAACATGTTTAAACATTCCTCTTGAGTGCCACCAGCCTTTGGAAGGGGAGAAACAGAGTTAAAAGGAGCAGGAGGGGAGACATGTGAAAGTAAGCCAGAGAGAGGGAGGAGAGATGGTGAGGATGCAGAATGAGGCTGCAAGGGACCAAGAACCAGAGAGATCTACCACTTTTCTGAAAAATGTCATTTTGTGTTACAGGCCCCAAATCCCCAACAATAACAAAAGCTGTCCAGGACATTTTCTCACAGTGACACTGGCCTTATTTGGGCTGTTTTAGTGCTGCTAAAAATACAAGTCTTCCCTATGGGCAATCAACTACATGTCTTCCAGATTATAATGTGTCTTTCTCTTCCATTTGCCACCCTGTCATTTCTATCATTGTGATTCTTTTTACCTGTGTCATCTTGGGGAACTATGGTTATATGTATGTGAGTGTATGGGGTAGGAGTTGATCCTTCTCAATCCCAATGTTTACAATCTGTATCACCAATGGAGGCTTCCAACATTGTGATCATGCAAAAATCTTCTCTGCTAATATCATCCCAGACAGCCCAGCTTCTATAGGAGCAACCACATAATGACTCGAGCCTGTGCTTGCTATACAACCATATATTTCACAAGGCACCCATCTATAACCATAAATACATATCGTGTGTAGTTATCACATAATAACAAAGAGTCACTAAGATGACTACACTAGAAGTCACTGATCAACACATGTGGTTTTGTGTTGTACTTTCTAAATGTTAGCACCAATAGGAACCTTAAGAAATTACCTTTCCAATTAATCTAGGAAGCAAACTGAGGCCAAAAGAGTTGAGTAACTTGCTTTAAAACATAAATATGGTTATAGCAAAACCAAGACAAAAATCCAGATCCTCTTTTCCCTATTTAGTATCCTTCTGACGGCCTAATATGTTTAAAGGGCTTCTATTTATCTCCATGTGTATTAGGCATAAAATGAACATTGTTCCAGCATTCTCCATGGCCCATTTCAATCACAAGCCTCAAGGTCTGATGTCTATATAAATAAGTATCTTGACTCTTGCCTAAAACACATTGTTCTCAATACATTTATTGAGATAATGTTGCTGGAAGTTTCTGAAGGAAGCGTTAGCAGTTAATTTTTTACTTCCTCACTTGTTGAGTTTTCCTTTTTACCTCTTTTGAAACACTTATTTATTTTTTTAATATAATTGATTTCAAATTGGTTTCCATACAACACCCAGTGCTTATCCCAACAAGTCCCCTCCTCAATGCCCTTTCCCCTCTTCCCTACCCCCCATCCACCCTCTTTGTTCTCAGTATTTATGAGTCTCATGGTTTGCCTCCCTCCTTCTTCTTAACTATTTTTCCCCTTCCCCTCACCCATGGTCTTCTGTTAAGTTTCTCAAGATCCACATATGAGTGGAAACATATGGTATCTGTCTTTTTCTGTCTGACTTATTTCACTTAGTATAATACCTCCAGTTCCATCCACATTGCTGCAAATGGCCAGATTTCATTCTTTCTCATTGCCATGTAGTATTCCATTATATATATAAACCACATCTTCTTTATCCATTTGTCAGTTGGACATTTAGGCTCTTTCCATAATTTGGCTATTGTTAAAAGCGCTGCTATAAACATTGGGGTACATGTGCCCCTATGCATCAGCATTCCTGTATCCCTTGGGTAAATTCCTAGCAGTGCTATTGCTGGGTCATAGGGAAGTTCTATTGTTAATTTTTTGAGGAACCTCCACACTGTTTTCCAAAGCAGCTACACCAGTTTGCATTCCCATCAACAGTCCAAGAGAGTTCCCGTGTCTCCACATCCTCGCCAGCATCTATAGTCTCTTGATTAGTTCATTTTAGCCACTCTGACCGGCATGACGTGGTATCTCAGTGTGTTTCTGATTTATATTTCCCTGATGATGAGTGATGTCTGTTGGCCATCTGGATGTCTTCTTTGGAAAAGTGTCTATTCATGTCTTATGCCCATTTCTTCGCTGGATTATTTGTTTCTCGGGTATGGAGTTTGGTGAGTTCTTTGTAGATTTTGGATACTAGCCCTTTATCTGATATGTCATTTGCAAATATCTTTTCCCATTCTATTGGTTGCCTTTTAGTTTTGTTGATTGTTTCCTTTGCAGGGCCGAAGCTTTTGATATTGATGAGGTCCCAGTAGTTCATTTTTGCTTTTAAGTCCCTTGCCTTTGGAGACTTTAAAACTTAAAGACACAAAATAGTATACAGAACTCCCATATAACTTTACCCCGACTGATCAATTTTTAATATTTGCTACAGTTGCTTTATAATTTTGCCTTTCCCCCACCTTCCTTCTCCTCCTCCATCTTCTTCCTCCTTCTCTCTCTCTCTCCCCCACACAAATTGTTAGTATTATTATTATTATCTATCCTTTCAGAGAGATTATTAGTAGTATTTTCCTGTATAGGTTATATAAATCACACCACTTTATCACATAACACCTTAATGTATATTTCCTAAGTACAAGGATATTTTCTTACACAACCACAGTATACGTATCGAATTCAAGAAAATACTATTATCTATTCCATAGTCCACATCTCAATGTTTTCAGTTGTCCCAGCAATGTCTTTTAAAGCATTTCCCCCACATAGTTCAAGATCCAATCCAATATGATGTACTATTACATTGGATTCTCATGCTTCTCTGCTATCCTCCAATCTGGAACAGTTCTTTGGTCTTTTTCTTCTTTCATAATATTGACATTTGTGGAAAATACAGGTATTTTTTATAATAGCATGTTCTCTAATTTAGGCTGTTTCTGTTAGTTTCTGCTATAGAGTAAACTACCCTCAAACTTAGCAGCTTAAACCAAACATTTATTACAATACAAATTAATCGTTGCTTACAATTCAGCGGGTCAGCTAAATGATTCTCTTGGTTTGGGCCAGCCTAACTAGGGCTGGATGGTCTAGGATGTGCTCTCTCACATGTCTAGCAGTTGGATGAATGTCATCCAGGGTGCTAAGGACAACATAGCCATGTGTCTTTCATCACCTGCGTTAGTGAGCTAACCTGGGCTCACACATATGGTGGTGGTCACAGTTCTGAAGCGCAGTGAGGGAGCAAGCCCCAGTGCACCAACATTCCGCAAGTCCTTGCTTGCATCATGTTTCTTTCATGTCCCACTGGCCAAAGGAAGTCACAAGGCTCAGTGTCCGTGTGGGAGGACATGTGCATAGATCATTGGGTAGAATATGTTCTCACTCCTGTGGAAAGGAGAAACTTAACAGGGGACCATGGGGGATGGGAAGGGGAAAATAGTGGGGGAGAGGGAGGGAGGCAAACCATGAGAGACTCTTGAATACTGAGAACAAACTGAGGGCTGATGGGGGTGGGGGGGGAGGGGGTTGATGGGCATGGAGGGGGGCACTTGTGGGGATGAGCACTGGGTGTTATATGGAAACCAACTTGATAATAAAGTATAAAAGAAAAAAGATCATTGGGTAGAAAAAGTAGAATAATTTGTGGTCATTTTTATAATCTACCACAGCAGGTAAACGCAGGGGATGATATTTTTTTTTAAGGAAGAAAGAATATGCTATTGATGGAAGAAATGCAGAGAAAAGACAAAAGCCTCTAAAACATGAGGCATGATCACTTAAATTTATAACCTTGAAACAAAGAATCTGAAGTCAAGATGCCACACCACGGAGGGAAAACAGCCTATGACACAAGCTGCTTTGTAAAAGGTTTGTTACCCTGCCATTTTTTTTTTTTTTTTATTGGTCAAGGGGTCAAATTTATTTTTATTTTTTTTTAATGTTTTAAAATTTATTTCTGGGAGAGAGAGAGAGACAGCGTGAGCAGGGGAGGGTCAGAGAGAGAGGGAGATACAGAATCTGAAGCAGGCTCCAGACTCTGAGCTCACTGTCAGCACAGAGCCCGACACAAGGCTTGAACCCACGAACCGTGAGATCACGACCTGAGCCAAAGTCAGACGCTTAACCAACTGAGCCATGCAGGCACTCCAAGGGGTCAAATTTAAAAGCCTATAAATGAACAATAATGCTCAACCTCTGAAGCTATAGTGCAGTGAATACAAACACTAAATGACAGAGAATTCTGTGTAGAGGAATAGGTCCCTATTCTAAGACAGATGAGAGAGATGATGAAGGGCCACTGGGGATCTTTCTCCCTACTGGGGCAGGGACAGGGAGGACTGAGACCGTGAGAAAGGAGAGGGCCTACACCCATTTTGTAAGCAGCAGTAGCAGCTCCTTCATTATGCTCAACACTGCCATGTAGCAGTGGAGGCCCTGCATTACCAAATTTACCATTTTTTCCCCAAGAAAATACGGAAACCTAGACTTAAAGATGAAATTTCCAGGCTCTCTAATTGTTGGTTCAAGTATTTTTTTTTTTTTTTACAAATAGTTTATTCTCAAGTTGGTTTCCATACAACACCCAGTGCTCATCCCCACAAGTGCCCTCCTCCATGCCCATCACCCCCCATGCCCCCCACACCCATCAGTCCTCAGTCTGTTCTCAGCATTCAAGAGTCTCTCATGGTTTGCCTCTCTCCCTCTCCCCCACTATTTCCCCCCTTCTTCTCCCCCACAGTCCTCCATTAAGTTCCTCCTAATCCTCCTATACATGCAAACATATGGTATCTGTCCTTCTCTGCCTGACTTATTTTGCTCAGCATAACAGCCTCAAGCTCCATCCATGTTGCTACACATGACCAGATTTCATTCTTTCTCATTGCCATGTAGTATTCCATTGTATAGATAGGTTCAAGTATTTTTAAGAGCACATTCACATGCTAAATTAGGCTCAGGAGCCATGAGTTTCAAAACTCAACTTTTTTTTGTTTATTTATTTTGAGAAGGAGAGAGAGCGAGCATGAGCGGGGGAGAAGGTAGGGGGTGGGACAAAGGCAGAGAGGAAGAGAGACAGAATTCCAAGAAAGCTCTTTGCTGTCAGTGTGGAGCCTGATGTGGGGCTCAACCTCACAAACCATGAGATCATGACCTGAGCCAAAATTAAGAGTCAGACGCTTAACCAACTGAGCCACCCAGGTGCCCTGAAAACTCAACTTTTCTAACCTATAATAAAAAAAAAAAATCAAACTACAAGAACAGAAAGGTTTTAAATTTTAGATAAATGAAATGTATATCCAATCTCCTTAGGCATACTATCCCTCTTAACCTGTGGCTATGTAAAATACCTTTATTTTTGCTCAATAACTACAAGCCATAGGATCATATACATAGCATGGATACACCTTTATGATCGATAACTATTGTCTTCAGAATGAAATATTATATATAGCATAGATGACTGAACATTATAATACTGGAAAATGCAGACATTCGAGGGGTAATGGAAAACTGACAAAGAATAAACCCATGACACAATTGCTGAAATCAAAAGGTTGAATTTATTTCTTCCTTAAATGAGAGAGTTTTGCTGGTCAGGCAGTTTTGCTTTCTGAGAAAAACAAACTGCTGATTTAGAGGATGGGTCTGTTTTGAGGTTACATTGTCAGAGAGACAGGAGTGGTCAGTCTTAGAAACGTGTTCTAAGTCAGGAGCTTCCCATCAGATGACTATAAAAGTGTGAGACTGATACCGATTGGTTGACTTTCAGAAAGATAAGGTAAGGCAGACAGGAAAGCTTTAATTCTTGTTCTGGTGTTGGACTGTTACCATGGTTAGAGAACAGGCTATCTTTCTCTAAGAGTATGAGGGCTTTTTGTGAATTACTGGAATTAATCGTGTAGAACGAATGTGGGACACTGCAAAGGTTACATTGGCATGGCTTCACATGGGCATAGATACTCTTTCACAATGGGCTATGAGCTTATCCCCACAAGGGGTGTGGCTCCTCCGTGAAGTCATGGCTGCCCAAGTAGAAAGTCAGGGCCACTTCTCATCGCAACCCAAGAAGAGCTCTATCAGGGTAGACAGGTGGATCTTGCTCCTCTGAAAGGTAATGTTCCTACCCTCATGAACTATAAAAACCATTAGGTCTGAAAAATGGTATTTCATTGAAAGCATAGTCTCTCTGATTGACCCAATACTGAGATAAAAGGGGAGAATAAGAGAAAGCATGGGATGCTGAAGAGGAACAGAAGGGGAAAAAAAAAAAAAACCAAGGTAAAAGTAGTCTTCTGTCTTATTACAACTGCATTTGGAATCAGAGAACAGATTAAAATTCAGGCAGCTGGATAGTGCTCATTTTTTATATACTTCTATGAAAGAGTTCCTAATTCTCATGATGACTTTTTTCCCTTTATTAATAGCATGTACCTAGCTTCAAATAAATTGGGTTATCCCTTTATAAATACGAAGACTACATTAGATCTTATATGAGACTCCCTTGTCCTGACTTCTCATGTAACAAGGGTGGCAGGGAGCCTTAGAGAATTGGGATGTCTCCAAAAAAGGGCTACAGGGGGTAGGTGAGACAAGAAGAACCTTGCTGGGTGTTCAGTGCCAAGTGATAATGCCATGTATTTCGGTCAGTCTTAGATCTGTCTGACCCTTGCGGTGGGAAATCTGTCCCCCCTCTCCACAAAACTTCTGGGATGCCAGAAGTGCCTTTAAGGCTATATAACAAGAAAATGTGTTGTTTCTCATAACTGCTCATTCATCCATCCATTCCACAAACATTGAGCATTTACTAAAGGCACAGGCTTCAGAGCAAAATAAAATTCATCCCTGTGTTCAAAGCACCACAATCTTAAAAGGAAAGAAAGACACAGATACATTTACACACCAGGTGAGATAGGATCAGCGCCTGAAGGAGGGAGGTATTTGAATAAGTAACACTCCCTGTGGACACTGGGAATTCACTGAGGTGATATTTGAATTGGATCTAGAAGGAAGAGAAGAGGCTTTCCAAGAATTTATTAGGCATTCACTGTGGGTAAACCATAGGATAAGGGTTCGTGGTGGGGAATGGAAATTTAAAAGTTAGTCTGGACTTGGATTTGTCAACAGATTGTTAGTTATGGCGCCAAAAGCACAAGCAACAAAAGAAAGAACAGGTTCATTGGACTTCATCAAAATTAAAACTTTTCTGCATGAAAGGACACTATCATTAAAGTAAAAAGACAACTTGCAGAATGGGAGGAAAATATTTGCAAATCACATACTGTAAAACCTTGGTTTGTGAGCATAATTTGTTCCAGAAACATGCTTCTAATTCAAAGCACATATATATCAAAGTGGATTTCCCCATAAGAAATAATGGAAACTCAGAATATTCATTCCATAACTCAAAAAAAATTCATATAAAAATGTTTACAATACTGTAACATAATACAAAATAATAAAGAAAATACAAAATATAAAGAAAAATAAACAAATTAACCTGCACTTCCATTTGAAAACCATCGTGGCTGGTGTGAGGGAGACAAGTGAGAGGAGCGTTATTGTGTAGGGCAACTTTCACCATCACTAATGGAATCACTGCTATCTATTGGCTCAATAGAATCTTTTTCTTTTCTTGCAACTTTAACAAGGAACCTGTCCAATGACACTTGCTTTTGCCTCCTTTTGAGGATTTCGTGGAAACGTGACATTGCATTGTTGTTAAACAGATTCATCACTCGCACTGCTATAGCCTTATTCAGGTGGTGCTTTTCTATAGAATTTTGCACTGTTTCACATATTTTACACATTTCCCTAATCTCATTTGAAGTGAGGGATTCCTCTGCCTTTTTCTCTTCCTCTGCAGATGAGATCTCCTCCATAACCGCTTACTGTTGCTCCCGATGCAGATCTGTCAGTTCGCCGAAGGTCAGCTCCTGGCCATATTCCTCCACAAGCTCTTGAACATCATCCTCATTCACCTCCAGTTCCTTGGTCTTCCCCAAGGGCACAATTTCACTGACAAATGGCGGCTCCTGTTCATAAGCAAGCCCCTCTACATCATGCCCAAGAGTGCAATCAGGCCACAGTTTTCTCCAAGCAGAATGGAATGTTCTCTTGGTCACCCCATCCCAGGCTTTATTGATGATCTGAGTCAGTCCATTGTCGGAGACGACTAATGTCTGGGAAAAGACAAGAGAAAATTTTAGACCCAGAGTCTATGACAGTTCATGATGTGGAAATGACTTTTCTGAAAGTCTAGGAGGGGAAGGTTTGTTCCTTTAGTCACCTTGAAGTATTCCTGAAATAGTGCTTTGGTGTAAGGCTTTCTGAAATTCGAAATGACCTGCTGATCCATGTGCTGGAAGATTGGAGTGGTGTTGGGAGGAAGGAACCTGACCTGGATGAACTCAAATTTCTCCCGTAAGTTGTCCTCAAAGCCTGGAGGATGAGCAGGAGCATTATCCATAACCAGCAAGGGTTTGAGTGGCAGATTTTTTCCTAAAAGGTATCTCTTCACTGCAGGACAGAAGGCCTCATTGATCCACTCAATGGACAAGATATGAGTGACCCAAGCTTGCTGGTGGACTTCTATGTAACATTTAACTGGTTCTTTTGTACCTTGCATTTCTTGAAGGCTCATGGATTCTTGTAATGATACACCATCAGGGACTTGACTTTGAAATTCCTACTTACATTAGCACAAAACAAGAGGGTGAGTCAGTCTTTTATCGGCTTGTGACCGGGCATTGAATTCTCTTCTTCTGTAAAGGAGGTTCTCTTTGTCATCTTTTTCCAAAAAACAAACAAACAAACAAAACAAACAAAAAAAACTTGCTTCGGCAGATAATGCTTGGAAACCATGAGCTTCTGGAACTTGGTAGCAAATGCCTCAGCTGCCTCAGCGTCCAAACTCACAGCCTCCCCTTTTCTTACAACACTATGGATGCCACTTCTCCTCTTAAAGTTTCCAAACCATCCCCTGCTTACCTTGAAGCCTTTTTCATTTTCTGATGACATGCTTGGCAGTTTACTTATGAGGTTGGTATACAAGGCCTTTGCCTTCTCACACATGAAGTTCTCACAGTATCACCTGTTAGCTGTTTCTCATTTATCCAAACCAGAAGCAACTTTTCTACATCTTCCAGAACATGTGGCCATTGCATTGATACTCTCATGACTCCTTTTGCTGCATCTAGTACCCTTTTTCTTCTTTAACACTGTACGAACGGGTGACATAGACTTCTTATCAAATCTTGCAATTTCAGACACTCACATACCTTGCTTGTACTTCTCGATGATTTCCTTCGTTACTTCCATTGTAATCATCTTCTTCTTACCACCTTTCTTTTCAAACTTATTCTTCATGGGGGCCATTGTATACGCTCACACGGATGTTGAGTACAGTACAGTATTAATAAATTCTTGTCATGAACTGCATTTAATGTAACTTGCATTATGGCAACAGAGGAAAGGCTTTAGGCAGCCTGACCTTGAATGAAGCAAAGCATTCCTAAGCTTACTCTTGTCTGGAAAAGCAAAGGACTGTCCATAGGTGCTCTGAAGTGACAAAAAATACACTAGGGCCAGTTGTGGGCACCTTCCAACATTCTGAAAAATCACTGATTTCTGCCAAATGCCACAGCCTGAGACTGAGCATCTGAGCATGGAGATGATCATCCACAATCCCACAGAAAGAGAGAGAAAGAGAGAGAGAGAGAGAGAGAGAGAGAGAGAGAGAGAGAGGAAGAATTGGCTTAGTTGTGATCTTGTGACATTTGGCATCACGTACTACCCGTACTGCAAGACATCGCTTATTTACCAAGTTAAAATTTATTAGAAATGTTTGCTCATTCTGGTTAACATTCGCAGAACAAGTTACTTGCAATCTAAGGTTTTACGGTACCTGATAAGAGTCCCATATCCAGAATGTAATTAAAACTCTTGGAACACAATACGAAAAGACAATCCTAAGGGTAAATGCGCAAAAGGCTTGTTCTGAACAGACATTTCTCCAAAAAAGATACACAAATGGCCCATTAGCAAATGAAAAGGTGCTCAATATCACTAGTCATTAAGGAGTTGCAAGTAAAAACCATAAGGAGATACCACTTCATGTGCACCAGGATGGCTATAATGAAAAAAAAAAAAAGAAACAGAAAATAAAAGTATTGGCAAGGATATGGAGATATCAGAACCCTCATGCATTGCTGGTGGGAATGTAAAATGGTGTAGCCCCTATGCAAAACAGTGTGGCAGCTCCTCAAAAAGTTAAACACAGTTACTATATGACCCAGCAATTCCACTCCAGGTATCTACCCAAAAGAACTGAAAGCAGGTATTCAAAGAAAAACTTTTGCACCAATATTTATAGCAGCAGTATTCTTGATCACCAAAAGCTGGAAACAACTGAAATGTTCATTTAGTGATAAATGGCTACACAAAATCATACATCATACAATGGACTATTATTAAATAGCCACAAAATATATACCCTTATAGAGGTAATCTCAGGAGGTTTTTAAGAGTCACATAGCAGTTTAGTATTTGAGAAAGAGTCTGGGTAATTGTAAATAAATTACTGAAGGGGGAATGATGACAGGGAGGTCAGGTGCAAATGATCCAAGAGATGATGAGGGTTTGAATTAAGGCATGGCAGAAGAGGGGGAGAAAAGAGGCTGGCATGAGAAAAGCTTTTTTTCTTTTTACTTATTTACTTATTTTGTAAGTAAGAGGAAGAAAGACAGACAGAGAAATCAGGAGCATGGAAGGGGAAGAGAGACAGAATCCCAAGCAGATGGTACCATCAGTGCAGAGTCTGACCTGGGGCATGACCATGAACTGTGAGATCATGACCTTAGCAGACACCAAGAGTTGGACACTTAACCAACTTAAGCTATCTAGGTGCCCCAAGATAAATTTTTGAAACAGAATGGACAGAAGCTCATGATTGATTATAATGGTAAGAGATTATAAGGAGTTGGGGACAAAGTGCTGGCAGATGTAGATGGTAGTGTTACAAACAATGAATGACACATCATGAACAGGTATGAGGGGAGTCCTAATCCTTAAGCATCTGCACATTGGGGGAAGGTATGTAGACAATGGATGAGCAGCATAAACCGTGAGCTTTTAGAAGGCTAAGAAACAATTGCCTCTTTTGACCAGCCCCAAGGAAAGGGGATCCATTCTGGGCCTATGCATCTCATCACTTTCCAGATCAGTGATCATAAGTTTTATAGAATGAACAGCAACAGTCTCAGAAGCTCTCAGAATGAACCCTAACTGTGGTTACAGCTGGAAGAAAAGTGTCAGAAAGACACTTATTTCTGGACATATGAAAAAAATGAAGCAGGCTAAGGAGAATGAGTAAGGCGGTCAGTTGGGGTGATTCAAGACATGTGGAGTGCCTGAAACAGGGCTAGGTAGTCAGCAGGAAGTGTGGAAAGAAAACAACTGGTCATCATAGGGTTTTCTGAGGTTGAATAGATAGGATTCAGTGAATGGCTGTAGAGTGGTGAGAAACATCATGAAAGGCCAGGACAAACAAGGGGAGGGTGGAAGTCAGATAGTGGCACATGGGGGACAGACAGAAAACAGGTCTCAAGCAGGCACAATCCTTGCTGGAGACAATGAGCATATACCGATTTAGAGAGTTAGCTTTCTATCAAGAGAGTGAGTAAGTGTAGATGTGATGGTTAAACCTCGGCGGGGACGATTAATGAGAGCACGATGGGAGAAGCCTCGTGATGACATGGGGAAAGGGTTATTCTGGCTAGAACCATCTCAGTGTACAGAGGAGGGTGTGTTGACCATATGTGTCTACCAGAGAGAATCGAGGAGGCCCTCTTGGCCCAAGCATTAGTCTGCATTCCTATCACTAAACTGTT
Source organism: Proteles cristata cristata (assembly GCA_017311185.1). Taxonomy (NCBI): domain Eukaryota; kingdom Metazoa; phylum Chordata; class Mammalia; order Carnivora; family Hyaenidae; genus Proteles; species Proteles cristata. The sequence goes on from JAESUZ010004510.1 coordinate 120,369, forward strand.
GGAGTCATGCTTTCCTCAACAGCCAGCAATGTCACTGTGGTTGAAGGTCCCATTAGGACAGTGGCCCTCAGGCTTTTCTTGTTTTCCTTACAGGAGCATTTGCAGAGTGCACGACTACTACGGGAGAACATGTCAGCCAACAAAAGCAAACCGGCAGCTCCACCGGCCGCCCCATTTCTTCAGTGAAAAATGCCAGTTAAGTCCTCTGGCTGAGCCAGGAAAAAACAATGATTCAGTGCAAGGTCCTTCACTTCAGAAAACATCAATACCAGACTCAATAAGCCCTTATAAGATCAAATATGTTTGTGGTTCACAACCACTGAGAGAGCAGTCCATTTGTCCCCACACACCAGGCTTGCCTCCTTTCAATTCATTCTTCAAACTGTAGCCAGAAGATATGAACTCCGTTTTGATATTTTTGGTGTTACTGCAGTTTCTAGCGATGTGTTTAGTAAATACTTAGAGGTAAATAAATGTTTGAGGATTGAAAAAAAGGAATTTTGATCTTTTATTCTCTTTAACCTTTTAATGGCTCCTCGAGATAAAGTCCAAACTGAATGTGGTTTGCAGGGCAGTGAACAATCTAGAACTGACCTACGTTCCTGGCATCCATTTAGACTACTCTCTTGTAGTTCAGAGAGTGGTCTAAGCCAAGCTTGGAAAGACAGACTGGCACTAGACTGCTTGGTTTCCTGTAAGTCACATTCGATGCCTCACTGCCTGATTTCAAAATTCCAATGCCTTCATACCATAACCGAATTCCACTCCTAGGTACCTACTCAACATATGTTGTTACTCAGTAGAGCTATGCACAACGATGTTCACAGCAGCGCTGTGTACACTCATTACAAATGGGAAACAACCCAGATCATCCACATGATGGGATCCTCTCAAAGGGCAACACAATGCAGCCAGGAGACAAAAGTAACTATAGCTGTATGCGACAACATGAATGAGTCCCACAAACACAGAACATTGGGAAGGAAAGCCAGGTACAGAAGACCATTTGCCATATTAGTCCAAGTGTATAGAGTATAAAGATAGTCAAAAATGAAACTGTGATGTTACAAGTTGGGAGAGGGTTACCCTTGTGGAGAAGAAGAGCAGGTCCCTCTCTGAAATGGGACACAGGGAGGCTTCTAGGGGGTAGGTAACACTGTTTCTTTTTTATAATTTCTTTTAATGTTTTATTTATGTCTGAGAGAGAGAGAGAGAGACAGCGTGAACAGGGGAGGGTCAGAGAGAGAGAGGGAGATACAGAATCCGAAACAGGCTCCAGGCTCTGAGCTAGCTGTCAGCACAGAGCCCGACGCTGGGCTCGAACCCACGAACCGTGAGATCATGACCTGAGCCGAAGTCGGACGCTTAACCGACTGAGCCACCCAGGTGCCCCAGGTAACACTGTTTCTTGATCCATGTGAAAGTTGCATGGGTGTTTACTTTGTGAAAATGTGTCAATCTGCACACTTAGGATTTATGCACTCTTTCTGTCATACCACAATAGTTCACCCTTTTTAAAAATTCTCTGCTTTCATACTCTGCATCTCTCCTTTATGCCTAAGTAAACCTTGTTCTTCCAATTTTTAATATCACTTTCTCCAGAAGCCCTTCCAGAATTCCTATACTACTTTAACTCATCCTGTTGTGTGTACAACATTCCCTGTTGTTCACTTATCTTAACTCTCTGCATTTAATTACAGTTACTTGTTTGGTCAAGTTTTGCAAATTGGCTTTATATATCTTTTCAGGCACATTGTGAAAGTGCACAAATTTTAATAGAGGGCATGAGAAAGGAGTAAGATTTAATAATTAATACTCTCCAAAGGGTGGAATATCAGCCCCAGTACAGTTAGAAAGACAGAAGAGTGAACTAGTTATCTATTGCGTTGTAACAAATGCCCACAAACTTAGCAGCTTCAAAGAACACACGCTTATTCTCTCACAGTATCTGTGCATCACAACCCCGGGTACAGATTAGCTGAGACCTCTACTTCAGGGTCTCATAAACGTACAATCAAGGTGTGGCCAGAGCTGCGTTCCTTTTGGGAGTCTCAAGGTCCTCCCCCAAGCTCATACGGTGAGTGGCTGAGTTTACTTCCATGCCACTGTAGATCTGAGGCCTCCCTGTTTCTCACTGACTGTCAGCTGAGGGCCACTCTCTACTCTATAGTCTACCCATCTTGTCACACACCGACCCTCTGGCGCTTCTCAACATGGCAGCCCCTTCAAGGAGCTGGGGAGCAACCAATAAGGCCAGCAAGGTAGAGTCTCTTGCTCTAGGAGGCTAAAAGGGACTCATATAAAAGAATTGTGAAAATGAAACCCTTTGCCATATAATATAACCTAATCAAAGGAGGGACATCTCATCACCTTTGTCTTATTATGTGGGCTAGAAGCAAGTCCCAGGCTCTGCCCGCATTCAAGGAGAAGGTATTATATATGGTATAACTCCATAGGGGTTGTCTTAGAATTCTGTCCTCACACAAATAGATAATATTTGGAGACTGAGGGAGATCTTACCAGCAGCCCTCAAGACCCACAATATAGATGTGGGAATCAGCCTCCAAGATGGTATCCTATGATCAGACCCGTATGTAATTCCCTCCTACAAGGAATGAGAATTGGTCTATGTGACCAAAAGAAATTGGCAGTAATAATGACATGTGACTTCTGAGACTATATCATAAAAGATAATGCAGTTTCCACCTTTCTGTCACTTGTTCCCAGAGAAGCTGGACATAAGGACACTAAAACAGCCCTTTGGAGAAGCCCACATGGCAAAGAACAAAGACCTACTGCCAATAAGTTTGTTGGGTTAAAAAAAAAAAAAGGATGCCAATTCAATTTAAATTTCTGATAAACAATGAATAGTTTAAGTATGTCCCAAATGTTGCAGACTTTTATTACAAAATTATTTGTTGTTTAACTGAAATTCACATTTAACTAGGCATCCTGGGGTGTTTATGCGTTTGTCCATTTTCTGAAATGTGCTAGCCCTCCCTGCCAGCAGCCATGTGAATGAAATGGATTCCCCAGCCCAGCTTCAATCAAAACTTCATCTGGCTACAGCCACAGCTGACATCTTGATTGCAACCTTGGGAGAGACCCTGAACCAGAGCCTCCTAGCTAATCCACTCCTGAATTCCTGACCCACAGAAGCTGAGATCATATATGTTTATTATTTTTAAAAAATTTTTAATGTTTATTTATTGTTGAAAGACAAAGACAGAGAGAGAGAGACAGAGCATGAGAGGGGGAGGGGCAGAGAGAGGGGGAGACACAGAATCCGAAGTAGGCTCCAGGCTCTGAGCTGTCAGCACACAGCTTGACACGGGGCTCGAACCCACAGACCGTGAGATCATGACCTGAGCCGAAGTCGGACACTGAACCAACGGAGCCATCCAGGCACCCCCTATATGCTTGTTATTTAAAGCCACTGAGTCTGTGGAGTAATTTGTTATACAGTAAGTGATGGCTAATACAATAGGTAACTGTCTACTTGCTGTCTTGGCCAATCGGCCTCTCTCTTTTATGAGAAACGATAATCAAGAATGGTTCCATCATCTAAGATGCAAATCTCCTTCTTTGGTCAAACTGTAAGAAGACAGTTCAGAAATGACAGTTAAGCTCGTCATCTATCAATTGAATGCCCCAGTATCTATGTGAATTAAATCTGTCAAGCAGGATGTATGTATTAGGGAAGTCAGAAGGCATTTTTTGTCGTTCTTGCTTACTGAAGTTGTCAACAGCAGCTTCACTATAACAAAGGCTGACAGCTAGACTCAGGCTGAAAATCCCAACGATAGGCATGTCTGTTAGAAATATAAGGTCCTGCAGTTCCTCAAGCCAAGATGGGAACGACAAATGCACATTCGACTACTGAGATCTGCCAGGGTCCACTCTGCTGCTGGAGGAACAGAAAGACGTTTAAAAATGATTTACACATTATTAAACATGTAGCTGGAGAGAAGGGAGGAAACGAAGCAAAGGATCTTAAGAGCTGTGTTTCTCAACTATGGCAATTTTGTCACCACCCCCCATCCCCAGTGGACACTTGGCAATGGCTGGAGACATTATTGGTTGTCAAAATGGGGTGGTGGAAGCTACTAGAATGTAGTGAATAGCGACCAGGGATGCTGCTAAGCATAGTACAATGCACATGACAGCCCCACACATCAAAGAATTATCTGACCCAAAATTCATCAGCGCTGAAGTTGAGAAATCCTGCTTAATAAGAGAAATATACAATCGGACAGAATGAGGGACTCGACAGGGGCAGGCTGGAGCTGCTGCCATTGCCAGGACCCGTGGTGACCAGAGTGAGCCCGCCCACCAGAAGAATATGAGAAAGCAGAGTGACTCAGCTAAGGGGAAGCACCAACACGATGGGCTTCCTGCAGCCACTCGCAGGCTACCTTCAGGTAGCCACTCTCCGCCTGGGCCACTACTGGGGGTGAAGGGCTTACCTCTTTCCAGGGTTGTTTCTCCTGTGGGGTGAGCTTTGTAATTAAAGAGAGAGAGAGAGAGAGAGAGAGAGAGAGAGAGAGAGAGAGAGAAATATATGATCTTCAAATTATGACATGGCTACATCCTGATAAACCCATCCTAAGGTGAAAATATCATAAGTTGAAAATGCATTTAATATGCCTAACCTACTGAACATCACTGCTTAGGCCAGCCGACACTGAACGCGCTCAGAACACTTACCTTAGCCTACAGTCAGCCAAACTCATCGAATGCAAGGCCTCTTTCATTACAAGATATTGACCATCTCATGTAATTCATTGAATACTATGCCAAAAGTGACAAACAGAATGGCTCCCTGGGGACAGAATGGTTGTCAGTGTATAGGTTGTCTGCCCTTACAATCACGTGGCTGGCTGGGGGCTGCAGCTCCCCACGCCACCCAGCATCACACGAGAAGATGGTACCACATGTCGCCAGCCCCAGAAAATATCCAAATTCAAAATTCCAAGTACAGTTTGTGTATCACTTTCACACCAACATAAAGTTGAAAAGTTCCAAGTCGAACCATCATAAGTCAGGGACCATCTGTAACTGAATTGTTCATTATACCGACAAATCAGATTGCTTTAATACTCTGGTCTTCAGAACATTTCTACTTTGAAAACATTGAGTTCATTGATCCATTCTTCACTTTCATTTATTCATTCCATATTCATTCATATATTCATACTTCATTCAATAAACTTTCATTGAGTGCTTCACTGTGCCAGATGCTTTGCAAAAAACTGTGTATAAGAAATTCATTCAGCCATTAAATAAATCAGTAAGCACCTGGTAGTGATGTGGGGGATGAATCAGATGTGTTCTTCCCTCAAAAAAACAAAATTTTGGGTTAATACTTAATGCAAATAGATGAAAAACAAACAAAAAAAATGAAGCAAAATCCTGCTGACTTGCCAAAGCTTTGTGTAATTCTAATAATGGGCAATTTTCTTTAGGCAAGATAATATAAAGAGCAGTTATCACAAGACCATAGGCCAGGTGAAAGATGCATCACTGGGCTAATATGTGAAACTAGCTGGCCATGTGTGTTTTCATTGACTGACCTCCATTTATCTTTAATCTTATACAGCATATCGTAATTTATGAAGACGTTTAAAAAAAACTGTGAAAAATAGCAATCAAGTGAAACCTGAAATGTCAGTGATGACTGAAGAGCTAGCTCTAGGATACATCCATGTCTTGCACAAAAACTTCAGCTCAGAAGAAAGCATGAACAAACATTTCAACTTAGCAAAGGTGGGGTTTTGTGAAGGCTCTGAACATACTTCGTATGAATGCTGAAGTATCATAATAGTGCTATTAAAATGAGAAAACAGGAGGGTCTGGGAGTCTCGGAAGAGGTTCCAAAGGCACAAAAGGCTAAGGTGCAGTCCTCAAGCAGCTTGGCTGGCATGCAGGAAGGAACAGAAGAGGCTATCGGCCTAAAGGCCATGACTGAAATTCAGAGGATGCTCGATGCTCAGTACGATTCTCACATCTAAACAAAGGCATGGAGGGAGAGAGGGAAGGAGTGAAAATATCTTTTGTGATGTTTACTACTACTTCAATTATAACTATTTTATATTATCTGACCCCTGCTAGAATGGTTATTACCAAAAAGATAAGATAATAGGCAAGGATCTAAGAAAAGGGAGAGCTCATAAAATGTTGGTGGGAATGTAACTTGGTTCAACTACTATGAAAAATGGTAGGGAAGTTCCTCAAAAAACAAAAAATAGAATTACCACGATCCAGCAACCTCACTTCTGGGTATATATCCAAAGGAAATGAAATCAGTATATCAAAAAGATATCTACATTCCTATGTTCTTTGCAGCATTATTCACAACAGCTAATACATGGAAACAATCTGCCTCCATCAGCAGACAATGAACAAAGAAAATGTGTTATACACAGTGGAATATTATCTAGCCATAAAAAGAGGGAAATCCTGCCATTTGCAATAATATGGATGAATGTGAAGGATATGCTAAGTGAAATAAGCCAGACAGAAAGAGAAATACTGTACATTCTCACTTGACTATGGACTCCAGAAAAGTCAAAGTCATAGAGTTTAGAAGAGTACTTGCCAGAGTTTAGAAAAGTAATTGGCTAGGGAGTAGGAGGGATAGGGAGATGCTATTCAAAGGGTACAAACTCTCAGTTATAAGATGAATAAGTTCTCAGGATCTAATGTATAGCAGGTGATTACAGTTAATAATATTTGCTAAGAGAACACTTAGGTCTTAAGTGTTCCCATCACACACACACACACACACACACACACACACACACACACACACACACACAAATGGTGAACTATGTGAAGTGATGGATGTCTTCATTAACTTCACCGTGGTAATCATTTTATAATGTATGCATATATTAAGTCATTGCACTGTACATCCTAAATATATATAATTTTTATGTGTCAATCATGCCTCAATAAAACTGATGGGAAAAACTATCTAGCAAAATGGGATTCCCAGTGCTCATAGTCAGTGTGAGTATGATTCTAGTTAGAGATACCTGAAGCAGGAGATCCATGTCACTAGAACACTATTGATATCAGCCTTTTTCTTTCTTGGTGTGTTCTCCATGAAGCAAAACCATCCTTGCATCCTTACTACTCTAGGCTAAAGACCTCACGTCTCCTCACCCTACAATGAGATTCCCAATTCAAAGAGGTCCCAGAGAAAGAGTCTAAATGGCTTGGCCTGTGTCACTGATCTGTCTTTTGAACCGGCTACCAGGACATGAAGTTCTTTGTTTAATGGCTTTCAAGAAAGATGGCAAATAAAGACCTGACCAAACAATCGATGCCTGCAACGTAAAAGTCCCCAGATAGCATAACGGTTAGATAAATTAGGATAGCTCAATATGAAAGCATATAAGCAACCATTAAAATTTTTATATTTCATAAATTTAATGAGATTCTAATAAATGCCAATATTTTTTGTCTAGAACTACGCAAGCTAATTGTAAAATTAAATGAGAGAGTAGGCAAGAATAGTTAGGCAAACATCTGAAAAATAATAAAAGCAATGAGGAATGACAAGTGCTACTAGATATTAAAACATATCTATAATGGCACAATAATTTAAAAATATGGAACTAGTGCACAGCTAGAAATGCCAATGTAACTGAATAACCTAGAAATATAGGATGGAAATACACATGGGAGTTAGGATATGCTAGAAGGGGCGTCTCAACCTGTTGGGTAAAGTTGGACTTCTTGGAAAATGTGGGGATGACTGGGCAGCCCTGTGGGAAAGGATGAAACTGGCTCTCCACTTTACATAGTGAGCAAAATCAACTCCAAATGCATCAATGATTTAAAGGTAAGATTTTGAAATCTTAAAAGTACTAGAGGAAAAGATGGGCAAATTTCTTTATAATCTGGGAGTGATGAAAACTTGCTTGTGATTCACGGGAAGTATCTAACCTGGAGGAAAATTACAAGTGTTCTCATACATATTTATTTTCTTTCCTATCCTTTCACAGGTAACTAAAGAGCCAATTCCTAAAGGTCTGACCATGTCTCTTTGTTGTCTATAAACTAGAACATTGCCTTTTAGGGCCCTTTTCTATTTCTACTCTGTAATTTCCATTTCTTTAACTCAATCTTTTTATTTTGGTACCAGGTGGTATAAGTTTTTGTAATCTGTTTCGAATGTTTTTAAGGAGGGTCCATGTGGGAAAAGAAAGAAATGAATAAATGAAAAAGAAAGAAAAGAGAGGAAGTGAAGCTGGGAAGAATCAGAACAACGAAAAAGAAAAAAGCATGCTAACTATGGAGGTTGACATAAGCCATTCATCTTCATCATATTGGAATCTGAGGTTCTAGAAGCCAGGGAACGAAGAAAAAAAATGAGGTCACATATATTTGGTTTTCATTAAAAAGAGTGAATATCAGTTCCTCTGAGGACATACAACATTTCCCTGGCACAGTATTCTCCCAGAACCTGAAACCGCATGCAGAAAACAATGCCCAAGTCTGAGGGTTAAGTACATTAAGTATATATAAAGGCCTTTATAAACTGCAAATGTTATTTAACAGTAATTAAAATATAACTCTTTTCTGCACTTGCAGATTTTCCTACCGCCAAACCTTTCCCTGCCCTCCTTACTCTGCATTCCAATACAATCCCTGCTTGGCCAGTCAGCATGGGGCAGAGAGGCCTCAGAACTAGACTGTGTCAGAAGACGGTGCTTGGAGGACACGTAGGGATCCTGGCGTGGACAGGAAGCAGCTTGGAAAAGGAGATACCCATTCCAGACCAGCTCAGTGGGCTAGAGAAGAGTCCAACATGCAGACAAATCCGCAGAGGTGGGAATTACTTTTTATAGCATGGTAGAGTCCCAGCTCGAGCTTCCACTGGGTCACCAAGGGGAACTGAGAGTGTCTGGGCATGTTTGTGGGCCCACAGTGGTGAGCCTGCCAGAAATCCCCCCACTTTTTCTGAGGAATTAAGGGAACTCCCGGGACAGAACTTGTTAAAGCAAAACAGAAGGAAAAGTCCTGCACAACCAGCTGGATCCCTTTACCCAGTGGTAATGATCAGAGGGTTGAGGCTGTTTTGAGTATCATGTAGAACCAGTCATTTAGAGTTATCTCTCTACCGAACACCTACTATTGGACAAATGGCTAAGCCTTGTGGAGGATTCCTGGTCACAATCACCAAAAACTCTGGAAAGCTCCAGGGCACAAGATGCTGCTATATGGAGGATGATGGAGAAAAAGAGAGATTCTCCCTCCACTCCCCACCAGCTCTCTAAGCAAGAGCAGCACTGTGTGGCGGGCAGGTCACCCGTGCCCACAAGCTTAGCTGGGAGAGCACAGAGCCTGAGACCAGCGGGCCTGCTGGGGATCGTCAGAAGGGAATACAATTGGTGATCTGTTGACAGGCACATTTTATACGCCCTGGTAGCTTTCAAGGCCACCGGGGTGGCAGGGAGACAGGGAAGTGCCAAAGGGTTCTGCAATCACAGGAAAAGTGGAAATGAGAAAAAGTAGTTTCCTCAGGATGTGAGAAGCCGCACATCACCAGCTTGGATGTAGTGTCTTTTCAGAGCGCTTGTCAGTTCATCAACAATGATAAAAGCAAGTAGTTCGGACTAATCCCAGGGAAAATGCCTACTTGCTTCAAGCTGATACGAACACCTGCTGGACACCCGGCCAGGGTGGCTGGGGGGCTACTAGGGAAAGAGCACCAGGCCAGTTCAAATCTTGGCTCTGTCAGAAACAAGCAATGGAACTTGGAATTTGTGCCTATAACTCTCTGGGCCTCAGTTCTTCGTAAAATAAGGAGGTTGAACCAGACCAGTGACTCACCAGGAGCACTGAACCGGAAGCTCCAGTCTGTGGAGTGCCTACGCTGAGAAGGGAGCTGTAAAGACGAGGCAAGGCGGCCCCTGGGCCCCCGCCCCGCTCCTTTAGGAACAACATATGCGTCTGTTTCACAGACCGGGATGGCTTAGCTGTTTTGAGTCCAGGGAGAAACTTAGCTGCTAAAATAAAGCTTGACAATCACTAAAATAGTTACTCGTAAGAAAAAAATCAAAGGAAACCTGTGAGGACTGATCAGTATCAGCAAGACAGAGAGGTGCCTATCTTGTAGCAGTGCCACTCTGAACACAGTAAGGATTCTGGGCAAAATGAAAGTTGCTAATACAAGGTGTGAAAACTTGGGGCGCCTGGGTGGCTCAGTCGGTTGAGCTTCCGACTTCAGCTCAGGTCATAATCTCACGGTTTGTCGGTTCGAGCCCAGCGTCGGGCTCTGTGCTGACAGCTAGCTCAGAGCCTGGAGCCGGTTTCAGATTCTGTGTCTCCGTCTCTCTCTCACCCTCCCCTGCTCACACTGTGTGTGTGTCTCTCTCTCTCAGAAATAAATAAAACATTAAAAAAAAAAAAACAAGGCACGAAAACTTGTCATCTGGGCCACATGGGTGGCCTTTTGGGTCATCAAAGGGATGAAACTGAGGGGCCAGGCTGGAAGAAGCAGCAGAAAGAGGGACCAAGGTAGCAGGACTTTCCAGGTGAGGTGGGCTTAGGGTACCTGGAAGGTGCCTAGAGAGTAACGGTCAGGCAACACCACCCCGTCCGCTGCTCACTGTGCAGTTTCCTGCTTCACCACACACCAAGAATGGGTTGTTCCAGGACCTTGCAGGCATTGCTGAATCTAAAACCAGGTTTACAAAAAGTAAAACCAATCATTACAATGCTCAACTACTCAAAGGTTTACAAACCCAGATCCTGAAGATTGAAAAGCCTCTGTCTCCTTTTACTAGAGTACTGGTTTATGATAAAAGGATATAACTCAGGAACAGCCAGATGTAAGAGATGCAGAGGGCAGGCTATGGGAGAAAGGGTCCTCTCTGAGTACGCCATTCTTCCCCCATCTCCACATGTCCACCAGCCCAGAGACTCCCCAACAGCCTCTCTCTGTTTTAATTGGAGTCTGCTTGATGCACAGTATATTAGTGTCAGGTGGACCACACAGGGATTCAACACTTCTATACATTTCACAATGCTCACCACAGTAAGGGTGGTTACCATCTGTCACCATACCACGTTACCGCAGTATTACTGACCACATTCTCTGAACAATACTTTATATCCTTGTGACTTATTTATTTCATAACTGGCAGTTTATACATCTTGAAGAAAGGTCTGTCATAGTGGAAATTCGCTGATTTTCCCCAGGGATCTACTTGTGAGGGCACCTGGTGAGACACTGCAGTGACCTTTCATCACTCCCCGAGAGCTTCAAAACAGCAAATTAGTTTTCTGAGATGGAAAAGTAATGCCTTTGTATCAGTTCAAATTCCTGAGATTATGATTTGCAATACTCGATATTTTTTTTTCATTTCTATCTGCACCTGAGATATAAATATTCAGTGTTGAAACTGAATTCAGGGGATAATTATTGGATTAGTATAAAGTCACAATTACAGTAATTTGATGATTTCAACCAGTCTGGCATTCTCCTTGACAAGGATGACTGAAACCTGTTGAAATTGTTACCCATAGATCATATAAAGATAAGAATGCTGGACAGCATTTTGTATGGAAATAATCTGCTCCTCAATATGCCTCGTTAAGATCAGTCACAAAACACTGTTAATCTTTTCCTTTTAAATAAGAGATTGGCACATCCTGTCTTAGCCGATAACACTCATTCTCTTCCTCCTGTGCCCACAGAATGTGAGGAAGGAAACCATCACTACCTGATATCATAGTCTTCTCACGGCTGCTTACCATTGAGCAAGGCAGTCTGCATTCAAATTCTGATTCCTTCAGAGACTTGGGAGAAGATTGTAAATGAGACTTCTGGGTCTCTGAGACCCACATGCTACTTAAAGCACAGCTCCTCAAATTCTTGCATGTGGATCGTGTAAGATTCCTCCCTTTTACGTGTGAATGTTCAAAACAAAGAAAAATGAACATGCACGAAAATTTCTATTGTTTACGGAAGGAAAGGAGAAACCCATTTCTGGCATTTAAAAGATGCTGCTGTTAATCAACCCTACATGGTTTCCAAGTCTGAAATCAACTCTGCACCAGTTCCTAGGAATTTATTTAATCCACAGGTCCTAACCAGGCGTGATTTTGCTCCCTAGGGGACATTTGGAAATGTCTGGAGACACTTTTTGTTGTCACACTCAGGGGAGTGGTAGTAGGATGTAGTGGGTAGAGTTCAAGGGTGCTGCTAAACGTCCTACAATGCACAAGATAAGCCTCCTATTATAAAGAATTATCCAGCCCAAAATGTCAACAAAGGTTGAAAACTCCCACTTAACTCAATGAGGGCATGATGCATCATTTGTAATGAAGCTTACCTGTACTAAACAGAGAAGCTCATAATTCACTCCAGTGTATCATACAATAGAGTCTAATTCTAGATTACGGCCAGGAGAGCAAGGGGCTGCCAGGGACTAGCAAAGTGGGACAATTTCAGATCTGATATGCATGGAAGCCCTATCTTGTACTACTTTCCCAGGAGTCTTCCTTAATCTGCAGAATAATCCTCTGAGGTATGTAGAACTATGCTCATTTAAAGAAGCACAACCTAAGAGACTAAAAGAAGTTTAGACATATGACTCGGGTCCCTAGGTAGGTAGGAAGCCGAGATTCCCTCCCAGGGCTCTCTCGCTCCCATGGTATTTGGAAGTACAAGGTGGTACATGCACCCGGCAAGCGTATGCTAGAGGAAATCAGGTGATAGAAACAGATATCCCTCTTCCTGCTTCCAGGCACCCTTCGCTAGCTTCTGTGTGCCTCTGCTTGGGACAACATGCACCTAGGACTTAGTTCATAACATTTCTTACATGCCTAGAGCCAGTGTGCCCACATGCATGGCAAGTCCACAGTCCCTGGTATTCTATTTGCTCTTGAGCAGCCCTCAGCCACCAACTCAGCACCACAGGAGTACAGAAGTCCAGGTCCTGTTCCTCAAGGCAAGACGAGCGCTGAGGGGTAACTTATACTCCAGGGTTCCCCTGCGGGATCAGGCCGAGGGACACCTCACAGGCTGCACCTACAACCACTCTCTTCCCTATCCTGCTTACTCTACCCCCTCACCATTTTCTCTTGAGAGCACTTCCTTAAGAAGTTCCACACAAATCCTTGTCTCCAAGTCTCTGGCTGGGAAACCTAATGCCTAGGAAGAGGTATCTTGGAGGCTAGGGAGGTTGGGGATGCTCCTTCGAGTAAGAGGACATTTAACTGGATGATAGTGGGAGATAAGGTCAGAGAGATAGACCGTACCCAGCATGAGTAACTAAGGAATTTGGATGTTGCCTGTGAACAACAGAAAGCCATTACCAGCACTTTCAGTAGGGGAGAGCATTCCACATGAAATAGAATTGGCTACATTAATAAACCTTAGTTGATACTAAATGTAATTTATTGGACATTTTCCAAGCACATTACTAAATAATGGGAAACCTGCAAGTACAGCAAAATGTAATAAAGGAAAATGAAAAATTCTTAGGTGTTGATTACTTTCTTGTACAAAGGGACTTTCTGCCCTAGAAATACGTGAATAGATCAAATGACTTTGAACTGTGATTATGGCCAACCATAAAAAGGAAGCTTGTTTCCCTGTGGCCTGGGACCACTTATTTTACAAAATGAAACACTTGTCTTTATAACAAGGTAATTTTCTAACATGAAACAGGAGAACTACTTGGTATCTCAGAAAATTACGGTCATTTTTTTGTTTGTTTATTATGAAATATTCTGTCTGCCTACTGTGTGCCAAGCACTAGATAGATTAAGGAGCAAATATTAAATTTAAAAATTGAAATAGTTTTCTGGATTAAAAAAAATGTTTACTTATTTTGAGAGAGAAAGACAGAGAAAGCATGAGCAGAGGAGGGGCAGAGGAGGGAGAGAGAGAATCCCAAACAGGCTCCACACTATCAGGGCAGAAACTGACATGGGGCTTGATCTCACAAACCATGAGATCATGGCGTGAGCCAAAATCAAGAGTCAGCCACTTAAGTGACTGAGCCACTCAGGTGTCTCAGTTTTCTGGAATTTTAAACTCTATATTCTGTATATAACCAGAAGAAGATTTCTACAACATTAACTTTTAGTCTGAAATCTAAAACGTAGGTTTTCTTAATGATAATCAGGTAGAGGAATGTCTGCTAAACTTTGTACGTGTCTAGAGTATTCTGAAAGAAATTATTTTGATGTAACATGGAAGGTCAGAGTTCAGTCTACACTTGGTAGATAATGTTATAATTCAATTTTAATGTGAAAGCAAACTTTTATTATAAAGAGTCAGTAATAATTTTAGGCTCCGCAGGCCAGACAGTTTTTGTCACAGTTATTCAATCTTACATTGCAGTGCAAAAGCAGCCACAGATAATATATAAACTAATGGGCATAGCTATGTCTCAATAAAACTTCACAGACACTGAAATTTGATTTTCATATAATTCTCATGTGTCACAAAATATTCTTTTCATTTTTTTCAGCCACTCAAAAATGTGAAAATCCTTCCTAGCTCATTAGTGAGTTATATAAAAACAGGTAGTGGGGTGGGTTTGGTTCAAGAACCTAGTGTCCCTGCTTGGGTTTCCCCAAACCAGGGCTGAGGCAAGGGCTTGGGTACAGGTAGTTTATTTGGGAGGCAGCCCCAGGAAGCAGGTGTGAAGGAATGTGGAGACTGGGAGAAAGGGAAGGAGAGGGAAAGGGGTGGGGAGAGGGGGAGAGAGAGTACAAAAGAGAAAAACCCTACAAAGTGTTATTGTGTTGGTTACGGAAGGAAGCTGGGCTCTATCCTGCTGGGGATGCTCTGAGAAACTGGTAGAACATGCCTCAGAAATGCCCCCTGTGAAGACTAGGAGGCTTGGGTCATTATTTCCTGGCTATAGTCTCTTCACTTTAAGGTGCCTGAGCTATGGGTCACTAAATCTCCTCCACTTTGGTGAAGCTGTGAAGCAGAAAAGCAAAGAGGTGGTACCAGCACTCATGATGGGATGCTACTGGCCAGCCCGGGAACCTTCCAGCAGAGCAGTATATGCTATCACAGGTAGGCTGTGATATAGGGAATGTGGCACGGGAATAAAAAGTGTTTACTAACATGATAATAACCTTTATTTCTGTGTTATTTCTCTGGGAGCCTAAAATTACAAACCTGAGGCTTTAGATTAACATTCTAAAGCTAGGTCGCTCACAGGCTGGAAAGGTAAAAACCCAGAATAAAAAAAACAAAAAACAAAAAACAAAAAATGTCTTGGGGACCTTATTCAGTTGGCTCTATATCCGGAAAGGAATGTTGGTCATATGGAAAGCAAACTCCTAAAACAAAAAATTCCAGCTATAGGTCTACATAGACAGATGGAGAATGTTCCTGAGCAGTTCCAGAGGGTAGGTTGGGTCTGCAGGTTTTGAGATGAGTTCCCCAGCAGGGGAGAGGAGGCTGGTCATGCAACAAAGGATGAGTCCCAACAACTTATTCTGGAAAGACAGGCAAGAAGACAGAGTGCCGGGCTGTGGCACCAATGCTGCACTCAGGTTTCACTGCACGAGAATGAGGGAAACAGTCACTGATGCTGAGCAGGGCAGGGGACATACGGTGACGGGGTAGAGCCCACCAGGAAGGAGACCTCACTCTCAGGAGGAGCCATCACAAAAACTGAAGGGGAGATGCATAGTAAATAGCTGCAATCCTGTCTGCCCACAGTTAATTTGCCTTTCTATTTGTAAAAACAATACTCATCAAGTCCCCACGTATTCCCTTGGAATGTGCTATCGGTTACTCTTGGACCATAGTTATTGGGCATTTCTCACTGGATGTTATTCCTCGTTACAGCACTGAAGCCTGCAACCAGGGTCAGTGCATCTCACTTTTCTGGCCCCCGTGATTGGTTAAGAAATAATGTGTGACTCAGTCAAACTCCTGAGAGGTAATTAGCCTTCTCTTAGGGCTTCTTGGGGAGAGGACAGTGCCCTTTCCTCCTAGGCCTAAATCTGAATGGGGAGAGAGTACGTTGAGGCTAGAGCCAGCTCTTGAAGACTCAAACCGAAAAACGTAGAGAATGCCGATCCAGGAGACAGTGAGACGCAGAACCCTGAATCGCGTCTTATTGACCTGGCTGACTGTGGGGAAGGTGCTTCTCAGACTTTCATGTGTATATGGACAGTGGATCTTGTTAAAATGCAAGTTTAATTCAGCATCATGTAGGGTGGAGTACGAGATGCTGCCTTTCTAATAAGCTCCTAAGCGATGTCCACGCTGCTGGTTTGCAGACTGTACTCTGAGTAGCAGGGCTGGAACACGCATTGAACCTTATGTCCATAATCTGATACAGGAACCCAGCAGTTCAGACTAGGCAGAGCTGAAACAGCTCATGAACATGGATGGCTGCTCCCCACGGCAGTGCAGACCTTAAAGCACGGACAAACACCTCATATGCCTAAATTTCTACCTCAAGGTACAGATTAAGATCAACGATTTCTATAACATGATTTGTAAATAATGTTTTCTCTTATATAGTATGAATCAAACATCCAAAAACCTAACTCAGACTTTGAGTCTGATGCCACCCACCCAAGTTTGCTTGCTGAATTGCAGTGTCCATCGTAGGATTCAGAGCCCTGCCAGGTCTTTGATGTGAGTGAAGCCCTGGAAAGAGTACAATTCCAGCAATTTGAATGGAAATATCTGGAACACTTTGAGGAGTAACCTAAATTCCTAACCTCTTATGAAGAGCTTCCCACTGGGTCTCCTGTGCGTGAGAGCTGTGTTCCCACCCTTGCTAAGAGCAACTGTTACTTCCTGGCCTGAGCGTGTGCCCTTACAGAACAAAGTTACATGTGCACCCCACCCGCCACTGGCACTCAGTCAGTCACCATAATCAGATTCCAGCATGCCCCGGGAGGAGAGCTGAGTGTGGGCTTGCACTAGGAAGAGTAGGCTTTATACAATGGAAGATCTTTAGGAATTCATTAAACCATAAGAGCAAAAATCAGGGGGATATTTGTGGGAAGAGATCTTGAGGATTTTGAGCCCAAGAGTATAGAAAGGAAGAATGAAAAATATACTTCACAATAAAACAACAAATATTTCAGAATGGAGAGGCTGGGGTACAACTACAAGAGAAGATATCCTGGAGCAGCTGGACGCTGTACCCTACTACCGTGAACGCAACAGTTATAAACGCCAATGGACACAGATGTGCTATGTTAGCAATACATGCCTATATTGCGATGAGTTTCCTATTTGCTGTAATAAATTACCGCACACTTAGTGGTATTTAAAAACACCACAGATTTATCGTCTTACAATTCTGGACGTCAGAGGTCTAAAATTGGTCTCGCTGAGACAAGATGAAGATGTTAGCATGGCGGCATTCCTTTCTGAAGGTTCTGGGGGACAACTCATTTCCTTGCCTTTTCGGCTTCCAGAGGCTGACTGTATTCCTCAGCTCACAGCCCCTTTCCTCATCTCCAAAATCAACAATCCTGTCACTCCAACCGCTGCTTCTGCCATCACCTCTCCTCCTTTGACTTTCCTGCTTCCCCCTTTCCCTTCTTAAGACCTTTGTGATTGCACAGGGTCCACCAAGAGAGTCCAGGATGATCCCTACATCTCAAAATCCTTCATTTAATCACATCTGCAAAGTTCCTTTTGCCGTGTAAAGTAACATTCACAGGCTGTGGGGATTAGGAATATCATCACTATTGGGGTCTCCAGTCTTACATACTGTATCCAGGCCAGATGCCCTTTTCTCTGCGCCTTTTGGTTCTTGCTTACACCACCTGCTATGGCAATTCTGCCATTTTTACTTGACTGGGTGCAGACTGTTTTCTCCAAGCTTCTAAGAGTTATCATAATCATGTGTCAGCACGCTCTTCTCCTTGCAGCCTTGTCAGAATTTCAAATCCTACCTCACAGGAGAGTGTTCCCAAATCAACACCTTCTCTTTGATCCAACTTTGGCTTGCTCCCTCTTGATCCAGCACCTCAAGACTCAATACCATAGTTCTCTTCTGGATCCTAACAGCATCAGTTGGCTAGATGCTGCAGTAACTTTGGGATATAGTCCCCTTCCTCTCTCAGAAGGCCAGCATTTCTTTGACAGGGTTATGGTGTGAAATGACCCTAGTTTATCTATTATAAACTAGGAGATAAAAGTATTCTACCCTAGTTTGCCACCCTGGAAAGTTTTAATTACCCGTGGGCTACAGTATGCTAGAGGCTATCCATTCTTCACTGCCCCCCCAGTGATGGGTGGGCGATCCATCTTCCAAATCCTGTTTTAGAGCGAGCTTCCTCTCATCACTCCTGGCACCAAATCTCTTAGGTGTAGGAGTGTTCCTGGAAACACCTATAAGGGTGTGAGGAAAGCAGGTTTGGGCACAGAGGGAAGTTAACTGCAATGTTTCCACAACAATGGCCTCAGTTGAGCCCACTGGAGAGTTCTGCAGCTGTAACTATCCTTTAAGTTGTCCTGCCTTGAAGCAAGGGGGTGAGATCTACTCTTGCAACAGCTAGTCAACGACTGTGCCTGTCCCTGGGGAATGGGTGTGACCCTCATGCAGTGACTCTTTTCAGCCAAGGGAAATTCCCAAAGAAGGACTCCCACTGTGAATTGTGAGCCACCAGCACTCAGCTCATGGGGAGATGGGCTTCATTCTGAAGGGAAAATGGGGAAGCACCCACTACAAGGGCTATGGTAAAAAAAAAAAAAAGTCTCTAAAACCCCTACCCCAGCAGCATTGATATGGTGAGATGACTTTTCCTGACCCTCAGGTAGGAGCTGTGGCATCTTGGACCTGTTATATAAAAGTGCTAGGGTCTGGTCCTTCTCCCTAACATCAGGTGCCAATAATGGAACCTGACAAATCAAAGAACTTCCCTGATAGGATATAAACTATTTTTAAACTCCTGTTTATGCTAATTCCTGTTTCACTCATTCTCTCTGGCTTTCGTGGCAAGGAAAGGGAGGACAAATTTAACTCAAAAGAGCCTTTTAATGTCCCTGATAAAAAAGTGAAAAGAAAGAGCCTCCAAATTAGTAGACAGAAAGCAGCTTGGGGTAACTTTGCCCAAGAAGTGGCAATGTAACCTCTTACTGGGACTCCACTGGTACAATAAGTTCATTCCCACTTGAGAACCAGCCTTGCTCTGGTTGCCACTTCCCTGGTGCCAAGCTCTCTGGGTTTGTAACACCAGCAGGATTTGTCCAGGATCCAATGATAATATATTTCACAGACCATAGATTTAGAGCCCAGTGAGTTAGATGATATGAAATGTCATTGTATAAATGTGCCCATGAAGAAAATGGGTCAAAGGCAAAATGGAGATTATGACTCCAAGGAATGATAACTTTCATATGGACTTAGTCACTATATGGTAAATTTCTTGGGGCACCAAGGCTGGGGGATCCACTAGGGGCAGCCAGAGAAAGGGAATCAGCATTTAAAGTGTTCTCTCCTCAGTGCCCTTTGGGACTCACTCAGTTCTTGCTGTGCTTATAAACAGTCATTTAATGCATGGGGCACCTTAGTGGCTCAGTTAAGTGCCTGACTTCGGCTCAGGTCACAATCTCACGGTTTGTGAGTTCGAGCCTAGTGTTAGGCTCTGTGCTGACAGCTCAGAGTCTGGAGCCTGCTTTGGATTCTGTGCCTCCCTCTCTCTCTGCCCCTCCCTCACTCGCACTCTGTCTCTCTCAAAAATGAATAAACGTTTAAAAATTTTATATATATATATATAGATGAAGTTTCAGTTTGAGAAAATGAAAAGAATTACAGGTATGAAGGATGGTGATGATTACACACAGTGTGAATGTATTTAATACCAGTGCACTGTACACTTAAAAATGGTTAAGATGGTAAATTTTATGTTAAGTGTATCTTACTATAATTTTTTTAATGTTTTATTTATTTCTGAGAGAGAGAGACAGCGTGAGCAGGGGAGGGTCAGAGAGAAAGGGAGACACAGAATCTGAAACAGGCTCCAGGCTCTGAGCTAGCTGTCAGCACAGAGCCCGACACGGGGCTTGAACCCACGGACAGTGAGATCGTGACCTGAGCTGAAGTCGGCCTCCCAACTGACTGAGCCACCCAGGCACCTCATCTTACTACAGTTTTAAACATGTTTAAAACATACATGAAACAAAGAGAACAAGGGAAAAGGAAAAGAAGCAGAGAAATCAGTAAATTTAAAAAGAAAGTTAATCTGATTCTTTGGTAATTTTTTAAATTTTTAAAATTTTTTTTAAATTTCTTTGAATTTTTTTATAAACCTACCCAGCGAAAACAACAGAATGAAAAAAAATGAAACAGATGAGACTTTAAATGAGGAAACCAAGAGTAAGACAGGAGAAAACCAAAAGACAAAACTAAAATAGTAGTAGTTAAAAACCCAATTTAAAGAAAAATGGAAAATTAATAAATTTAATATGAAAAACAGAGATCTGGTGAGAAATATAATAGAAATAGAAGTTGAGGGAGGTACAGTTAAAATAAAACTTAACACTTTTTGGTTAAAAGGTGAGGTTAAGAATTAGCAGGAAGAAGGGGCATCTGAGTGGCTCAGTCAGTTAAGCATCTGACTTTGGCTCAGGTCATGATCTCACAGTTTGTGGGTTCAAGCTCTGCATTGGACTCTGTACTGACAACTCAGAGCCTGGAGCCTGCTTCAGATCCTGTGACTCTCTCTCTCAAAAATAAACAAACATTAAAAATATTTTTTAAGTAAATAAACATTAAAAAAAAAGTAAACTGAAGCAGCAACCCACCCCTGTGTAAGAGGTTTGGGTAATTGGAACTTAAAGGTTTGGAGGGGGAGCCCTGGGGCCATGGGTTGCAGGGGAGGGAATGGGCACTGCCCAGCTGGTCCTGGCCTCTCTGAGGGGTACAACTGGGCTAGTTCTGGAAGCATGGCAAGAGTAAAGAGCCATTGCTGTGGTGACACTAGCTGACAGGAACAGAAGTGGACAGGAAGGAACAAGGCCCTTCTCCTGCCAACCCTGAAGTCTCCCTCTCGTGCCCCCTACTAGCAGAGCCTAACATCTGACAAAGGTTTGCAAAGTCCCATCCCCAGCATGACAAAGCACAGTGCTGTCCAGTCAGGTTGTCACTAGCCACAGGTAGCTCTTTAAGTTTAAATTTAAACATATGAAAATGAAATGAAATTGATCATGAGTGCCTCCATTGTACTAGCATACCTGGAGTGCTGGACAGCTCCAGGAGGCCGGCAGCTACGGTGCTGGACACCACAGCTGTAGAGGACAGTGAGACCCTAACTCACCTAAGAAGAAACACAAATCATCTTGGCAGGTTTCACCCTCTATGTTGGGCCTTAAGATCCAGAGAAATGGTCTTGACCCCAGCAAAGGCGATCTTTCTTCAAACAAGTAACAGTATTATGCCATTATAAAAAGGACTTTTCTTCAATATGATCAGGACGGTGGTGGTGTCGTGGCAGTGGAAATATTTCTATACAAAGAAACCTCAGCTTTTAACCAAAAAGTGTTAAGTTTTATTTTGACTATATCTCCCTCAACTTCTGATTCTACTGTATTTCTCATGGGATCTCAGTTTATTTCATCTTATATTTACTAATTTTCCATTTTATTCTACATTTAGAGTCAGGTCCTATGCAAAGCATTTTGATTTCAGTGTTTCACTTAACACCACAATGCTACGAGCTAAGTACTTTTTTGATCCCATCTTACAGATGTAGAACCTAGAATTTAGAGTGGATAAGGAATTTATCAAAGCCACACAGTTTATATAGAGCCCTTGACATAACCTCTGGGATATATTGGCCCAGGCTGTTAAAGGGAGCTGACATTTCACAAGAAGAAGATTTTATTTGCATGCCACCATTCAGTAGAACATTATTTTCTCAGAAAGAATGAATTGAACCAAAAGAGCGAACAATAATCACACTTAATAACATAAGGAATTATGACAGTGAAAGTAATTTCAGTTTAATAAAATTCACTCCCAGCATACTTGCAACAACCCAAAAGGGAGAAAAAAAGTTTCTTTCTGATTTTATGATGAGTCATCACACTCCATCAGATTCAATGTTGAGAAATACCTTGGATTGAGTCCTTCACCTTTTGGTTTATCATGTCTGCAAGCTGATAGCTTAATTTATAATTAGAGACTAGAACTCTTTGTATCCTCACTTTCTATAGCATTAACATTGCAGTTATGTTCACCAGAGGCAACTTGGTCAAGACATGCTTGGGTCAATCATTAGCTTTGTGATAATGCAATATTATGAAACTCCTCTAGGCCTCAGTTTCCTCACCTTATAGGGATATTGTAAAAACTAAATTAGATCATGGATATATGTAAATAATCTAGAACATTCTTTGACATGTATAACTGTGCTATTATTAATAGGTTTTAGGTGGTTTTCTAACAGAAGGCAAAGAGACAATTATTTCTTGTCTTTTAAGCATGTACAAATTCATTTGTCCACTCAAAAAATGTTTGTTGAATGCCTACTATGTGCCAGGCACTATTCTAGGTTCTTGGATATATCACTGACACACCGGACAAAAATCTGTGCTATTATAGAAAACACAACCAATTTCTATATATTAATTTTATATCCTGCAACTTTACTGAATTCATTTCTTACTTCTAATAGTCCTTTGCTGGAGTCTTTAGCACTTTCTATATAGTATCATGTCATCTGCAAATGGTAACAGTTCCTCCTTAACATTTTGAGTGTCTTTTATTTCTTTTTCTTATCTGTCTGCTGTGGCTGGGATTTCTAGTACTATGTTGAATAAAAGTGGTGAGAGTGGACATCCTTCTCTTGTTCTTGATCTTAGAGGAAAGCTCTCAGATTTTCACCACTGAGTATGATGTTAGCTGTGAGGTTTTCACATATGGCTTTATCACATTGAGTTATGTTCCCTCTAAACCCACTTTGTTCAGAGTTTTAATCATGAATGAATATTGAATATTGTCAAATGCCTTTTCTGCATCTATTAAGATGATCAAATTTTTTGTCCTTCATTCTGTTACTGCATAGCATTTCTATACAGTAATAATGAAGTATCATAAATAAAACTTAAGAAAATAATTCAATTTACAATTATACCAAAATGAACAAAATACCTACGAATAAACTTAACCAAGGAGGTGGAAGACCTACACTCTGAAAACTATGAAACACCAGTGAAATATACGGAAGAGAGGCACCTGCCTGGCTCAGTTAGAAGAGCCTATGGCTCTTAATCTCAGGGTCATGAGCTTAAGCTCTATGTTCAGTATAGAGATTACTTAAATAAATAAGTTTTTTAAAAAAGAAATGGAAAGATGTACATACTCATGAATTGGAAGAATTTATACTGTTAAAATGTCCATACTACTCAAAGCAATCTACAGGCTCAATGCAATCACTATCAAAATACCAATAGTATTTTTCACAGAACTAGAACAAATAATCCTAAAATTTGTAAAGAACCACAAAAGACCCCAAATATCCAAAGCAATCTTGAGAAAGAATAACAAAGCTGGAGGTAACATAATCCTAGATTTCAAGACATACTACAAAGCTATAATAATCACAACAGTATGGTACTGACACAAAAAGACACACGTAGGTCAATGGAACAGAATAGAAAGGCCAAAAATAAACCCATGCTTATATAGTCAATTAATCTATGACAAAGGAAGCAAGAATATATAATGGAGAAAAGAATATCTCTTCAGTGAATGGAACTGTGCAGGGAAAACTGGACAGCTACATGGCAAAGAATGAAACTGGACCACGTTCTTAGGCCATACACAAAAATAAACTCAAAATTAATTAAAAGCCAAAATATGAGGCCCCAAACCATAAAACACCTAGAAGAAAACATAGACAGTAATCTCTTTGTCATCAACCATAGCAACATTTTTCTACATATGTCTCCTAAGGCAAGGGAAACAAAAGCAAAAATAAACTATAGGGACTACATCAAAATAAAGATTTTGCACAGTTAAGGAAAACATCAACAAAATGAAAAGGCAACCTACTGAATGAGAGAAGATATTTGCAAATGATATATCCAGTAAGAAATTAATATCCAATATCTATAAAGAACTTAATACAACTCAACACCAAAACCCCTCCAAATAACCCAATTTAAAAAATGGGCAAAAGACCTGAATAGCCATTTTTCCAAAGAAGACACATAGATGGCCAACAGACACATGAAACTATGCTCAACATCACTAGTTATCAGGGAAATGCAAATGAAAATCACAATGAGATATTACCTTTCACCTGTCAGAATGGCTAAAATAAAAAACATTAGAAATAACAAGTGTTGGTGAGGAGGTAGAGAAAAAAGAACCCTCATGTACTACAGGTAGGAATGTAAATTAGTGCAGCCACTGTGGAAAACAGTATGGAGCCCCGTACCAAAATTAAAAATAGATATATCATGGGGCACCTGGGTGGCTCAGTCGGTTAAGCATCCGACTTCGGCTCAGGTCATGATCTCACAGTTCGTGGGTTCGAGCCCCACACTGGGCTCTGTGTTGACAGCTAGCTCAGAGCCTAGAGCTGTTTCAGATTCTGTATCTCCCTCTCTCTCTGACCCTCCCCTTCTCATGCTGTCTCTCTCACTCAGAAATAAATAAAACATTAAAAAAAATTTTAAATAGATATATAATATGGTCAGTAATTCTACTACTTGGTATTTACCCAAAGAAAATGAAAACATTAATGCAAAAAAATGTATGTACCTCTGTTTATGTCAGCATTTTATATATATATATATATACATATGCGTGTGTGTGTGTATAGATACATATACACATATATACACATGTATATACATACATACATACATATGTATATATAACTCAGCCATAAAAACAAGGAGAACTTGCTATTTGGAACAACATGGATGGACCCAAAGGTTGTCACGCTAAATGAAGTCAGAGAAAGACAAATACCATATGATTTCACTTACATCTGGCACCTAAAAAACAAAATAAATGAACAAACTAACTAAAAAAGCAGAAACAGACCCATAAATACAGAGAACTGATGGTTGCCAGAGAGGCAGGCAGGTGGGGGAGATCAACAAAATGGGTAAAGAGGAGTAGAAGATATAGGCTTCCAGTTTTGGAATGAATAAGTCATGAGGATGAAAGGTATGGCATAGGGAATATAGTCAATCGTATTGTACTAGTGCTGTATGGTGACAGAGGGTAGCTACACTTGTCACAAGCACAGCACAAAGTACAGAGTTGAATGGTCAATGCTATCACTATGTTGTATACCTAACTAATACAACATGGTGTGTCAACTCTACCTCAGTGGGGAAAAAAAAAATCTGTGCCATTACAGAGCTACATGTATATTTATTTAGGAACCATTCTATGAAAAACATTAACCCCATTTGTCACAATACAAACAGGAATCGTCCCTGTCTTTAAGAAGTTTATATTCCATCACCTTAAAGGGTTAATACTCTGTGAAAGGAATGACATCTGTTAACGTATGAAGTATTCTTGGCAACAGGAATTAAATGTGTAGTGGGAAAACATGCTAATTTAAGTATCAGAAAATCTAGGTTCTAGCCCTATCTCTGCTTTTAACTTTTTGTATTATCAATTATGTACTCCATGAGCTTCAATTTTCTCACCTGCCAACATAGAAGTAGGGTCTCAAAGGTATTTTCAGCAATAAAGTTATATTTTCTATATGTCTACCAGCAAGACTGGCCATGTTTATGGAGACAAGAAAAATACACTCTTTATAGTAAGATCATAACCACAGGCACTACTATCATGTATATAACTTGAATTGAGATTCAACCTTCCAGGGGGTTACTTGGTTTTTCTGCCGAAGATAAGGAAAGCAGCTGTTTGGATTGTCTCAAAAGCAGAGTCTGAGACAAAGAGGTAATCTCAGCAGAGTGTTGGTAACCTGTGGGAGGGCAGATCCCAAGAAGTTGTAGTAAGACACAAGGAAAATGAGACAGGAGAGAAAGCCAATGTCAGAGTGCATTAGTGAAGTTGCTGTTGCAGCAGTTAGAATCCAATTCTATCAGGACTTCTGAGAAAAGACAGAACACCTGCCAGAAGAATCCACCCACAGGAAAGGAGGCTGGTGCAGGTTCTCACTAGGCCCCATCCCCGATTGACGGAGAACTGCTCCGAGAGGGTCAACAGCCTCACCTTCTGAGCTCAGCAGATTTCTACAGCTTCAACTTTGAGAAGGCCATTGAGACCAAAAACAAGGGTTTAAGGGGAGTTTAAGGTTTAATGAGTCATTAGAGCAGGCTCTAATCTAAGATGAACATTATCCTTACCCAGACAGCGATGTCTGGACACAGATACAAACACACAAAGAGAATATCATATGAAGATCAGAGTTCTGCTGTCACAAGCCAAGGAATTGCCAGAAGCTAGGAGAGAGGTCTGGAACAGAGCCTTCCCTAAAACCTTCAGAGGGAGCATGGCCTGCCAACACCTTGATCTCAAATTTCCACCCTCCAGAAGTGGGAGACAAAACATTTCTATTACATAAGTCACCAAGTTCATGGTCCTTTGTTACAGCAGCCCCAGGAAACTAATAGACACTTCTGTGGCCAATCTGTGCATGCAAATGAAGGAGTTCAAGACACGCCTCCACCCCAACCAAATCTGCCACTTTTGCATGTGGATTATTTTGAGCTGAAGGCACTTGAGACCCTATGTGCTCAAGAAAAACTTTTGACCCTCCCTTAACCACACAGAAGAATCTAAATTGGGGGTCTTTCCTAGAATAAGGGTTATTAACAGAGATAAATTTTATCTGAGTGACCCATGTGTTTGGCAGGGCAAACATCTAATTACCAAACATCTGCTTTTCTCGTTGCCTGTGAAGTGCGTTGCTTTCCTCTGAAGTCTCAGAGGAGTCTCATCTCCTTAGTTCAGGATGACAGGCCTCATTGTGCCTGACTCTGGAATTTCCATGTATACGGATTCCTCACACCTATACCTATTACATTTGATTTTTCTCCTCTTAATTTGTCTCATGTCAATTTGTTTCTTAGTCCAGCTAGAAGGACCTTGAAGGGGACGGGCGTTCTTGTTCCTGTGAAGGGGGAAAGGCCTTCATGCCTCCTGACACAAGGAACTGTGCAACACAGCTATGGTGGAAATTAGAAGCAGGCAAGGGGGATGACTGGGGTTCTGGAGGCATCTGCAGAGTGCACAGAAGGTAAACATCTTGAGGCTGAGTGTCCTGTCATTTCTCTGCTCCCCCTAAATGAAGGGTGGGAAAACTACAAAATGCAATGGTTAGAACTAGAATGTAGACTGCCACAAGGTATGTTCTATGTGTTCCTTATATTTGAGGCAATGGTAAACCTCCCTCTTATCCTCTGAATCGTTAATGTAACCCTTTCCTTCCTAATGCAGCCATTAAGACTCCATGTCCTCTTTCATAGGAACCAATTACATTTGTTAACACTTGAAAAAGGGACATTTTAACAGTCTGAGTTCCAGAACAGCCTCCATTCCATTTAGGGGGAGAATAGGAAAAACAAAACAAAACAAAACAAAATGGATGACAATTGTGTTACACCTCCAAATCATACATTTATATTTATAATATTTTATATGGGACAAGGTTTAAAAATTGTAATGAATTCACAACAAATGTACCATAGACTGGCCAAGGAACTTGAGAGCCATGGGTTTTTGCTTGAAATCTGAGATTCTCTAACTGGGTCAGGAATATCTTACTAAAAGCACTGCTCTCAGACATCATCATTTGTACTTTCCTTCCCAAAGCATCAATCTCAAAAGAAATATGTGAACAAATTAGTGAGAGGACATTTTCAATAATGCTGAATATGTTTGATCTGAAGAAAGCAAGGCTCTTCATGAAAGCCACTTTATCATGCCTTACTTTGGTTAGAACCTAATTCTCCTTCTAAACCTGGCTGACCTGTCCCTCCCTGAAGCTAAGCAATTTTCTGGAATGATCATACACACTGAAGCCTGTTGTCCAACAGAAATCGGGGACTGGGTTTCAATATCAATGCATAGTTTTAAAAATTAAACATATTCCCTCATTATAAAAGGAGTTATAATTTGTCAATAGTTAAAAACACAGTAAGTTAGAAGTAATGTATACTTTTTATCATAAATAATATTTCCATTTATGATTCTATAAATTAGAAGAGAAAATGTGCTATTTAGAGCCTATGCTATTGGATAAGGAATCTAAAGCACGGGCTTTTTCTAACATGCCGTCTCAGTACTTCTTTTTAAGCTTTCTTGAGATGTAATTGATATATGCCATTCTGTAAGTTTAATGTGATGATTTCATACATGCATTGTGAAATGTTTACTACAATAAAGTTACTTAACATATCCTTCATCTCACATAATTACCATTTTGTTCTTCTTGTTAGTTTTGTTATGGTGAGATCATTAAACCTCTATTCTCATAGCAACTTGCAAGAATACAGTATATTATTGTTAACTATAGTCACCATGCTGTACATAAGCTCCTCAGAACTTATTCATCTTCTAATTGTACGCTTATAAGTTTGTGTTTTGACCAATATATCCTGATTACCCCCACCCTTCAGCCCCTGCAAAAGCCATTCTGCTCTGTTTCTACAATGTCAATGTTTTTAGATTCCCTATATAAGATCATAGAGTATTTGTCTTTCTCTGTCTAATTTCACCTAGCATAAGAGTCTGTTCATGTTGTAATAAACGGCAGGATTTCATCCTTTCTATGGCTGAATAATCTTCCATTATATACATTTAGACATCTTCTTTATTTTCTTCATCCAATGACAGACACTAAGGTTGTTTTGAAACTGAGGTACCGAAGTCCCCTACCTGTATAGCTCCCCGTGCCTCTTTTAGTTTCCATTTGCATGAGATATCTTTTCCCATTCCTCACTTTCAGCCCATCCGTGTCCTTGAAGCTGAAGTGAGTCTCCATAGCAGCATATCACTGGGTCTGGTTTTTTAAAATCCACTCAGCCACTTTGTGCCTTTTGAGCTGGAGAATTTACTCCACTTATATTTGAAATATTTGAAAATAATTAGGTAGGTAAGGACTTACTATTGCCATCTTGTTAATTGTTTTCTGGCTGTTTCATACTTCCCTTGTTCCTTTCTTCCTCTCTTGCTGTCTTCCTTTGTGAAGTGATAGTTTTTATGTAGTGGTATTTTTTGATTCCCTTCTCTTAATCTTGCACATCCCTACATAGGATTTTGCTTTGTGGTTACCCTTCGGCTGACTTGAAACATCTTATACGTACAACAGCCTATTTTAAGCTGCTAAGAACTTCACTCTGATTGCACACAAAATTCTTTCCTTTTACTCCCATCCCCACATTTTAGTATCTTGATACTATAATTTCCATCTTTTTATATTGCGCACCCATTAACAAGTTATTGTAGCTATTGCTATTTTTAATACCTTTGTCTTTGAATCTGTATAATACAGTTAAGTGCTTAACACCCCACCATTATTTCAGGAAACTATTTGACTCTGACTGTATAAGCCTACCTTTACTCGCGCATTGTATATTTTCACCTTTTCGTATTACTAGTTAGTGTGCTTTCATTTCAGCTTGAAGAATCCTTCCAGTGTTTCCTTTAAGGCAGGTCCAGTGGTGACGAGCTCCTTCAGTTTTTGTTGGTTAGGGAAAGTCTTTATTACACCTTCATTCCTGAAGGACAATTCTGCTGGGTAAACTATTCTTAGCTGGCAGGTTTTTTCTTTTGGCATTTTGAATGTAGCGTGCAATCTTCTTCTGACCTGCAAGGTTTCTGCTGAGAAATCTGCAAAAAGCCTTATATGGGTTCAGCTATGTGAGAGCATTTTCTGCTGCTTTAAAACTTCTCTTTGTCTTTCATTTTAGACAGGGTATTGTAATGGGTCTTGTAGAAGACTGTTTTGGATTGAAATTTGGGGGTGGTGCCTATTAGCTTCATGAACTTTGATTCCAAGTCTCTCCCAAGGTTTGGGAAGTTCTCAGCCACTATTTCTTAAAATAAGTTTTCTGAGGGCACCTGCATAGCTCAGTTGATTAAGCACATAACTTCGGCTCAGGTCATGATCTCACAGTTTCTGGGTTTGAGCCTTGCATTGGGCTCTCTGCTATTAGCATGGAGCTGGCTCCAGATCCTCTGTCCCCGTTCCCACTTTGGCCCTCCCCTGCTTGTGCTTGCTCGTGTGCTCTCTCTCTCTGCCTTTCAAAAATAAGTAAATAAACTTAAAAAAATAATAAAATAAAATAAAAATAAAGTAAAATAAAATAAGCTTTCTGTCCCTTTCTCTCTCTCTTCAATGATGTATACATTATTTCTCTTAATGGTGTCCTTAAGGCCCGTAGGCTTCCTTCATTTCTGGTCATTCTTTTTTTTTGCTTCTAATTGGACAATTTTAGATGATCTGTCTTTGAGCTGACTGACTCTTCTCTTTGGTCCTGTCTGCTGTTGAAGCTCTCTATGGAATTTCAAACCAGTTATTGTTTTTTGAGCTCAAAAATTTCTGTTTGGTTCTTTTCTGTTTTCTATCTTTTTGTTATACTTCTAATTTTGTTCTTGTATCATTGCCTTGGTTTCATTAAATTGCTTAACTGTGTTGTCCTCTAGTTCTCTAATAACCTCTAGAACAATTCTTTTGAGTTCTTTGCTGGGTAGTTCCTGTATCTCTGCTTCTTTGGGGGTCAATTTCAACTAAAAGTTTACTGTGTTCCTTTAGTGGAGTCATATTTCCCTGATTCTTTGTGATCCCTGTAGCCTTCCATATGTATCTGCACATTTGAAGAAGTAGTCATCTCCTCCAGACTTTATGGACTGACTTTAGCGAGTAAAGACCTTCACCAGTGGGTGGAGGCTCACTGGAGTACGCTGTGACCCTGGGTCTAGTGATGCAAGGTGCCAAGTGAAGGGCTGTGTGGAGACTCTGCGTGTGGGGTGTTGTGGGGACTCACTGGCTCAGGCTACTGGGGTCCATAGCATCAACTGCATGGTCTCTGGCAAGTGCTGTGGGGGATCTGAAGAAGCTACAAGGGCTGTTGTGGTCCTCTAGGACACTGTTACAAATATGTCTTGTGGATAAGCAGATGAATGACATGCTTTTGTTTACATGGAGCCAGGCAATGGCCCAGACTGAAGAGTCAAGAGTCAGAACCAAAGCAGTTGAACATGGAGGAAGAGGACAGGTTTTATTTTTAAAGTACCTTTGAGACAGAATCAACAGTTCACTGACAGATGCTAGGAATAAAGACTGAGGGAGAGGAAGATGAAAGATGAATAATGGTGTAAAGGTTTTTAGGCTGGAGAGCTGAAAGATATTGCTGTTAATTAAAGAAGATGTGGTTTATCTATGCAATGGAATACTACCTGGCAATGAGTAAGAATGAAATCTGGCCATTTGCAGCAATGTGGATGGGACTGGAGGGTATTATGCTAAGTAAAATAAGTCAGTCAGAGAAAGACAGATACCATATGTTTCCCCTCATATGTGGATCTTGAGAAACTTAACAGAAGACCATGGGAAAGGGGAAGGGGGAGAAAAGTTACAAACAGAGAGGGAGGGAGGCAAACCGTAAGAGATTCTTAAGTACAGAGAACAAACAGGGTTGATGGGAGGTGGGGGAGAGGGGAAAGTGGGGGATGGGCATTTAGGAGGGCACTTGTTGGGATGAGCACTGTGTGTTGTATGGAAACCAATTTTACATTAATTATATTTAAAAAATTAAAAAAAAAAAAACTAGAGAACACCAGAAGATAAAGGATGAAAGAAAAGCTATGGGTTAAATCACTGTGTTGAAGACACCTTTATGAGGTGCCTTTGAGATGTGCAATTGTAATCAAGGATTTGGATCTAAGGAGAAAACTGGGGCTACATATGTTTGGAAGTCATCTGTGAATATGGAAAGCAATGAAACTGCCACCATAACAAATGTTTTTAAAATTATCTCATCGAGTGTCCATGACAACTCTGAGTTGTGCATTATTTTTACTGATGAGAACAATTTTTAATTTTAAAAGAGATTTTGAAAGACCAATAACTTCCCAAAAGCCACACAGCTAATAAATGGCAGAATCAGGATTCAACTAACTCATTAAATACAAAGTCCACATCCCTTCCTGTATCTTACTGAACCTCTCTAAGTTATGGCAGTGGATGAACTTTTCAAAAACAAACAAAAAGCCTATAGAGAACAGAGAAAATAGGCACAATATTGGGTGCGAGGAAAGAATCCAATGTAGCCAGTGTATAGTTCACATTCCAAGAGGAGAATATAATAAAGGGTACGACCAAGAGCAATGGCAGCCAACCTGCTACAGTGATCCTCACACGCAATAATGGCTGCTCCTCTGCTTCCTACGAAAAACTTCATTAAGCTCTTTGAATGGATGTGCCCTTCTGACTCTACAAAATAAAGAGAAATCAAGAATATTCAGGTATCAATAAGACAAAAAGTGTCTTGAATCTCCAGCTTCTTGTTTCAATATACTGCTTTAAATGCTGTGAAGTGGCCATTAAGTTGCCAAACTGGTAGTTATCACCAGCCAGATACATCTCTATTTCAAGTTTAATACATTTGTAGCTTCCCTGACTACATCTCTGGAAAAGAGGCTCTAACTTTCTCTCTTTTTTTTTTTAATGTTTTATTTATTTTTAGGAGAGAGGGAGAGACAGCGTGAGCAGGGAGGGTCAGAGAGAGAGGGAGTCACAGGCTGAAACAGGCTCAGGCTCTGAGCTGGCAGTCAGCAGCCCGGCGCGGCTCGAACCCACGAACCGTGAGATCATGACCTAAGCGAAAGTCGGACACTTAACCGACTAAGCCACCCAGGCACCCCAAAGAGGCTCTAACTTTCATCTTAGTTTTCCTTTTCAACAAAATGAAATACAAATTTAGGAATAGATGTGGAAAAAGAATAACTATTTTTAAGTGTTTTTGTATTTTCAAAATTAATGTATTCACTCCTATATTCAATGAATCTTCATCAACAAGACACTGCTCTTGCCTTCTAGAAGTCTAGAGTTCAGCTGAGGAAAAAGTCTAATCCTTGAGTCATGAGTAGTTTCAATGAGTAGAGGCCAGAAGAGGAGGAGCATAGGTGGAAATATTAGCCTATGAAAGGAAGACATCAACTCTTCGAAAACAACAGCCAGAGGACAGAAAAGATTGCACACAAAAGCAGTCTGATGACAATAAAATTGAGGGAATTTGTGTGCAGTGGCTTCCATTATTTTTCCTGTGGGATTTTCTTCTGAAAATAAAGAAGAAAGGTGCAAATAAGCAAAGAAATTTAGAACAATACTATATCTTTCACAGAGCTTTTACCCTGTTCTAAACACAAAGATGTCTATACCCAAACATAAGATACCAGAATCACTGGAGCTGGGAAGTCAATTCTGAGTGCATCGAGGGAAGGGCCAGGGCAATGTAACATGGTGCAGGTATGAAGCTCACTGATGGAGGATGTGATTGGACATAAGGATAAAACTGGAAAATACTGAGAAGTACAGAAGAGTTAGCCCAACAGATCTGTTGCTTCAGTTAGACATTTGACAGATCTGTTACAACACAAATAAGAGCTCAAGATCCCTATGAGTACCTAAAAGGCAAGTATTTCATGATATTTAGATGGAAGAGTAAGGCAGTGCTCCTTAAGCTTGGCCGTATATTCGTATCACGTAGGGTGGTACTAATCTACTGCTACATAACAAATTACCACAAAACTTTGTAGCTTAAAACAACAAACATTTATTATCCCATAGAGTTTCTATGGGTCAGGAATTTGGGAGTAGCCTAGTTCACGTCCCTGGCTCAGCAGTTCTCATGAGGTTGCTACAGCCTGGGCTGTAGTCATCTGAAGGCTTCAATGGGGCTTCCAAGATAGTTCTCTTGCATGATGATCAGCAGAAGGCTGTATCTGACAGGCTTCTCCAAAAAGGATCCAATAGGATACAAATATATATTTAATAAGGAATGTGCTTACATGATTATGGAGGCTGAGAAGTACCAAGATCTATAGGTAGCAAGCTAGAGACCAGGAGAGCCAAAGCTGTGATTCCAATCCAAGTTCAAAAGCCTGAGAAGCAGGAGAGCTAATGGTGTCAGTTCTAACTCAAAAGCCAGCAGGCTTGACATTCCTGCTCAAGAAGAGTAGGCATTTCAGTTCAAGTCCAAAGGCAGGATAAGACTGATGCCCCAGTTCAAGCCCTCAGGCAAGAGGAGTTCCTTTTCACTTAGTCTTTTTGTTGTATTCAGGTTTCCAATGGACTGGATTAGGCCCACAAACATTAGGGAGGCCAATTTGCTTTACTCAGTCTACCTAGTCAAACATTAATCTAACTCCAAAACACCTTCACAGACACATCCAGAATAATATTTGTCCAAATGTCTGGGAACCCTGTGGCCCAGTTAAGTTGAACCTGTAGGGCCCACAGGCAGGCTGCTCTAAAATGTGCCACTTTGACATACTGATTATTTTAAGGAAAAGTTACTTAAGAGACAGCCTGCACAAGAAGGCCACTCAGGCCCTCCTTTGTCCCCTTGAAAGCAAGAAATAAACCTGTAGTGTGAAAGAAACCCTCCCTGGATTGGAAGGTAAAGAGACATCCTCATCAGCAGATAGGAAATTCAGGACTGAGAAAGCTACAAAAACAACCCTTGCTACTTTTTACTGATTTTCTACCCCAGCCCAAATTGTGTTTAGAATTCCTTAATAATCAAAGATCCCA
Source organism: Proteles cristata cristata (assembly GCA_017311185.1). Lineage (NCBI taxonomy): Eukaryota > Metazoa > Chordata > Mammalia > Carnivora > Hyaenidae > Proteles > Proteles cristata. The sequence continues at coordinate 155,094 of JAESUZ010004510.1, forward strand.
AAGTTAAATTTTCTTTGTTCTGTCAGTTCCTCTGATTTATTTTCTCTTTGCCTAAAAATTACAAAACCTGCTTGCCTTGGTCATTTCTTTGATCTCAATTTAATTACTGGGGCTGTGTGCACACATAATAACACTTGGATTTTTTTTCTCCTGTTAGTCTGTCTCATGTCAATTTAATTCTCATTTCAGCTGGAAGACTTTGAAGAGTGGAGTAAGAATTTTTTCTTCCCTTCAATACATAAAAGTAACCACTGCAAAGGCCTCAGTTCCTTGCTGACCGTTAGTAGGAGGTCTTGCAGTTCCTTATAACCTGGGACTCTCTAGGGCTGCTTGAGTGTCATGACCATGGTAGCCCACTTGCCCCAAAGCATGTGGTTCAAGAAAGAAAGCCAGGAGGAAGCCTCAAAGTGTTTTATGACCTAGTTTTAGAAGTCACACACAGTCCCTGCCACCATATGCTCTTGTTAGAAACAAGTCACTAAGTCCAGCCCACTCTCATTGATGGAGGAATTAACTTTTACCTCTTGAAGAAAGGAGGATCAAAGAATTTGTGGATATATTTTTAAACCATCATATCTGGGGAAGTTTAATTTAAAAAATTTTTTTTAATATTCATTTATTTTTGAGAGAGAGAGAGAGTGAGCATGAGCATGCATGACTGGGGAGGGACAGACAGAGAGAGAGAGATGCAGAATCCAAAGCAGGCTCAGACTCTGAGCTGTAAGCACAGAGTGCGACACAGGGCTCGAACCTATGAGCTGCAAGATCATGCCCTGAGCTGAAGTCACTCAACCGACTGAGCAACCCAGATGCCCCTGGGGAAGTTTAAAAAAATACTAACACCTGTCTACCACCCCAGCCCTTCTGATTTAATGGGTCTAGGATTTTTAAAAGCTCTCCAGGTGATTCTAATAGGTAGACAAGGGTTTCCTCTATCATCTGGATCCACTTTCGTGTCTCTTGATGCTATAAGCCCTTAACAAGAAAGCACACAGACCTGTCATTTGTGTTTTGCCAGTCCCAATGTTGCACCCTATCACCCAAGTGGGTGTGAAAACTGCATCTGATAAAAAACTCAATTTCATGAAAGAAATTTTAAAAATTCAAAATACTTTTCTTAATGCTACAAAGCAGTGTTTTACATAGAGACATGATACTTAAGAGGAGAGCACTTAATAACTAGCATTTTCAAAACCGTATGTATTACAAAGCAAGAATTTAAAATAAAAACTGAGTGGCACAGTCGGTTGAGGACCTGACTCTTGATTTTGGCTCAGGTCATGATCCCAGGGTCGTGGGATCAAGCCCCACATCACTGTGGAGCCTGCTTGAGATTCTCTTTCTCTCTCCCTCTGCCCCTCTCCCCTGCTCATGCTCTCTCTAAAAAATAAATAAATAAGAAAAAATAAAAAATAAAATAAAACAAATACAAAAGACTTCTAAGTATGAAGCCTAAAACTCACAAATAAAAGCATAAGTAAGCAATACTTTATCTTATAAAGGATCAGATATTTACTGATAATTCATGACAGAATGTGACCCAGTTTGACTTTGAGAGTGTGATGGTTAGTTTTATTTATCAAGCTGGCTAGGCTATACTAACCAGTTATTTAATCAAACATTGATTTATATGTTTATGTGAAGGTATTTTGTAGGTGTGATTAACATGTACAATCAGTTGATCTTTGTTATAAAAGTGGCAAAGAACTTGATTAAATCATATCCTAGAGTTTCATGGCAAATAGAACTTATATGTGATGCAGCCAAGGAAACAACCCAGAAAATTAATAGGCAACCAACGGAATGGGAAAAGATAGTTGCAAATGACATATCAGATAAAGGGTTGATATCCAGAATCTACAAGGAACTCATCAAACTACACGCCCGAAAAACAAACAACCCAGTGAAGAAATGGGCAGAAGATATGAACAGACACTTCTCCAAAGAGGACATCCAGATGGCCAACAGACACATGAAACGATGCTCAGCATCCCTCCTCATCAGGGAAATACAAATCAAAACCACACTGAGATACCACCTCACGCCAGTCAGAGTGGCTAAAATGAGCAAATCAGAGAACTCTAGATGCTGGCGAGGATGTGGAGAAACGGGCACCCTCCTACACTGTTGGTGGGAATGTAAACTGGTACAGCCCCTCTGGAAAACAGTGTGGAGGTTCCTAAGGAAACTAACAATAGAACTCCCTATGACCCAGCAATAGCACTGCTAGGAATTTACCCAAGGGATACAGAAATGTTGATGCATAGGAGCACATGTACCCCAATGTCCATAGCAGCACTCTCCACAATAGCTAAAACCTGGAAAGAGCCTAAGTGTCCATCAACAGATGAATGGATCAAGAAGATGTGGTTTATCTATACCATGGAATACTACATGGCAATGAGAAACAATGAAATCTGGCCATGTGTAGCAACATGGATGGACCTTGAGGGTGTTATGCTGAGCGAAATAAGTCAGGCAGAGAAGGACAAATATCATATGTTTGCATGTATAGGAGGATTAGGAGGAACTTAATGGAGGACAAGGGGGAGAAGAAGGGCGAAATGGTGGGGGAAAGGGAGAGAGGCAAACCATGAGAGACTCTTGAATGCTGACAAAAACTGAGGACTGGTGGATGTGGGGGGGAGGAGGGGTGGGCATTGAGGAGGGCACTTGTGGGGATGAGCACTGGGTGTTATGTGGAAACTATTTTGACAATAAACTATTTGTAAAAAAAAAAAAAGAACTTATATGTGATGAATGTGGATGCGTGGTTGAGATTTCCATGCAAAGTGTGGAAGGCGTGTCCTGGTTTCTCCTTGCTGCTTATAATAAAATGCTCAACGAAAGAGACAGATTAACAAAGAATTGTCAGGGGCTCCTGGGTGGCTCAGTCTGGTTAAGCGTCCGACTTCGGCTCAGGTCATGATCTCACGGTTAGTGGGTTTGAGAGCCGCATCTGGCTCTGTGCTGACAGCCAACTCAGAGCCTGGAGCCTGCTTCAGATTTTGTGTGTCTCTCTCTCCCTCTGACCCTCCTGTGCTCAATGTCTCTCTTTCTCTCTCTCAGAAATAAATAAAAAATATTTTTAAAAAATTTAAAAAGAAAGAATTGTCAAACCTAAAGGGACCAGCACCTGCTCTGAAAAATTCTCAGCCTATTCACATAGCAAAGGATGAGAAAATGTTCTCTGGAGAGAACACCAAGGGTGTGGCTAGATAATAGTTTGTTGAAGAGACTGGACATGTGATTTATGGATCCAATCAACCATCTTGGCAGAAGCCAGGAACAATGATGGGGTCATTCAGGAAGGATATGTGGAGGATCCTCGTGTCTAATGCTTAGGACTCCCCATGAATTTCACCGGAAAACTGACAAATTTTTGAGAATTTTATACCAGCAAAAACACTATCAGCCTGGAGTGAGAGGGACAGAGAGAACCCTATGTGAAGTCAGAGACACAAAGAGAAAATTCCATGTGAAGAAGGAGGCAGAGACTGAAGTGATGTATCTGTAGGCCAAGGAAACCAAGGACTGCATGCACACCAGCAGAAGTTAGGAAGAGGCAAGGAAAGATCCCCCTCTAGGGCCTTCAGAGAATATGGTCTTGCTCACACCCTGATTTCAGACTTTTAGTCCCTGGAACCGTTAGAGAATACATTTCTATTGTTTCAAGGTACCCAGTTTGTAAAACTTTGTTACAGCAGCCCTAGGAAACAAATCCAGAAAGTACTGAAAATAGGTACTGACTAAGCTGAAATCTCCCCTCATGTTGAACCTAAGTATATTTTGTACCTGCTGAGGGAACAAAAGATAAATGTTCTACTCTAATAAACAATTAGATTAAATTCACTAAATAATTAAATAATCTCCTTTAAAACTTGGCTTAAGACATATTTGAAAGTTCTATTACTTGTCGTTTTGGCCTGTCTGCATCTGCCTTGATCTCTAATTTCCTCTCTTCCCCTCTTCCCTGGTTGCAAAAATACCAAATAATATTTTTGCATGTGAAATCTAATAGAATAAACATCAGGTTCTCTTGAAAAACATCACTGCTCATTAGGAAGGGATTTAAATTCTTCATGGACTTTGTTTACACGCTCAGCCGCTAATTGTCAGCCAGTTTGCTATGCACAGTGAACAACCACAGCAGTGGAAACAACTGAAGCAGAAGCACTACGCTGATTTTGCTGACCCCCCAGTGTGGCTACTGGAAGCATTCTCAAATGATGAGGCCATAGCACGGGCCTCCAAATCCCTGACACCAAAATCACTGGGCCTCAAGGGTCATCCGCCATTCCAGTCTCTGAGTTCATGCACTGTTAATCAGGCAACTTCATTCAGCTCTTGGAAGGGTCAGAATTGAGCTGCTTTTCACACTTTTTTGGTTCTTTAAAATGCAATTCTTTTCATCAGCTTGATACCAATCCCACCAACCATGCATGGCTCCCTCTTACAAACAGCTGCTTCTGGATACAGCCAAGAGTAACCATAACCAGAATTTAAAAAAAAGAAAAAACCAGAATGGGATAGTCTAATCAGAATACAAAATATCAGAATGCCTGCCCTATAGTAAAGGCATTTACTGAAGATTTTCTCTTCCTTGTTTGTTCATACATGCTTATATATTATGCAAGGAGCCACTCATCATTTTGAGACTAAAGGGGATTTAGAAATTATGATCATGCCTTAGACCTGTTTCTCAAACTTTTAAAATATGACCCCCAGATGGATACACAGTTTGATTATGATCCAATACACATGAACACCCTGGAGTTTCTCAGTCAGAGGAGAGGAGGAAGGACACTCCAGGCAGAGAGAACTGAAAATGCAGGGCATATGAAACAAATGGCAAGCTCGCGGAACATGGTATGTTACAGGACCATCACATGGCATCATGTGATATGGTTGAAACATGGAGTCACACAGCACAATGGTGGGTCATGGAGTAAGGAAGGAAGGTAGTGACCGTGCCATAGGGAGAAAACCTTGGAGGTCATGCTAAAGGGTTCAGACATCACCCTGGAGTCATGGGAAATCACTGAGGGGTCTTAGGCTGTAATAAAACGATCAGATTTGCAACACAGAAGGGTCATTCCATAAGGAGGGCAAAGCCAATTGCTGAGATCAGGGGTGATAAGCTGCTTAGAGGCAGTGAAGTTCAACAGAACACTATTACTATAGACCATTTAAGACATGGTGGGGACCTTAATTAAAGTGGTGGGAAAGTAGAGGAGAGAAAGGAAATAAGAGATTGTAGAGACAGAATCAAGAGGATTTGGAGACTGGTGAAGTAGTGAGACAAGTCTTAGAGAACTCCCATCCTTCTCAATTGAATGTCTGGGGGAGATGGCAGTACTATCCTTGAGGACTTGAACGGGGGAGAAGAGCAACAAGGGGAGGAGAGATAATAAGTTCAGTTTAGGCCATACTGAATTAATGTGCCTGAGGACACACGGGTGAAAGAAAATGTTAGATAACTGGATTCGTTACCCTCTTTCATTTGTTTTCTAAGCTGAAGTGCAATCAAACAACCCGAGAAATATACAGGGCTTCAATCAACCCTCTCCTTTAAAGTCAGCAGGCAATGGTTTGTACCATGGACCTTGGAGATGTATTTCAGAAAGAAAGGAGTTTTGCACCAAATGCAACAAATTGTGGAAAAATTAGGGCACCAGTACTGGTATCCTCAGATCTAGGTACTGCTGAGACTTGAGTAAATTCTCTTTGTGCCAGTATACGACAACCAAGCTTCATTCTGAGAGCTTGCATTAGTAGAAAAGAGTCAGCCAGGCCATGCAGTGGTCTTGACCTCATGAATGTGTCTCTTGACTCCAAGAAACCTGTTATTTTGTATACACCAAAAGGATTTTGTTACCAACAATTCAGGTTTGAGCTCTCCTAAAGGGAATGACTTTTATTCCTAAGGACAAGATGTGCACATCACCCTGGGATTTTGAGACCTGTCGACTCAGCACGGGCAGGTACAGTACTAGGGCAAAGCACAGACGGAACTTGGATTTCAGCACTAAACTTGGTGCTAGCATATGTTATTGGAGAACAAGACTCCAGTTTAATCTATTGTCTTAAAGACCTCTGGAATTCCTTTAGCCACTCAATATCTTTTTAAAGATTTTTAATGTTTGTTTATTTTTAAGAGAGAGAAAGGGAGACACAGAATCCAAAGCAGGCTCCAGGCTCCGAGCTGTCAGCACAGAGCCCATGTAGGGCTCAAACTCACAAACCGCGAGATCATGACCTGAGCCGAAGTCAGACATGTAACTGACTGAGCCACCCAGTGCCTCTAGCCACTCAATACTTTAAAGGATCAACATGTATTCCTTCACCAAAGAAGAAATTTTGAAATGCCTTTTTGAGTTAAATTACCTAGTAATAATTCTTTAGGTGAGTGTCCATGGCACAGGAGCGGGAGGGTGGCAGAGGAGTGTTAGGGAGAACAAACTCTTGACAAGATTTTTTGGGGGAATGGAAGGTAGTGGGAAACATCACATGGACATCAGCAAAATTAAAATAAGAAAAAATTAAAGTGTAAGAACTGAAAATTTAGCATGCTTCTGGTTTAAAACACCATGCTTGTTTTTCATCCATGGCACGTAGAGACAACAAAGTTATAATTCTGCTGACGTGGGTTAGATTTCATCTTCCTTTTCCACGTTTATTACTCACCTCAATCCCTCTGCAGATTATTAAAGAGCTACCTACCTCTGCCAATTGTGACATGGTGCCTTGTAGAAAGTAGAGCAAACTCAAAATGCCAAGGCCTGCTTTTCAGTTCCAGCCCGTTTAACAGAGATAAGAAATAAAAGGCAGCAGTTTGGCAAAACAGGCTAGACTTGTGTTTCCCTAATCCAGCCCAGTCCAGACTTTCTAGTGGCTTTTTGCCTGTCACTCTGGCCCCTCAAACCCCACATGCTTCTGTTATATTTGTCACCTCCCCCTTCTCACTCTACTCCCCACAACTTCTCCCCTTTGTCTCCAAGTCTACCCTTTCTGCCTTCTCCTCAGCCCACACAAAGGAGATGTATGAGTCTTAGTCACAAGCCACTGACTCCCTCTGAAACACCAATCCTGTACCCCCTGGTTTATGCTGGTGCTTTAGCAATGTCATGACCTTCAAGAGCATCTAAAACCGAGTATGCTAAATCTATGGGTGCCAGCAGCTGTCGGTCTACAGCTGCCTACTCAACATCTTCACGAGGGCGCCTCAGATTGACCACAGGCATGACTGAGCCCCTGCTATCAGGGACCTCTCCTTCTTATGCTTCTCAAATGCCTTGATATTTTATGTTGATTGCTCCCCATTGAGAAATTAAGAACTCTCAATCCTAACAATGTGCCAGATTAACAAAAATGCTAATCTGAAAGCAAATGTTTGTAAAGGGTATATACCCATAGTAAATGGCCTTTGTTTGGCAGAATGATTGGCTGAAGTTTATAAAATGGAAAAGCAGGAGCAGGGTCGAGTTAAAAATTGGGAAAGTCAAACTGTAGAACATACTAGAGTAAGGGCAATTATAGGCTTCGAAGGAGAGTTTAACAGAGAGTGAGTGAGGGCTCTGAGAAAGGATAGGAGGGGCTATGTGAGTAGAGTACAATAGTGAAAGAAGGCCTAGTATCGGGGTGACATGCTGTGACTAGAGAAGAAAGACATCCACTGAGTGACTCCCAGTGATGAGGTTGGCCAAGGGATTCTTGAGAACTGGACTACCCATTATTCCATTTTATGTGACTTGTGTTGACTATTCTGAGCTGTGATACCCTGTGATTCCCCTAAACCCTGCATGAAAATCTGTCACAGCAGCACTCTGGGGTAGTGCAGAACAGTACACCAAACGAGAGGAGATACAGGCATGCAGAAAGCACGGGTGGTATGACAAGAAGATAGCAGCCACCAGGGTCCAGGGGGTGACAAGGCAACAGGCCACAGTGTGGACTGACCATAAGAAAGTCAGATGCAGAGAACTGCCCAGACAGCTGAGTCAGCATGTCAGATTTTTTACCATCTAAGAGATTGTGTCTCAGGGTAGTTTACTTGACATCAAAGGGAAAAGAGACACAGCTCCCAGAAGGCAGAAAGTTTGGGGGGATTTCCAGGCAGCTGATGCTGAGGTTACGGTTATCGCTCAGACAATAAAGTTATAGGATTGCAGTGAAGTAAATAAATGCTCTTAAGTAGGTAAATAAATGCAGTAAGAACTATTTTAGATATAAGTTAAAATGAATACACTTTTGGAAGAGGAGTGGCAAAAATCACATTGCATTGTAGAGATAACGTAAACAAACTTACAAAAGTACTGGTGATGACTTAAAAGAAAAGACTGGTCTTTAATCTCAGGATCCTGAACTAAAAAATTATGCCTTCACATACAGACCCAACAACTCTCCGTGAGAACATGTGGTGCTTACTGCAGAGTCGTGGGAATTTTGTAGAGACTAACATCTCTTTGGGACCTCAGTGCTAATCAGAATTTGAGAAAGCAGTGTGAGTGAATACGTACATGAAATATTAATATACCCTGATTCCCAAGGCAGAAGTAACATCCCGAAAATTTCTGGGCTTGAGAATTGCAAACTATTTGCTAATTAACTTGGATATGTTAGGGTAAGTTAGGATATGCTACAGTAATAATTCCAAAATTCACAGTGGTGTAACACAACAAAAGATCATCACTTACTCAAAGTCTTCAGCAGATCTGGAAGACTGGGCAGGATTGCTGTTTTCCATGTATTGGCACAGTTCTCCACACTGCTTAGATTTTTTGTTTTCTCCATTACAACATACACCGTCATGATTACTGCTGTCTAGGAAGAGAACATGGAATATCATCAACTGACTTCCATCCATAACTTACATTTCAGTCACATGACTACACGTAACTTCAAGAAGGCATGTGCCTCCAACCAAAAAAAAGGAGGATCAGAAATCCTGGTGGTAAGGGGCGCCTGGGTGGCTCAGTAGGTTAGGCGTCCGTCTTCAGTTCAGGTCATGATCTCGCGGTTCGTGGGTTCGAGCCCCGGGTCGGGCTCTGTGCTGACAGCTGGCTCAGAGCCTGGAGCCTGTTTCAGATTCTGTGTCTCCCTCTCTCTCTGACCCTCTCCTGCTCATGCTGTCTCTCTCCCTCTCTCTCTCAGAAAAAACATTAAAAAAAAAAAAGAAAGAAATCCTGGTGGTAAATATTTGTAATGTCTACTACCTATACACAGATCTTTAGATTTTACTTGTATTCCTATAGGAAGGATACAATGAAATGTCTCCAGGTATTTCTAAGCTTAAGAAGCTTTTTCCTATCTTCTTCCCATTTGTTTCCTGCTTCAGTATGTTGTGACAAAAAAAAAAAAAAAGAATGAAGGACAGATGTCAAATGTATTATTTATTTTAATCCAATCCATATTACCAGTGAAGGACTCCGAGTTTTCTCTATCTACTACTGCCGAGTTTCTCAACTTTGGCGTTACCAAAATTTTGGGCCAGATCATTCTTGGGAGCTGTCCTGTGTTGCCGGATATTTAGCAGCATCTGGTCTCCACCCCCTAGATGCCAAGAGCATCCCTCCCACTACAGTTGTCACAACCGAAAATGTCTCCAAATATTGTTAACTATCCCTGGGAGGTGAAATTGAGAACCGGTAGAGAAGTGCTTTTCCATTTGCTTCCCTGGACCACTATGAAGGGTTCAGATCCTATACCACATGAAATAACCCAGTATTGAGGATGGATAGTAATAGACCAAAGGCAATATGCTTTTTCCCATATCCCAGATCTACCACTGAGACTTTAGCCAAGTCTCTGAACCTCTTCTTTACTATATCTATAAAATGGGGAGAAGAATGCTACCTGGGTCACAAGTTTATTGTAAGAATTAAATGAGACATTAAATAACTCATCCTTTTCTGTTTTAGAAAACTACTTCTGTATAAACCCAGTTCCTATATATACATGGAGTTTATTTCTGGACTTTCTGTCCTTTTCCATGTGTCTCTTTGCCTATTCTTGGGAGAGTTCCTCACTGTGTTAACCACTGTTATTAGTAAGCGCCGTATTACCTATAGGTGTCTTGTCTGGGAAACTTAGCCATCAGGAAAGGGACTGGAAACTGAGAAGTGAAGAAAAAGTCCTGCAGAAGCCCTGCACTAAAGTTCAGATACTTTTCACCCTGGGAAATCCAGGGTTATCAAGAGAGTTTATAAACTATTAACCCTTTAGCCCCTGCACCATCTGGAGCCTCACACACAGTTATAGGCATCCAGTAAATGGATGCTGAGGGACTAAATGACCAATTTCAGACATAAGTCAAGCTTGTCATTACTGGGTTTCCCCAAATCACCTGAGGTTAGAATCCCAAATTAGGTGGAATGAGGACAGGGAAGGTATTAATACAGGCAGAACTGGCATCAGCAATAAGTGACGGGTGACAGTCTGACATTAAAGGAGGAAATTAAATGGCAAACATTAATTAAAAAATAAAAACCACATGCTCTGGAGAGTAAGCAGCCACACATATCGCAATAACCCCTTATCTGCATTACACTGTTAGTGCATAATAATTGACATTCCTAATAATGACTCTGACATTTTAAAAAATGCTAATTTCTATTCAGCATGTTCTATTTTAAAAAAATTCAGAGTACTGTGTAAAGCAGTTGAGAAAGATTTCCACCACAGACATATAAAATATGTAATTTGCAATATACCTTAGAGATGAGCCAATCTGTTTTCTAGGTGAAGAAAGTCACAGAAAGGTGAAGTGCGCTTGTCCAAGGTCAGGCGCCCAGAGAGGAAGAAGTGGAACTAAAAGCCTTAGTTGGCTAGCTTGATGGCAAGCTCTTTATCCACAATGGCACATCTTAAAAAATATATTTCTTAAATTAATTAAAATTGCCAAATTTAATATTTGGAAACTCAATAAGGATGTACTTCAACTATATAGAATTTTCCTGCACTGAGTTATTAATCAACTGATCCTTATTGAGCTTCTGTGTTTCTAACAAAACCAGTTTAGATCTGGTAGGTGTGTCAAAGAAGAGAGAAAGCATGATGCCTGACTTAATTGACTGAACTGTCTAGAAGGGAAGGGACAATTTACATGTAAGAAATGAGAGCAATGCAAAGCAGTGTGGGGTGTGGCAATGAGTCTCAGGATGTGGAAACTAACTCAGGTGCTCTGGGAATTGAGATATAAGAAACATCAACCCACAGCAAATGGTCAAGGATGGCACAAGGGTAAGGTGGGACAGGTCACCAGCGTTGGACCTAGAGGAAATACAGACTCTGAAAGGGAAAACAAAGATGCCTCAGATGCAAAGAACAAGATTAGAAAACACTTGAAAGGGGTGGAAGTCTGGCTCACATTTTCTAAAGCATTCATTTGTACAGGTTGTCTCACAAGTATGAGTTATTTATGAAGAAGAGAGAGATGGTGGTTACAGGAAATATTAAAAATTTAGCCTGCCCTGAAAAATCTAAGTTGAAGGGAGGGGAGAATAAGGAAAATAGCCCAATTATTCTAGAATAGCACTGTCTGATAGAAATATAATGCATCCCACACACATAATTTAAAATTTTCTAGCAGCTCCCTTAAGAAAAGCAAAATGCAACAGATTATAGGCACACCTCAGACACATTGCAGGTTCAGGTCCAGACCACCACGATAAAGCAAACATCACAATAAAGTGAGTCAAATAAATTTTTTGGTTTCCCAGTGCATATTAAAGTTATGTCTACACTATACTGTAGTCTATTAAGCGTGCAATAGCATTATGTCTAAAAACATACAGAGCTTAATGAAAAAATACTTTATTGGTAAAAAAGTCTAACTATCATCTGAGCTTTCAGTGAGTCATAATCACTGATCACAGATCACCATAACAAATAGAATAGTGGAAAAGTTTGACATACTGCAAGAATTACAAAATGTGTCACAGAGACACAAAATAAGCAAATGCTGTTGGAAAAATGGTGTTAAAAGACTTCTCAGTGCAGGGTTGCCACAAACTTTGACTTTGTGAGACATACACTGTCTGTGAAGCACAATAAAACAAAGCACAACAAAATGAGGTGTGCCTATAAATTCATTTTAAAAATATACTTTCTTGGGGCACATGGGTGGCTCAGTCAGTTAAATGTCGAACTCTTGGTTTCAGCTCAGGTCATGATCTCATGGTTTGTGGGTTTGAGCCCCAAGTTGGGCTCTGTATCGACATCATAGAGCCTGTTTGGGATTCTCTGTCTCCTTCTCTCTGTGCTCCTCCCTTGCTCTCTCTTTCTCTCTCTCAAAAATAAATAAACATTAAAAAAATAAAAATATATTTTCTCAAATTTGATATATTCAAAATGTCATTTCAAAATACAATACTCAATATACAAACACTACTGAGATACTTGACATTCTTTTACTCATACTAAGTCTCTGACATCCAATGTTTATTTATGTTTTTTTAAGTTTATTAGTCTTGAGAAAGAGAGAACACAGGCATGCTCACATACAGGTGTGTGCAGAAGCTGGGGAGGGGCAGAGAGAGAGGGAGAGAGAGAACCCTAAGCAGGCTCCGTGTTGTCAGTGCAGAGCCTGACCTAGGGCTTGATCCTACAAACTGAAACCAAACCTGAGCCAAGATCAAGAGCCAGATGCTTAATGAATGAGCCACCTAGGTGCCCCATAAGGTATATTTCACACTTAGAGCATATCTCAATTTAGTTGCTAAATTCACCAGAAACATCTGATCCACATTTAGCTATTATAAAATTTATAATTGAAAAGATGAATTCATATACCTAAGTTGTTACAAATATATTTAAAAGTTTTCCAGTAAGTGAACAAATACCAAAAATAATTTTGCTAATATTTACATCCACAGAAACAAAACTGCTTCAGTTTTAAATTTAAATGTCAATCAATTCTTCACTGGATTATTTGATTTTTGGGTATGGAGTTTGGTGAGTTCCTTATAGATACTGGACACTAGCCTTTTATGTTACTTGCAACTATCTTTTCCCATTCCATTGGTTGCCTATTAGTTTTAGTGATTGTTTCCTTTGCCGTGCAGAAGCTTTTTATCTTGGTGAGGTCCCAATAGTTCATTTTTGCTCTTGATTCCTACACTGGTGGTGGGAATGTAAGCTGGTGCAGCCCCTCTGGAAAACAGTGTGGAGGTTCCTCAGGAAACCAACAATAGAACTCCCCTGTGACCCAGCAATAGCACTGCTAGGAATTTACCCAAGGGATACAGGAGTGCTGATGCATAGGAGCACATGTACCCCAATGTTCATAGCAGCACTCTCCACAATAGCTAAAACATGGAAAGAGCCTAAGTGTCCATCAACAGATGAATGCATCAAGAAGATGTGGTTCACCTATACGATGGAACACTACATGGCAATGAGAAAGAATGACATCTGGCCATGTGTAGCAACATGGATGGACCTTGAGGGTGTTATGCTGAGCGAAATAAGTCAGGCAGAGAAGGACACATATCATATGTTTGCACGTATAGGTGGATTAGGAGGAAGTTAACGGAGGATGAAGTGGGAGAAGAAGGGGAAAAATAGTTGGGGAGAGGGAGGGAGGCAAACCATGAGAGACGCTTGAATGCTGAGAACAAACTGAGGGCTGATGGGGGTGGGAGGGAGAAAAAGAGGTGTGATGGGCATGGAGGAGGGCACTTGTTGGGATGAGCACCGGGTTGTTATATGTACACCAACTTGACAATAAACTATAAAAAATAAAAATAAAATAAAAATAAAAAATGTCAATCAATTAAAATTAAATTAAAGGCTCAATTCCTCAGGCCTACAGGACAAATTTCAAGGGTTCAATCACATATGTGATTAGTGGCTACGTGTTAGGCTATGCAGGTCTAGAGGTGAGTTTCATGGAAGGGAAGCAGGGTGTCCAGGTGACAGGAGGCCCATGGATGGCAGACTCAGAGTACTGGCAGGGAAAATGCAGATGCACTACTATGTAATAGTGTACATAACACAAAGCCACTCTATACTAGCTGCAAGAAGAAAGAAGATATGATGACAAAGACAGATTTCTAGGGAGACTAATCTATAACGGAATAGAGAAATCAAAACAGGAAAAAAATACAACAAAGTCAGGGAGACAAATGGGCAGTTTATCATAGTGAATAAACTGTGAAATAAGGAGGCCTAGAAGTGGAGGTAGGAAGAAAGAATGAGGCAGAGGGGATGATGTGAGAAGCTGTTTGCTGGATAGAAGAACTGACAAGACTGATGAATAGATGGCACTCGGAAAAACCCCAGCTTAAGTTCATAGTGGTTTTCAGGAGATCATAGACTTTTTTTTTTTTTTTTAAAATAACATTTCTCTGACTTTGCACACATCTATCTATCTATCTATCTATCTATCTATCTATCTATCTGTCTGTCTGTCTGTCTGTCTATCTTTAAAGTAATCTCTACAACATACTCTACAGACTGAGCCAGCCAGGTGCTTCTGGACTTCACAGATTCTTGAGATAACACTTGAACTCTTGGGAATGTAAAGGGCCAATTATCGTGGAGAACAAGAGTTGAGAAGTGGAGGGGAAAGAAAGCGGGCAGACAGGAGAGAAAGGGAGGGAAGGGGAAAGGAAACAGGGAAAGAGGCTATGAATTTTAAATTTAATATTTACCAATAAATAGATGATAGGTCAAACCACTGGACTGAGATCACCCAGGGAGGTACGTAGGGTGAAAAGAAAAGGGGCCACCCCAGGAACAATACATTTCTAGGGACAGAGACATCTTCAAAGGAATGCTTCCAATGGACAAAGAGACAGAACCAGACAGGTCAGGCGTGCTCCATGGCCTTATTCACTTAACCAACATTTACTGAGACAAAGGCCTAGGTGTTCACATTCTAGATACAAGCCAGGTGGGATGACCTGGAAGAGTACATTCGTAGACTCACTGCCAGTACCGAGCTCTGCCTGCAGCAGGGTCTCTGTCCTACACCATGATAGGAGTCCTGTACGGTGTCACCGACTGTTCTGGCCTTGGCAACAGATCAATCTAAATTCTATCCTGTTTCCTTGAAGTTTCACTAGCCATTTATAAGAATGTTCCTCAAGGAAGATCTTACTCTTCCTAACAACAACAAAGTAAATAAAGTCCTATCTTGGAAAAGACACGTTGGGGCTGGGCAGAGATGGGATAATAGAGATATCTTCCTGTGTACAGTAGTGAAGGTGCTGGACGCAGTGCCGGAGTTCAGGGAGGGAAGTTGGTGTTGATCTCCCACCCAGTAGCTGTTGCAATGAGATGCAGGTGGAGGTAAAGAAAACACATAAATTATGATGCAAGAAAATTCAGAAGACATTTAGTTCTGTATGAACTGATGATACAATATACCCTTGAACTTTTGAAAGAAATAGTGCTCAAACTGAATTAGGATAGAAAGGTCTAACTTTGTAGACATTTCTTTCTATAGAAATGTGACAGTAGTTTGTTTGCATTAAGGACCAAAAGGACCACCATATTTTCACCTGCTCGAATAACACATTTTTAATGCTACTTTGGCAAACAACTGCAACTTCATATTTGTTAGTTATCAGACTTCTATTTCCCTGACCTTGTAATTTGAAGGACAACATAGTATTCTGAGTTCAAACTGTGAAATACAATAGAGAAAATTACCCATTTTAGAAACATAATTCTTTTTATTACATAATTCACTAAAAAAAGGCCTTTAAGGGAAGAATGCATTCATTAAATCTAACCATTTGCACAAAACAATGCTCTTCCTCAATTCAATCCTTACCATTCTCCTTCTTCCCAAATTTTTGATAAAAGATAGAACTTGGTCTTACTAACTTTATAGTTCTCTCAATGACATTCAAGATTCTGAAATCAGAGAAACAAGGAACACACAATAAGGAAAAGCAGTTGGCCTGGAATGTCTTTCTTTCCCCTTTATCTGACATTGCCTATATGTCATCCATGTGCCAGCTGAAACATCAACTCTGGGAAAATAGAGCTGCCTCGTGTGAATTTCTCTGTGCCCTTACAACACCTCTACTCTCTTACGGAAATCTGCTTGCATTTTTCTTATGTATGAACACGTCTGCTTGTGCAAGTCCTTCAGGGCAGGACCTATACAATGCATATCTTTATGTCTCTGGAGATTAGCCCAGTAACTGGTCTAGGAAGCACCCAAAAAATTGTGTAATAAATAAAGAATGAAAATATATATGAACAAGAGAATGAATGAATTATAATAAATGGGTTCAGAGCTGGAATTCTTAGCTGTATTACTGGAAGCAACTCATTCTACCTCTCTAAGCTTTTGTCTCCTTATCATAAAAAAGAGAAATAGTGGGTTGCCTGGTAGACTTCTCAGGGAACTGGAAATCATCACATATAATAATATGTGGGAAAGCTCCCCCAAAATGGTAAACTACTCTGCAAACGTTAGTTATTGTCCAGTGTCTGCATAAAGACATAAAAGCCTAGCCAAGTGGATAATAGGGATGGGGAACAAATTCCATACATCTGGGACAGGTGTTATTGTTGACCCAGATCTGAAAACAAAATCCTAAGAAACACCCTTGACTCCTCCTTCTCCTTCACTCCAGACACCCAAAAAGAACCAGTGTCACCTGTTTTACCATCACTGGGCACAATACAGACAAGAACAATTAATACGTTCAAGACTCTATCTCTCCTGGTAGCAGCAAGTCCACTTCCTCCCTCTAAATCACATCTTCCCATAATTGACCATGACCTCCAGGGATTACCTAATCCAAGGAGTGGGATCGAGGTGGGAAAGATGGTTTTGGTTCTTCATATAAGTGGAGAATCCAAGTAGAGAACTGGTACGTGACAGAGGTCTCATACGATCTTATTGTTGTAAGCAGGTCGCGTACAGTTGACTGCTGCTGGAAAGACTGGTCAAGCACCCATCTCAGGTCCCACCGAGGGCCACATCATACACCACAACAGACCAGGAAGGTAGGCCTGAAGGAGCCTACAGCACTGTCACAGACTATGCCCAAACCAGCCCTTTTCCATAAATTCCAAAACCCTCATCTCAGTGGCTGCTCAGCAGCCCTCTTTCTTTAGTCATTATATTTACAAGATGCCACTGCCCATCTTACCCCTAGTTCTCAAAGAGGTCTTTCTGGCTCATGTTTACAGGTCTTAATGTTGCATCTTGGGAAGCGGTATGGTGTTCTAGTATCTTTTCCCATACTGAATAATGGATGCCTTCTCCTCTCGATATTCACATACCCAAAGGAATTCAGTAGATTTTACAGAACAGTGAAGATCAGTTGCAAGGTCACCACCCACCTCAGGCACTCCATTCCATATCCGCCTTAACAGGCAATCTGTTACACAAGCAGTCACAAAGTTCTGCCATTTTGATTTCAAAATGATTTCTATGTGATCTTCCCCTGCTTCCCTCCCACCCACCTGTCCCTTTCCTTCTCTCCTAGGCCTGGCCTCCGATCTTCCCAGGAGAGTTTCTTGCAACTCTGTTGATCCACTTTGAAGGAGGAGAGAATGTCCCCATGACAAAGAAAAGAAAGATGCCAGGATGCCCTCATTTCTTATCACTTTGAGAAATTATTTCTCTTCTCATTTTTCTAGTATTTTCCTAAATAAGCTGGAGGTAGCTGGTGGTCACTGAACCAGTCACTTAGCTAAGTCATCACCTGTCTTTATGATGACGGCACTAGACACCCATGGACCTCAGCTCTGAGGGCTTCATGGGCCCCCATGTGATTAAGGAAAGCCCCATTTAATATCACGTTACATTAGTTTAACATGGCCTGGTATGTGACTATATAAATTTGTAGCAGACTAAAAAGAGAACTGGAATGAACACCTTTTGAAATAACTAGGTTAAATGTATAATAAATTATATTAAATAGTCTTATTCTCTGTTAAGTTCATATCATATGTTATAAGTATATGTCAACTGTATAACAGGGTTAATTTGTTAGAAGGCAGCATTTTCGGAACGAGTGTTTTAAGACATAATGAAAACATGAAATTAGATACTTTTTCTCCTGCTTTACTTTTCCACAAGATTTTTTTTTCTCCCTTTTTTAAGGATTTTCTGTAATTGAGACACATGACTTATTACTGAACTGTGGTACAATTGTAGTGTATTTCAACTACATTTATGTATCAGTTTCTTATTCTTATTCTTAAAAATAATACTTCAGTCATAGTAGACATTATGAAGTTTTGAGAATCAAAGCTGCTTATGGTAAAATATGTTAATTTTCTATATCTCCTTTTATCTTTATACAAAGAAGAGAAAGTTTTCGTAGACCAAACTCATTATGACACATTTAGTAGTGCAATGAATAGAATATTTTAGGCACTCTGAATATATATCTAAGATCCATAATCAGTCAGTTAAACATCCAACTTCAGCTCTGGTCATGATCTCACAGTTTGTGGACTCCAGCCCTGCATCTGGCTCTGTGCTGACAGCTCAGAGCCTGGAGCCTACTTCAGATTCTGTTGTCTCCCTCTCTCTCTGCCCCTCCCCCACTCACACTCTTACTCTCTCTGTCTCTCAAAAATGAATAAATGTTTTAAAAAATTTAAATCCACGATCAACATTAATTTCAGAAAATATTCAGATTCTTATCACTTGGTTTGACATACTTGTGGAATTTTTTTTGAAGAGGATTACATAGCTAAGAAGGAGAGAATGTATACAAAAATCATATTTAAGAACTTTTTAGATCATTTTTTAGACTTCTGAAGGGTTGCAAAAATAGAACAGAATTCCAGTGTACTATTCCCCAATGTCTCTTATGTTAGCATTTTTTATGACTATAATAAAATTCATTTTAGTTATAAAAATTCTATTTTCATATAAAGATCTGTATAGCTGAGATTATTGCCATCTGTCTTTCTAGTTATATATTTTTTAAGTTTATTTATTTATTTTGAGAGAGAGAGAGAGAGAGTGCACGTGCACGCATACAAGTGGGGGAGGAGCAGAGAGAGGGAGAGAGAGAATCCCAAGCAGGTTCTGCAGTGTCAGCATGGAGCCTGACTTGGGTCTCAAAGTCACAAACTGTGGGATCATGACCTGAACTGAAACCAAGAGTTGGACGCTTAACCAGCTGAGCCACCCAGGTGCCCCTCTACTTATCTTTTTAATTTTTTTCTAGTTATCTTTTTTAGATTTAAACTTCAAGAAGGTAAAATATAAGTCCAATTGGATTTATACCCTAGCAAGGGCTATTTATTGCCACCATTTTGTACTTAATAGTTCAATTACTTCTGATACTGTATTTTATTAAGTTTCATTCATTTATGTGACTTTTTACTCTGTACTTCCTATGGAGTAAACACGATGCCCCTGCTCTCAATGTTTCTTCTAGTGGGAAACACAAAAAGACAGAACAATTGAGATGGACAGTAATAGTATAAACATGATGGATGTGATAATGCAATACAGTTAGTTCAATAGTTAAGGGAACGTGCAAGACATGACTCTAGTCTTGGAGAATCCAGAGACTTTCAGTGAAGTGGCTTTAAATTGTGACATGGAGATGTAGGAAGTATACCAGTAAAGAATGGAAGGAAGAGTATTTCAGGCTGGGGAACAAGAATGGCAAAGGCTGGGAAGTGTGAGATGGGGGAGGGAAGGTGGTAGGGGGAAAGAGAGAGAGAAAGAAGTATTTGCCAGAAACAGCAACTAAATCAGGAGGCCAGGTCTAGGAGAGAAGGAAAGGGATAGGTGGGTGGGAGGGAAGGCAGGGGAAGATCACATAGAAAAGCTGGAGAAGTAGAGGCCAGATCGTGAAGGTCTTGTAAAATCACGCCAAGGGTTCACTAGGAGGACACTGAGAACCAGTGGACTTGTTTTCATTTTTTTTTCATTATTTTTTAAGAGTTTAGGAAGCTGCCACAAGAATCCAAGTGAAAGATGTGGACTGAGCAAGGTAGTGGCCGGGAAAATTAAAGGAATTGAGAAATATTTTTGAAATCAAAATGGCAGAACTTTGTGACTGCTTGTGTAACAGATTGCCTGTTAAGGCGGATATGGAATGGAGTGCCTGAGGTGGGTGGTGACCTTGCAACTGATCTTCACTGTTCTGTAAAATCTACTGAATTCCTTTGGGTATGTAAATATCGAGAGGAGAAGGCATCGATTACTCAGTATGGGAAAAGATACTAGAACACCATACCGCTCCTGAAGATTCAAAACCCCGGCATTAAAGGAAAGTCAGAAGAACTCATATCTCACCTTGATCATGAAATGTGGCACTGCCAAAGGCCTCTACCAGGATCTCTGAAAAGCTCATACGCACAAGCTGTGAAATAGCGAGCCTCCATTTAGGATGTGCTTTTGTGACAGAGGTACCAACAGCTACCAATCCAGAGGAACTGCTCTGTGCCTCAAGTCTCCATGTCAGGGGTAGGCCAGGCCAGCAGAGCACAGGAAGGCCCAGAACACAGCCTATTCCTCTTCCTCGCTGCTGCTCTGCAGAACTGGGGGCCAGACCGGAGCTGGAAAGAGGGGGAAAGTTTTGAAATGAATGAGAGATTATTTTTTAACAATTTACATTTTGAACACATAAATGCATTCATCTTGTAAAAAAAAAAAAAAACATAATAGGGGTACCTGGGTGGTTCAGTCGGTTGGGCTTCCCACTTGGGCTCAGGTCACGATCTCACAGTTCATGGGTTTGAGCCCCGCATCAGACTCTGGGCTGACAGCTTGCTCAGAGCCTGGAGCCTGCTTCAGATTCTGTCTCCCTCTCTCTCTGACCCTCCCCTGCTCATGCTGTCTCTATCTCTCTCTCTCAAAAATAAATTAAAAAAAAAACCATAATAAAAAGATCATTGTGAAAAATCTGGCTAGCACCACTGTCTTTCAATCACCTAATTCTACAAAGAAGTAATTACTTTTGTTAGTTTCTGAACTACTTTCTTATGGCTGCTGTAACAAAGTACCACAAACTCGGTAGCTTAAAGCAACAGAAATTCATTTTCTCAAACTTCTGGTGGCCAGTATCACTGAGAGGAAATCAAGATGTCTGCTGAGCCACACTCACTCCAGAGGCCGACTTGTGGCTGCCTCACTCCACTGTCTGCCTCCCTGACCACAGTGCCTTCTCCTCTTCTGTGTATAATCCATCACTCTCTGCTTTTCTCTCATAAATATGCTTGTGAAGACATTTAGAGCCCACCTGCATAATCCAGATGACCTCCTTAACTTAATCACCTCTTTTGCCACATAAATACAATTGAAGATTCCAGAGATTAGGAAGTGGGTGTATCTTTAGTGGCAATTACTTAGCCACAGTTTCCTATGCAGCTTTCCAGATATAAGCAAATGCAAGCACATTGGAAAACATACGCACATTTTTTCACTTTCTACCACAAAAGGTAATTTGCCATACATATTCTGTATCTTGCTTTCCTGACTGAACAAAAATGTTGATATCTTTCCATAGCACTACATAGAGAGCAACCTCCATTTGTACAGGTGCATAGAACACCACTGAATGGATGCATACAATTTATTTAACCAATTCCATTCACTTTTTTTTTGACATTACTAAAATGGCAAAGTAAACAACTGTGTATGTGTGCACACACATACATATATGTTTGCAAATATATCTCAGGAATTTTAGAAATTCCTAGAAGTAGAGTTTCTTTGTCAAAGGGTATGTGCATTTGGGTTTTTTATTGTTCAAGTATAATTAACATACTGTTATATTGGTTTCATGTGTATAATAATTCAACAATTCCATACATTACTCAGTGTTCATTAAGATAAATGTATTCTTAATCCCCTTCACCTCTTTCACCCATCCCCTCACCCACTGCCCCAGTGGCAAGCACCAGTTTGTTCTCTATAGTTAAGTCTCATTTTTTTCTTTTTCTTTGTTCATTTTTGCTTTTTAAATTCCACATGAGTGAAATCATATGGTATCTGTCTTTGCTGACTTATTTCATTTAGCATAATACCCTCTAGATCCATCCATGTTGTTGCAAATGGCAAGATTTCATCCTTTCTTATGGTTGAATAATATTCCATTGTATACATACACATCTTCTTTATTCACCTACCAATGGACACCTGGGTAGTTTCCATACCTCGGCTATTGTAAATAATGCTGCAATAAACATAGGGATACACATATCTTTTTGCACTAGTCGTTTTGTTTTCTTTAAATACCCAGTAGTGGTATTACTAGACTATGGTAATTGTATTTTTAATTTTCTGAGGAACCTCCATACTATTTCCACAGTGGCTGCATCAGCTTGCATTTGCACCAAGAGTGAACAAGGGTTCCTTTTTCTCAATATCCTGGTCAACACTTGTTATTTCTTGTGTTTCTGATTCAACCTATTCTGATGGGTGTGAAATAATATCTCACTGCTGTTTGATTTGCATTTTCCTGATGATTAGTGATGTTAAACACCTTGTCATGCATCTGTTGGCCATCTGTGTGTCTTCTTTGGAAAAATTTTTGTTCATTCTGCCCATTTTTAATTGGATTATTTGTGTGTTTTGGTTAAGTTCTTCATATAGTTTGGATATTAACCCTTTATTGGATATATATTTGCAAATATCTTCTGCCATTCAGTAGGTCTTTTCATTTTTTGATGGTTTCCTTCACTGTTCAAAAACTTTTATTTTGGAATAGTCTCAATAGGTTAATTTTGCTTTTGTTTCCCTTGCCAAAGAAGACATATCTACAAAAATGTTTCCACAGCTGATGTCAAACAGTTACTGCCTATGTTTTCTTCTAGGAATTTTATGGTTTCAGATCTCACATTTAAGTCATTAATCCATTTTGAGTTTATTTTTGTGTATGGTGTAAGAAAGTGATCAAGTGTCATTCTTTTGCGTGTAGCTATCCAGTTTTCCCAGCACCATTTGAAGAGACTGTTTTTTCCCTTTGTATTTTTGCCTTTTGCCATAGATTAGTTGACCATAAAAATCAGGGTTTATTTCTGGACTCTATTCTGTTTCACTGGTCTGTGAGTCCCTTTTTGTGCCAGTACCATAGTGTTTTAATTATTATAGCTTTGTAGTATATCTTGAAATCTAGGGTTATGATACCTCCAGTTTCATTCTTATTCAAGTTTGCATTGGCTATTCAGTGTTTGTGGTTCCATAAAAATTTTAGGACTATTTGTTCTAGTTCTGTGAGAAATGTCATTGGTACTTTGATAGGAATTGCATTAAATTTGTAGATTACTTTGGATAGTATGGACATTTTAACAATATTTGTTCTCCCAATCTACGAGCATGGTATGTCTTTCCATTTGTTTGTCATCTTTAATTGCTTTCATCAATGTTTTTATACTTTTGGCATACAGGTCTTTCAAACTCCTTGGTTAAGAATATTCCAAGGTATTTTATTCTTTCTGGTGCAATTACAAATGGGACTCTTTTCTTAATTTCACTTCCTGCTACTTCATTATTAATGTATAAAAATGCAACAGATGTTCTGTATATTAATTTTGTATCCTGCAACTTTACTGAATTCATTTATCAGTTCTATTAGATTTTTGGTGGTCTTTAGTGTTTTCTATATATAGTGTCATTCTCCACAAATCCCCATGTATTCACCAACCCCAAAGCTCTCTGAACTCATGCCTTTTTGGTTTTTATGGAGGCTCTGTGACATAAGCATGATTAATTAAAGCAATAGTCCTTGGTAATTGAACAAAATCTATAGCCTGTCACTACCTCCCTGGAGGTCAGTAGGTGGGACTGGAAGTTCCAACCCTCTAATCACCTAGTTGGCTCCACTGGCATCCTTAAGTCCAAAAGTCACCTCATTAACACAACAAAAAACACCTTCATCATTCTCATCACAGTAAATTCCAAGGGTTTGGAATTGGAAGCACAGAAGTCCTGTGCCAGAAATGGGGACAAAGACCAAATATATATGTATGTATGTACACACACATATATATACATATGTACATACATATATACATTCATACACACACACACACACACACACACACACACATCTTACTACATATGGCAAGATCACAAGGAGTTTTAACTCAGGGAGAATAATAATGGTAACGTTAAAATAACAATACTGACATTTATTGAGTTTATTACATGTCAGGTGTTTCCTAAACATTTTATATGTACACTATCATTTATGGTCCACATTTTACAATTGAAACTGAGGAATCCAACTTCTGGCAAAAAACCTATGTGTGATTTTTCAGGCCCAATCATAGAGAATTATAAAGGCTTTACCTGGCAGGCCCCAAAGGAGAAAGGAAAGCTATCTTTACACCAGACAGTGCACAACCAATCCACTGCAACTCTGTGAAGGGAGTTGTAGTCCAGAACTCACCTACATTGTTTCTGTATCTTACCTGCTGTGAATAATGATACAGTGAACATGGGACTGCAGACGGCTCTTTCACAGAGTGGTTTTATATCATTTGGATATAAATCCCCAGAGGTGAGGATTACTGGATCATGTCATTTTTAAATTTTTAAATTTTTAATTAACTTCTATTTTTAATCTTTTGTTGAGCCTCCATACTATCTTCCATAGTGGCTCTACCAATTTATACTCTCACCAACAGTTAACAAGGATTCCCTTTTCTCCACGTCCTCACCAATGCTTGTTATCTCTTGTCTTTTTGATAACAGTCATCTTAGCAGGTATGAGATGCTATTTCATTATGGTTTCGATTTGAATTTCCCTGATGACTGAAAATGTTGAACACCTTTTCATGCACCTATTAGCCATCTGTATACCTTATTTGGGAAAATGTCCATTCAGATCCTTTGTTTATTTTTAATTAGGGTTTTTTTTTCCAATTAAGTGGTAGGAGTTCCTTATAATTTTGGATATTAACACTTTATCAGATACACGGTTTGCAAATATTTTCTCCCATTCTGCATGTTATCTTTTCATTTTGTTAATGGTTTCCTTTGCTTTCCTTTTTAGTTTGATGGAGTCCACTTGCCTACTTTTGCTTTTGTTGCTTGTGCTTTTGTTACCAATGCCAAAAAGTGACCGCTAAGACCAATGTCAAAGAACTTCTTCCCTATGTTTTCTTCTGGGAGATTTACATTTCAGGTCTTGCATTCAGGTCTTTAATTTTGAGTTGATGTTTGTGTATAGTTTAAGATAAGTGACCAATTTCATTCTCTTGAATGTAGTTATCCAGTTTACCCAGCACCATTTATTGAAGAAACTATCCTTCCTTTCCCCACTGTGTATTTCTTGGCATCTTTGTTCAAAATGTCTGTTTTTATGCTATTATCATACAGTTTTGATTGCTGTAATTTTGTAATATAGTTTGAAGTCAGGAAGGGTGATGCCTCCAGCTTTGTTCTTTCTCAAGGCTGTTTTGGCATTTGGGGGTGTTTTGTGGTTCAGTACAAATTATAGGATTTTTTTTCTATTTCTATGAAAATGCCATTGGCGTTTTCAAAGAGATAGCACTGATTCTGTAGATTGCTTCGCGTAGAACAGACATTTTAACGTTATTAATTCTTCCAGTCCATAACACAGAATATCTTTCCATTTATGATTTCTTTCATTTTGTTCATCAATGTTTTACAGTTTTCAGTGTACGAATCTTTCACCTCCTCGGATAAATTCATTCCAAAGTATTTTTTTCTTTTTGCTGCTATTAAAAACTGGATTTTCTTAGTATCTTTTTTTCTGATAGTTTGTCATTAGTGTATAGAAAAGCAACTAATTTTTGTATGTTGATTTTGTATCCTGCAACTTTACTGCATTCATTTGTTGGTTTTAACAGTTTATTTAGTAGACTCCATTATTTTTTTATATATAAGATTACGTTACTACAAACAGAGATAATTTGACTTTTTTCTTTTCAATTCGAATGCTCTTTATTTCTTTTTCTTGCCTAATTGCTCTGGCTAGGACTTCCAGTGCTATCATGAATAGAAGTGGTGAGAGTAGGAACTCTTGTATTGTTCCAGATCTTAGAGAAAAAGCTTTCTAGGGGAGCGTGGGTGGCTCAGTCGGTTGAGAAAAAGTTTTCAATCTTTCATTGTTGAGGACGATGTTAGCTGTGGCTTTGTCATATATCACATTTATTATGTTGAAGTCATTTATTTCTATTCCTGCTTTGGTGAGAGTTTTTATCATAAAAGGGTGTTGAATTTTGTCAAATCCTTTTTCTGTGTCTATTGAGATGATCATGTGGTATTTATCCATCATTCTGTTAATGGGTATATTATATTAATTGATTTTGGTATGTTGAACCATCCTTGCTTCACAGGAATGAATCCCATGGTCACAGTGTATGATCTTTTAATGTGCTGTTGAATTCAGTTTGCCAGTATCCTCTTGACATTTTTTAAATTTATATTCATTAGGGACACCGGCCTGTAGTTTTCTTGTGGTGCCTTTTCTGGCTTTGTTAACAGAATAGTATTTGCTTCATAAAATGAGTTCGGAAGTGTTCCTTTCTCTTCAATGTTTTGTTACAGTTTGAGAAAGTTTGGTGTTAATTCTTCTTTAAATATTTAGTAGAATTTTTTGTGTAGTCATCTGGTCCTGGACTTTTCTTGGTTGGGAGGTGTTTTTGTTTTTGTTTTTGTTTTTGTTTTGATTAATTACTCAATCCTCATCCTGGCTATCAGTCTGTTTGAACTTTCTATTTCTTCACGATTCAGTCTTGTTAGACTATGGATTTCTAGGAACTTATTCATTTCTTCTACACTATCCGGTTTGTTGGCAAATAATTGTTCAGAGTAGATTCTTACAATCCTTTTTATTTCTGTGGCATCAGTTGTAATGTCTCCTTTTTCATTTATCATTTTATTTGAGGCTCCTCTTTTTTATCCTTAGTCTAGCTAAAGGTTTGCCAATTTTATCTTTTCAAAAATCCAACTCTTAGTTTTATTGATCTTTTGTCTTTCTAGTCTTTGTTTCATTTATTTATTCTCTGATCTCTGTTATTTCTTCCTCTCTTCTAACTTTGGGCTTAGATTGTTCTTGGTTTTCTAGTTCCTTGAGGTGTAAAGTTGTTTATTTGAGATGCTTATTTTGTCTTAATGTAAGCATTTAATTGCTATAAGCCTTCTTCTTAGCACTAATTTTCATGCATCCTACAAGTTTTGGAATTTTGTGTTTCCATTTTTGTATGTCTCAAAATTTTTTTAATTTTACTTTTGATTTCTCCTTTGACCTATTGGTAGATCAGGAGTGTGTTATCTCCACGTATATGTGATTCTTGAAGATGTCCTCTTGTTATCGATTTCAAGTCATACCATTGTGGTCAAAAGACATTGATATGACTTCAGTCTTCTTAAATTTGTTAAGACTTGCTTTGTGGCCTAACATGCGATCTATCCTAAAGAACGCTCCATGAGCTCTTGAGAAGAATTTTATTCTGTTCCTGTTGCATGGAATGCTCTGTATATGTCTGTCAGGCCCATTTGGTCTAATGTATTCAGGCTCAAAGTTTGCTTAATGATTTTCTATCTGGATGATATATCCATTGTTGAAAGTGGAGTACTGAAGTCCTCTACTATTACTGTATTATTCTCTATTTCTCCCTTTAGATCTGCTAATAATTATATATGTAGTTGTTCTGATGTTAGGTGTATATATATTTACTAATATTATTTTCTCTTGATGAATTAGCCCCTTTGTCATTATACAATGGCCTTCTTTGTCTCTTATTACATTTTTGACTTAAATTATAATTTGTCTGACATAAGTGTGGTTATCACTATTCCTTTTTGGTTTCCATTTACCCAGAGTATCTTTTTTTCCATCCCTTTATTTTCAGCCTACATGTGTCCTTAATTGAAGTGAGTCTCCTGTAGGCAGTAATATAGTTGGGTTTTGTTTTTTATCCATTCAGCCACTCTTTGTCTTTTGATTTGAGAATTTAGTCCATCTATGTTTAAAGTAATTATTGATAGGTAAGGACTTACAATTGTCATTTTGACCACCATTTCCTGGAAGTTTTATAGATCCTTTGTTCCTCTCTTGCTTTTTCCCTTTGTGATTTGATGATTTTCTATTGTGATATGCTTTGACTCCCTTCTCTGTCTCTTATTCTGTTTCTATTATAAGTTTTTGTCTTTGAGTTTACATGAGGCTTACATAAAACATTTCATATTTATAACACTCTATTCTCAATTTATATTTCTGATGTAAAAATTTATACCTTTTTATATTTTGTATCCATTAACAAATTATTGTAGCTACAGTTATTTCTAATACTTTTGTCCTTTAAGTTTTATACTAAAGTTATAAGTGATTCATACACCACTATTACAGTATTAGTGCATTCTGAATTTGACTACACATTTACCTTTACCAGTAAGTTTCATAGTTCCATATGATTTCATGTTACTATTTAGCACCCTTTCCTTTAAGCTTGAAGAATTCCCTTTAGCATTTCTTGTAAGGTAGGTCTAGTAGTGAACACCTTTCAGTTTTGTCTGTCTAGGAATGTAATAATCTCTCCTTCATTTTTTTTTTTTTTTTTTTTTTTTTTTTACTAATAGTTTATTGACAAGTTGGTTTCCATATAACACCCGGTGCGCTCATCCCCACAAGGAAAACTTTGCTGGGTAAAGTATTCTTGGTTGGTAGGTTTTTCCTTTCAGCATTTTGAATGTATCATTCCACTCTTTCCTGATCTGAAAAATCTTCTGATAGCCTTATAGGGAGGTTCCCTTGAACCTAGGAGTGGGGTTTGTATGTGACAAGCTTCCTTTCTTTTGCTGCTCTCAAGACGACTTGTCTTTGATTTTTGATGGTTTTATTTGATCTCAGTGAAAGTCTTCATTGGGCTGAAATTGATTAGGGGACCCTAGAGCTTCATATAGTTGTATGCCCGTATCTTTCCCCAGATCTGGGATTTTCGGCCATTATTTCTTTAAATAAGCATTCTGCCCCTTTATTCTTTTTCTAGGATTCCTATAATGTGAATATAGTTTCACTTAATGTTGTTCTATAGTCCCGTAGGCTTTCTTCATTCTTTTTGTCCTCTGACTAGATAATTTCAAATGGCCTATCTTCTAATTTGCTGATTTTTTTCCTTCTGTTTGACTAAGTATGCTACTGAAGCTCTATTTTGCATTTTAAAAATTCCAGTCATTTTATTCCTCAGCTCCAAAATTTGTTTAGTCTTTTTAATGTTTTCTCTCTTTGTTGAACTTTTCCTTTTGTTCTTTTGTTTTCCTGATTGTTAGAATTTCTGTGTTCTTTTGTAGTTCTCTGAGCTTCTTTAGGACAATTATTTTGAATTCTTTGTCAGGAAATCCGTGGATCTCCACTTCTTTGGGGTTACGGGGTTTAATGTGAAGTCTGACTTTGTCATGTTTCCCTGAGTTGCAGCAATCCATGTAGCCTGGTGGTATGTGTCTGCACATTTGAAGCAGTCACATCTTCCAGACTTTACGGACTGACTTTAGTTAAGAAAAAAACCTTCACGTGTGGGTCAAGACATGCTGGAGCACGCTGTGGACTTTGTTCTAGTGTGCGGGACTCCAAGTGTGGGGTCATGTGGTACCTCTGGGGCTGGGCAGGGGGGGATGTTTTCCACACTGACAACTGTATGATCCTTTGCAGTGAGAGGTGCAAGGTGTCTGTAGTGGCTACACTGGGTGTTGAGGTCCTTGGTGGAACCTTCAGGTCCAGAGGCAAGGGACCAGAATGGGTGGTGTGCACATGCTCAGCTGTGGGAACCGGCTATAGGTGCCTGTGCAGTGGCAGGGGCCGGGTGCAGGCATACAAGCAGTTGCAAGGGCCAAGGCCAATTTCAGAGGCCAGGGCCAACTGTGGACAGATAAGTGTCTGGAAGGTCCCAGGGTGTTTAGTATGCCCTTGCAGAACTGCAGAGGCTAGCCAAAGATACATGCATGACAGCAGGGTTCAATGCAAGGAATCAGGGCCACTGGTGTGCAGGTATATATCTGCAGGGGGCTAGCCACAGGCATACGTGTTGATATAGGCCTGTGACAGGGTCAGGGCCAGCTCTTGGTGCCCAAGCAGGTGTGAGGCTTTTGATGTGAACTCGTGCTACTACAGGGGTGAACGCACACAGCAGTGGGGATCAGTGATGAGAACTGAAGCAAGCAGCATACAGGAGCACAGCTGCAGGGGCCAACCACTAGCGCAGGAGGTGGTGTGGGCCTATGACCGGGTGCGGGACCAGCTCCATGTACACATGCAGCTGTCACTGTGCACTCATATGGCTACAGGGGTTAGCTGCAGGCACGTGAACAGTAGTGACAGAAGTGAGGCTGGCAGCATTCAGGTGCCGGGCACCCGTGTTGCTGAGGCTTCTGGAGTGTACTCCTGAGTTCTTCCAGAGCGATCTTCGTTTGTGGACAGCTGTCTGGTTACTGTTCTTTGTGGGGGTATGGAGACTTGGGTCTCCTGCTCTACCATCTTGGTTATGTCACTCCCCGGTTGTCATACATTTCAATTCTACAAATGACTTCAACTCAAGACATGACAATTATTGTTTTATACAATATTTATTCATGTATAATTTACCCACTAAATTCTAATCTTTTCATATGTTGTCCTTCATTCCACCTGTGCTTTTGTTTCCATTTTGGTTCTGCCTGCAGAAATCCTTTTAATATTTCTTTTAGAGCAGGCCTGCTAGCAATAAATTCTCTCTATGACTTTATCTTCATTTTTGAAGTACATTTTTGCTACATATAGAATTCTAGGCTCAGTTATTTCTTATAAGCAGCTTAAAACTGAAATTTCATTGCTTTCTGATTCCAGTTGTTCCAGTGGCTGTCAGTTATACTGTTGCTCTTTTCAACGTAATGCATCTTTCTTCTCTAACTACTTTTAACATTTCCTAATTGCCTTTGTCCTGGTTTATCAGCTGTTTTTCCACACTCGCATGTGGTTTTCTACTTTTTGTTGTCCTACTTGGAGTTTTTCTGAGTTTCTTGAATCTCTTGGTTGATCTTTCAACAGTCTGGACCAAACTTTCAACTTTTCAAACATGCTTTTGTCTCAATCTCTCCTTTTCCTCTTGGAATTCAACTACACGAATATGAAACTATTTGAATGTGTCTCATATGTCTCTTATATTCTACTCTTTTTTCTCTGTTTCAGTCTGAGTTATTTCCCATTGATCCATATCCTAGCTCACTTATTCTACAGTCCACTATGGCCCCTCTGTTGTTAAACTCATATTTCTTAAAATTTCAGAAATTGCACTTCAAAGTCTAAAAACCACTGATTAAAGAATTAAGTACAAGCTTCTCAATGTGGCATCTAATATGGAAATCCTCCCCTCTACCATACATACACAACACACCAAGGTTGGCTCTTTACTTGAATTTCTTAAAACTACATTTCATCCATTAATGCTTTTTTTTTTTTAAATCACAGTAATATTAGTTAAGTACCAATTATGTGCAGAGTACTATGTTAGATGGGATTTCAAGTGGATCGAGACAGAAAATGGACTTCGCCCATGAGAAGTTAAGAGTACAAGATTTTACATTTTGGAGTTAACAGTCCTGATTTCAAATTGGAGTTAACCACAGAACCTGCCTATAATTAGTCAGCGATTAAATTATAGTCACTGGAGAGAAATATAGTGTACTATAAAAGTATACATACCAAGGGGACTTGACCTGGTCTTAGAGGGTCAGAGATTTCCATGAGGAAGTAAATTAATAACTGAGATTTGAAGGGTGATTAAGCATGAAATGAGGTGAATGAAAGTAGGATTGGAAAGAGAGCAGCATAGATAAGCAGGAACAGCATGTGCAGAGTTTGAGGCAGAAAGCAAAATGCTGTGCCTGAAGAAATGATGGGATGTCAATGACTAGTGTCTACAGGGACAGAGGTAGAATCCTAGCTAAATTCATGAGGTAGGCTACATGACACTAATACACCTTACATGCCACATAGAGATCCTGATCTTTATTCTAAAAGTAATAGGAGGCTACTGAATAAACACTACAAGAACTGAAGACGATGAGTGGCTTTTCTAATCAGATTTGTGCTTTGACATCTGTGGCTGCTGTTTGGAGAACAAGACTGGAAGGAAGCAAGAGTAAAAACGTGCAGACAAGTTGTAAAGCTGCTGAAATAGTCCAGGTGAGAAATAATGGCAGCATGGAATAGGAAGGTGGCAATGAAAATGGAAAGAACTAATTAAGACATTTAGGACGGACTGACAGAAGATTTAACATTAACAACCATCTGCCTTTAGTCCATGCAAACAGTCTTGCTGTTTTTTCATGGCCTTCACAATAGCCTATCTTTCCTCCACCAAAATATCTTTGATTTTTTTAATGTTTGTTTATTTATTTTGAGAGAGAGAGAGAAGGAGAGGGAGAGGCAGAGGAGAGAGAGGGAGAGAGAAAGTGGGGAAGGGGCAGAGAGAAGGAGAGAGAACCCCAGGCAGGCTCTGCACTGCCAGCCCAGAGCCCAATGCAGGGCTCGAACTCACAAACCCTCAGATCACCGTGTGAGCTGAAGGCAAGAGTCATATGCTTAACTGACTGAGCCACCCAAGTACTCCATCCTTGATTTTTAAAAAATTTAAAACTAATGTAATAGATAATAAGTCTTGCATTAGTTTCCTAAGACTGCCAAAACAAGATGTCACAAAGTGAGTGGACTAAACAACAGAAATGTATTGTTTCAATGTTCTGGAGGTTAGAAGTCTGAAATCAAGAAGTAGGCAGGGTCAAGCTCCCTCTGAAATCTGTAGGCTCTCTTCCTAAATCCTGGTAGTTTGTTGGCAATCTTTGTCATTCCTTGGCTTGTAACTACCTTAACTCCAATCTCTGCCTACATTGTACCACTGAGTTCTTCCTATGTCTTCACCTCTTATAAGCTACAGGTGCCAGTCATATTGGATTAGGGGACTACCCTACTCCAGTATGATCTCATCTTAACTAATCACCTCTGCAATGACCCGATTTCCAAACAAAGTCACATTCTGAGGTAACATGGGTTAGGACATCAATATATCTTTTGGGGGGCACATGATTGAACCTGTAACAGATGCTTATATAAAAACATTTAAGTAGTAGCAAATAATGAATGAAATGTCTCCCTCTTACAACCCAGTCCAAAGTCAACCTGTACAGGGTAGTCACACAGCCATAGACCATTTCAGGACTGAATGTGTGACTAAATGTGGGCAGTAAGACATGAGGCAAGATTTTCCTTTGGAAAAGAAGGTTCCTTGCTCTTCTATAAGCTTTCTCTTTCTGGATGCAGTGATGTACAGATGTGTATTCTGGAAGTGTTGCAGCCCTTCTGTACTTTGTGGGGAGACAACCTTAGAATGAAGACGAGAATATCCTTGATATCCTGCTGAGCTCCTGAATCAAAGAGACTCAAGCTTGCACACCACCCACCAGTAATAATAAACAGGACATCTCCTTCACTGATGAATTTGTTTTGAGTTGGGTATTCTTTCAACATAAGTCCTAATGGATAAAGGGTGTCATTAGGCATTGTACAATCATCTTTCCATTGCCTCAGTATTCAGAGTAATTTTTCATTATTAGGACTTAAAGAAAAGATATCCTTCCACAATGATTATGGAGATAAAGCATGAAAGATAACCTAAACTAGAAAATGTCAAAGAAGAAAGAGTCTAATGTATCCCTTGATTTTCCTTTCATCACCAAAGATGCCGAACACAGATAATACAAGGCAATACTTCTGTGCAGAATTTGTATCAATGGAAGCACAATGCAAACAGAGATGGATTGCTTTGTACTTATCCATTCGAAAAATACATCAGACTATGAGAATATATGGCATGACAATGAAACTATATTTGAAAATTTGAATATTCCCCAACACAAAACCTCGGTTTTAGCTTATCATCCTTGAATCTGAGTGGAGTCCATGAACCAGCAGCTTCAACATCATCTGTGAGATTGTTAGACTTGGAGTCTCAGGCCACACCCTAGACCTGCTGAATCAGAATGTAGGGTTGAACAAGAGCCCCAGGTGATTTATATGTAGATTAAAGCTTGAGAAACAATGTGATATTACATTGTTAAGAGAAAGATTCCACTGACAAACGAAAATCCGTGAAACCATGTCCCTTGAAATGGGCAAGTTAATTTGCTGCTTCTAGTAAAGGGGTAGGTCTCAATCCTGGATGTATATCAGAACCACCTGAGGAGCTATTCAACTGATGCCAAGGCCCAAGGCAGAACCTAGAACAACTGGGCCGGAATCTTGGGATGGGCCTCAGGGTCAGCAAATCACTCTAAGAAGTCTTCAGGTGACTCTTATGTACACCCATTGCTGAAAATTATTAGGAAGTGTAGAGCGAGGGCTGAGGAGAGGAGGAGGTAGAATTAATGTTTACTGGTTGCTGAGTTTCAGTTTTGCAATATTAAAGAGTTCTAGATATGTTTCACAACAACATGAACATACTTAACACTACTGAACTGTACAATTAAAAATTATTAAGATGGTAAATCTAATGTTATGTGTTTATTGCAATAGGCAAAATAATTCAGATAATCAATTTAAGGAAATTATTTGCTTTAACATACACGGATATGTTATTTTAATTTTCAAAAGAAATGTTTTTGTCCTTTTTGATTCTATAAGGGTTTTGAGCAGTGCCTGGGTGGCTTAGCTGGTTGAATCTCCAACTCTTGGTTTTAGTTCAAGTCATAATCTCACCATTTCGTGAGTTCGAGCCCTCCATCCAGCTCTGCACTGGCAGCACGGAGCCTGCTTGGGATTCTCTCTCTTCCTTTCTCTCTGCCCTTCCCCCACTCATGCTGTCTCTGTCTCTCTCAACATAAATAAATAAACTTTAAAAAAAATAAAAGGGTTTTAAACATAATTATCTTATGGGTTCACCAATATAATAAAACCAATTTTTCAGTCAATAAGGCTTTCAAAATGGCATGATTTAAGTATTTTAGACCCCTTTTTACTGTACCAAGTGCTCTGGTTTGAACTTCTTCATGTATATATTTCTCTCCACACCTTTCATTATGGGGCATGAATAGGTCTGGCAGCTGATCCCTGAATCAGTCAAAATTCAAATACCACTGTAATCCACAGCTACCTCCAACATGAATACTTTCAGCTTTTATCAGATTCCCGAAAGGTCCTGTTCCCCCAAATTAAGAACTCTTGCTCTCAGATGGGGCCCCTGATGGGTACAGTGCCCTATAACAGTATTCCCATGGAACCCTAGGTATACTTGTATGGATTATGTTAGTGTAGCGTGCAAATCTGGACCGCTATCTCTCCAGTTAAGATTGCAAGCTCTTTAAAACCTCAGAAGATTTATATCTTTATATCCCCAGTATGTGCTGATACACCTGGACATGACAATGTATTCAACGAAATGTCAATAAACACATGACTGAATGAAAGATCTCCATATCCCCTTCCACTTCACACAGCACTGATATTTTTTAAAAATTTTTAACATGTATTTATTATTGAGAGACAGAAAGAGACAGAGCATGAACATGGAAGGGGCAGAGAGAGGGAGACACAGAATCCGAAGCAGGCTCCAGACTCTGAGCTGTCAGCACAGAGCCCGATGCAGGGCTCAAACTTACAAACCATGAGATCATGACTTGAGCTGAAGTCGGACACTTAACCGACTGAGCCACCCTGGCGCCCCCACACAGCCCTGATATTTTGAAAGAGATGAAATGCTTTCTACTGGCATGTCATTTGGAAGGATTAGAGCATGGAAACAGTTAAAAGTGAAAATAGAATTCCACTCCCTTTCTTCTTAAGTGATGTAGTACTCCCATGAAACAAAACCATGTTTTCTAGGCTAGACAGATCACAACTTTTTCTGGAATTCCACCATCTACCACAGTGATTCCCTGCCAACAACAAACACTTCAGAGACTCTTAAGACCTCCTAGAGACATCTCAAAGAGAAGTTACTCAAGGGTCATTTAAGAAACTGACACTTTCACTTAAGAGACTTCCCACTACAGGTGAGCAATGGTAAATGGCAATATTTCTGGAGAGTGATAGTTTTAACAAAGACAACTGAAAGGAAATAGGGAAGAGAGACTCAGGTATTTAGATATAGTTAGAGGGTAGCAGGCAAAAGACAAAACTCAGGTGGGGCAATCAATTGACTCTAAGAACTTGTCCAATTACAGGACTGAAGATAACATGGACCAAATTTCCCCTGACATTTCAATTATATGAACAAATGTATACTTTTATTGAATTGGACATTTCTTGTAATCTTTTTCTAACAATAGGTGCATTTGATTAACATAAAACTGTCAGAGGACATGGCACTGTTTTATTACAAATCTACTTTAGAAGCCAAATAGTTTATAATTATTATTCCTACCATTTACAGTTCCAGGCTAATTCTTTCCTGTTCCAGGCCGCACCAGCTACAGGAAACACCAGACCAGCCTGCACACCAAACCCCACGTACCCTTCTTTGGCTATACACATGTACTACATGTTCATTTTCTCTGAAGATTTTGCAGACGATCAAGGACACATTGGGTCCTGGCCCTCTTCAGATGCTACTGCCGGCTCCCACTCTCAATGTTTTTGCTACATTTACCAGAATCTTTCAAGTGTGAAAGCCTATTTGTTTCCTGTTTGGATAACTTTTAAGAAGATTTTAGTGGGGCACCTGGGTGGCTCTGTGGGTTAAGCGTCCGACTTTCGCTTAGGTCATGATCTCACGGTTCGTGGGTTCGAGCCCCGCGTCGGGCTCTGTGCTGACTGCCAGCTCAGAGCCTGGAGCCTGTTTCAGTCTGTGACTCTCTTCTCTCTCGCAACTCCCTGTTCACGCTACTTCTTTCTCTCTCCTAGAAATAAATAAAATATTTAAAAAAAAAAAAAAGCCCCTCCCTATAGAGGCCTCTGGTAGCGGTAATAGTATCATCACAGACAACAACAGAACAAAGGATTCAATTAAGTACACAGTTTATGGATCAGCACTCTTTCCATTGGCTCATACTGGCTTTAGTAAGAAATGCCTAATATTCTCCAGATGGAATTACCCAAGAAATTGTTTTCACTCTCCAATTCTTAGAATGAAAAGTAATGTTTCCACAAGTTTCAGTACATGGAAAGGAAAGGATACCTCTCAGTATCTGCTATTATCCAAGTTTTAGGCAAAAAGAGAGAAAGAGGGAGAAGGAGGGAGAGAGTAACCTTTACAAGGGTTTCTAGCCTGGACAGTTTTTTGCTTTCATTGGGAAGAACAGGCAGAGAAGTAAGTTAATTAGATCATTTCTTTTTTTTTTTTAATGTATCTTATTTTTGAGAGAGAGAGAGAGAGACAGCATGAGTGGGAGAGGGGCAGAGAAAGAGAGAGAGACAGAATCTGAAGCAGGCTCCAGGCTCTGAGCTGTCAGCACAGAGCCCAACACAGGGCTTGAACTCAGGAAAGGTGAGATCATGACCTGAACGGAAGTCGGCTGCTTAACTGACTGAGCCACTCAGGTGCCCCAGATTTTACCCTTTCTAAGACTGGGAAAAACTGGAGGAATTAAGATAGATGGTGAAGAAGTAGGGGGGCTGGGTTTTCCCTCGTCCTTCAAACGCAGCTGTACTGAGGTCAAAACACTTGGAACACCAAGGAAATCAAACTGCAGAGTGACAGAAAAATCTCCACAGGGGAGGGATCCGGCCTGGTGGGACAGAGGTATGCACATGCAAATTGGGGGACATAAAACAGTGTGGACCCAGAGAGGCGGGATCCCCTTCTGTGGAGACAAGAGGGTGAGAAAGAGAAGGTGTGCACTGCAATGTTGTGCTAGGACAAGAGAAAAACCTCTCCAGACCACGGACTGGGAAATGAGAACTACGGAGAATACAAGTCTCTACTTTGCTAACAGCCTTAGGAGCTGAAGATCGGAGTTTTCAAAAGCGCTGACTCTCTGCAGACCAGAGCCATTCCCTGTGTGTGTGGGCGGGGAAGGGAAGCAGCCGGGCAAGGTAGTGATCCTGGGGGCGCACAGGGACAGCGCAGTCCCTCCCTCGAGTACTGTGGGAAGAGGGCGTATTGCCCACCCAAGGACAAAAGACAGCAGGCATCAGCCTGCTGTTTAATATGTCCGCTCCCCTTTCCTTTTTTTCCAAGGTTACTTCAACAAACAAATCAAAGCACACCTAGTTAAAGGCCCAAACACTCCACCACTACCAGTGAGGAGGAGCTCTGCAGAGGACTAACCAGTGGGGCAGAGCAGCCAAAACACAACAAGAGAGTGCATACAACATACACCAGAAACACTTCCTGGAGTGCCAGGCCTTGGACAGTGTATGGCCCCTTTTTAATAATGTAGTTCTCACTGGGAGAGGACACATAACAAGCTATTAAAACACATAAAAGACAGAAACCCGGCCAAAATGACAAAACAGAAGAATTCTCCTCAAAAGAAATTCCAAGAAGAAATGACAGCCAAAGAATTGTCCAAAAGAGATATAAACAATATATCTGAACAAGAAATTAGAATAATGGTCATAAGAGTAATAGCTGGAATTGAAAAGTGCATAGAGGACAGCAGAGAATCTATTGCTGCAGAGATGAAAGACCTAAGAATACAGTCATGATGAATTAAGAAATGCTATAAATGAGACGCAAAATAAACTACATGTAATGACAATGAGGATGGAAGGAGCAGAGGAGAGAATAAATGAAACAGAACATAAAATTATGGAAAATAATGAAGCTGAAAAAAAAAACAGGGAAAGGAAATTACTAGAATATGAGGGAAGATAGAGAGCTAAGTGATTCCATGAAATGAGACAATATCCATATCAGAGGAGTTCCAGAAGAATAAGAGAGAGAGAGAGAAGGGGGCAGGTTTATTTGAACAAATTATAGCTGAGAACTTCCCTAATATAGAGAAGGAAACAGGCACCTAAGTCCAAGAGGCACAGAGAACTTCCTTCAAAATCAATAAAAACAGGTCAACACCATGATATATCACAGTGAAACTGGTAAAATACAAAAATAAAGAGAGAATTCTGAATGCAGCGAAGGACAAACAGGCCTTAACCTACAAGGGTAGACACATAAGGGTAGTAGCAGACCTATCTACTGAAACTTGGCAGGCCAGAAAAGAGTGGCAGGAAATAATGTGATCAATAGGAAAAATCCACAACAAGCCTGTCATTCAGAATAGAAGGAGAGATAAAGGTTTTCCCAGACAAACAAAAACTAAAGTTCATGACCACTAAAACAGCCCTGTAGGAGATCCTAAGGGGAACTCTGTGAGTGGAAAGCAGCAAAGAGTACAAAGAACCAGACATATCACCACAAGCACAAAACCTACATATAACACAATGACACTAAATCCGTATCTTTCAATAATCACTCTGAATGTAAATGGGCTAAATAAATACCCCAATCAAAAGACAAAGGGTATTAGAATGGATAAAAAAAAAAAAGATCCATCTATATGCTGTCTATAAGAGACTCATTTTACTTTTTTTAATTTATTTTTTCTTAGTTTACTGTCAAGTTGGTTTCCATACAACACCCAGTGCTCATCCCCACAAGTACCCTTCTCCATGCCCATCATCCCTCTTCCCCTCTCCCCCAGCCCCATC
Organism: Proteles cristata cristata; assembly: GCA_017311185.1. Taxonomy (NCBI): domain Eukaryota; kingdom Metazoa; phylum Chordata; class Mammalia; order Carnivora; family Hyaenidae; genus Proteles; species Proteles cristata. The sequence goes on from JAESUZ010004510.1 coordinate 194,627, forward strand.
AGCCCTCAGTTTGTTTTTAGCATTCAAGAGAAAAGACTCACTTTAGACCTAAGGACACCTGCAGATTGAAAGTGAGGGGATAGAGAACCATCTATCATGCTACTGGATGTCAAAAGAAAGGTGAAGTAGCCACACTTGTATCAGACAAACTAAATTTTTAAAACGAAGACTGTAACAAGAGATGAAGAAGGGCATTAGATCATAATTATGGGGTCTGTCTATCAAGAAGCGCTAACAATTATAAATGTTTATGCTCCCAATGTTAAACACCCAAATATATAATCAATTAATCACAAACATAAGTAAATATATAGATAATAATACCAAGATTGTAGGGGACTTTAATTCTCCACTTACAGCAATGGACAGATCATCTAGGCAGAAAATCAATAAGGAAAAAATGGCTCTGAATGACACATTGGACCAGATGGACTTAACAGATATATTGAGAACTTTTCATCCAAAAGCAGAATACACATTCTTCTTGAGTGCACACAGAACATTCTCCGAAATAGATCCCATACTGGGTCACAAAACAGCTCTCAACAAATATAAAGGGATTGAGATCATATCATGCATACTTTCAGAACACAATGCTCTGAAACCTCAAATCAACCACAAGAAAAAATTTGGAGAGCCCCCAAATATATTGAGGTTAAAGATCATCTTACTAAAGAATGAATGGGTCAACCAGGAAATTAAGAAGAAATTAAAAAATATACAGAAGCAAATGAAAATGAAAACATAACAGTCTAAACCATTTGGGATGCAGCAAAGGCAGTCCTAAGTGGAAAATACATTGCAGTCAAGCCTCTCTCAAGAAGCAAGAAAGGTCCCAAATACAGAACCTAACCTCACACCTAAAGGAACTAGAAAGGCAGCAGCCAAGAAAGCCCAAAGCCAGCAGAATAGAAATAATAAAGATTAGAGCAGAAATAAACACTACAGAATAAAAAAAAAACCAACAGTAGAACAAATCAATGAATCTAAGAGCTGATTTTTCTGAAAGAATAAACAAAATTGATAAACTCCTAGCCAGACTTCCCAAAAAAGAGAGATTACTCAAACAGATAAAATCATGAATGAAAGACAAGAGATCACAACCAATATCACAGAAATACAAACAATTATTAGATAATACAATGAAAAATTACATGCCAATAATCTGGACAATTGGAAAGAAATGGACAAATTCCTAGATACTCACACATTACCAAAACTCAAATGGGAGGAAATGTAAAATTTGAAAGGACCCATTGCCAGCAAGGAAATTGAAATGGTTATCAAAACTCCCAACAAATAAGAGTTCTGGGCCAGATGGCTTCCCAGGGGAATTCTACTATTTAAATTAGAGTTAATACCTATTCTTCTCAAGTTGTTCCAAAAAACAGAAATGGAAGGAGAGCTTCCAGGCTCATTCTCTGAGACGGAATTACTTTGATTCCCCAACCAGATAAAGACCCCACTAAAAAGGAGAAGCACAAGCTAATATCCCTGATGAACAAGGATGCAAAAATTCTCAGTAAGATACTAGCAAATCAAATTCAACAGTATATAAAAAGAATTATTCACCATGATCAAGTGGGATTCATTCCTGGGCTGCAAGGCTGGTTCAATATTTGCAAAACAATCAATGTGATATATCACATTAATAAAAGAAAGGTTAATAAGAACCATATAATCCTTAAATAGATGCAGAAAAAGCATCTGACAAAATACAGCACATTTTCTTAATAAAAACCCGCAAGAAAGTCGGGACATCATAAAAGCCATATATGAAAGGCCCACAGCTAACATCGTCCTCAATGAGGAAAAGCTGAGAGCTTTCCCCCTGAGATCAGGAACATGACAGGGATGTCCACTCTCACCACTGTTGTGTAACATAGTGCTGGAAGTCCTAGCCTAGCCATCAGACAACAAAAGGAAATAAAAGGCATCCAAATTGACAAAAGAGTAGTCAAACTTTCACTCTTCACCGATGACATGATACTCTACATGGAAAACCCGAAAGACTCCACCAAAAGACTGCTAGAGCTGATAATTGAATTCAGCAAAGCCGCAGGATATAAAACCAATGTGCAGAAATCAGTTTCATTACTATACTACAATAATGAAGCAACAGAAAGAGATATCAAGGAATCAATCCCATTTACAATTGCACCAAGAACCATAAAATACCTAAGAATAAACCTAACCAATGAGGTAAAAGATATGTATGCTGAAAACTATAGAAAGCTTATGAAAGAAATTGAAGAAGACACAAAGAAATGGAAAAACAGGGGCACCTGGGTGGCTTAGTCGGTTAAGCGTCCGACTTTCGCTTAGGTCATGATCTTGCGGTTCGTGGGTTCGAGCTCCGCGTCGGGCTCTGTGCTGACTACCAGCTCAGAGCCTGGAGCCTATTTCAGAGTCTGTGTCTCCCTCTCTCTCTGACCCTCCCCTGCTCACGCTGTCTCTCTCTCTCTCTCTCCTAGAAATAAATAAAAATATTAAAAAAAAAAAAAGAAATGGAAAAACATTCCATGCTCATGGATTGGAAGAACAAATATTGTTAAAATGTCAATACTACCCAAAGCAATCTACACATTCAATGCAATCCCAATCAAAATAGCATGAGCATTCTTCAGAGCTAGAATCAACAATCCTAAAATCTGTAGGGAACCACAAAAGACCCCAAAAAGCCAAAGTAATGTTGAAAAAGAAAACCACCAGGTGCCTGAGTGGCTCAGTAGGTTAAGTCTCCGACTTTGTCTTAGGTCATGACCTTGGGGTTCGTGAGTTTGAGCCCTGTGTTGGGCTCTGTGATGACAAGCTCAGAGCCTAGAGTCTTCTTCAGATTCTGTGTCTCCTTCTATCTCAGCCCCTCCCCTGCTCACACTCTCTCTATCCCTTAAAATAAATAAACATTAAAAAATTTAAAGAAAAGAAAAAGAAAAAGAAAATCAAAGCTGGAGGCATCACAACTCCTGACTTTAGTCTATATTACAAAGCTGTAATCATCAAGACAGGATGGTATTGACACAAAAGCAGACACACAGACCAATGGAACAGACTAGTGAACCCAGAAATAGACCCACAAATATATGGCCAACTAATCTTCAACAAAGCAGGAAAGAGTATCCAATGGAAAAAAGACAGTCTCATTAGTAAATGATGCTGGGAGAACTGGACAGCAACATGCAGAAGAATGAAACTGGACCACTTTCTTAAACCATGCACAAAATTAAACTCAAAATGGATGAAAGCCCTAAATGTAAGATAGGAAACCATCAAAATCCTAGAGGAGAAAACAGGCAGCAACCTCTTTGACCTCGGCCCCAGCAACTTCTTACTTGACATGTCTCCAAAGGCAAGGGAAATAAAAGCAAAAATGTACTAGTGAGATTTCATCAAAATAAAAAGCTTCTGCACTGCAAAGGAAACAGTCAACAAAATTAAAAGGTAACCGATGGAATGGGAGAAGATATTTGCAAATAGCATATCAGATAAAGGGTTAGTATCCAAAATCTATAAAGAATTTACCAAACTCAACACATGAAAAACAAATAATCCAGTGAAGAAATGGGCAGAAGACATCAATAGACACTTTTCCAAAGAAGACATCAGATGGCAGACACATGAAAAGATGCTCAACATCACTCATCATCAGAGAAATACAAATCTAAACCACATTGTGATACTACCTCACACCTATCAGTATGGCTAAAATTAATAACTCAGGAAACAACAGATGTTGGTGAGGAGGTAGAGAAAGGGGAACCCTCTTGCACTGTTGGTGGGAATGCAAACTGGGGCAGCCAATCTAGAAAGCGGTGTGGAGGTTCCTCAAAAAATTAAAAATAGTATTACCCTACAACCCAACAATTGTACTACTAGGAATTTATCCAAAGGATATAGAAGAGTGTTGATTCGAAGGGGCACATGCACCCCAATGTTTAAAGCAGCGCTATTGACAATAGCCAAATTATGGAAAGAGTCCAAATGTTCTCATCAACCGATGAATGGATAAAGATGATGTGGTATATATACACAATGGAATACTACTTGGCAATGAAAAAGAATGAAATCTTGCCATTTGCAACAACATGTATAGAACTGGAGGGTACTATGCTAAGCAAAATAAGCCAGTCAGAGAAAGAATAATATCATATGATTTCACTCATATGTGGAATTTGAGAAACTTAACAGATGACCACAGGGGAAGGGAAGGAAAAATAAGATAGAAACAGAGAGAGGCAAACCATAAGAGACTCTTAAATACAGAGAATAAACTGAGGTTGAAGGGGGTGAGGGGTTTGGGGAAATGGGTGATGAGCACTGAGGAGGGCATTTGTTGGGATAAGCACTGGGTATTGTATGGAAGAGATGAATCACAGGACTCTAGTCCTGAAGCCAAGAGTACACTATACGTTCGCTAGACAAAAAAAAAAAAAAAAAAAAAGACTGAGAAAAACTGAGTAGTCAATTTTATATGGAATAAAGAGATGTTATCAGGACAATAAAAGATTCACTTATCTATTATTAGAATTCTAAAAGGAGCTGGTCATTTTGAAAACATTTGTAACAAGTGTATATAGTATCAGGCTGTTTCACGCATATCCTTAATTTGGCCTAACATTTTTTTCATCCTGGGGAAAATACTACTAATTATACTTTATGGGTTGCTATGAAGGATTTAAGCATACATACGTATGGATGTGGATATTTGGTATGTGTGTTTCTACCTTACTGTTTGGGATACAGTTGGCAGTTAATAAATGTTACCTTTCTTCCCCCTCCCTCAACCTAGTCAGTGAAAACAAGGGCCTACCTAAGCTGGGTTGCACGCATTCCTCAGTTAAGGGACCAGGAGGACAACAGAAAGCTTGGTGTCTGAAAACGACGGCGACGGCGTGCTCTGTTCTAAAACAACACTCATTTTCACTTCCGTGTCGATTTGAGAGGACAGTGGCCAGAGGAATGTGCTTACAGGCACATGCAAACAGTACTGAATCATGAGAGAGTGGCAAGGGGGTCATTCCCTCAAACTTTGTCTTTTCTCGTTTGTACTGAGTAGAAAAAAATATACTGGAGTACAAAACTCACTTGCAAAGAGTTTTTTTTTGGTGTATATAGATTAATACTTCTTGTTGGCTTTTATGAATAAAAGAAAGCAACATGATTTTCTTCAATTATCCTAACTTTCCTAGCGATAAACTATTACAATTAAATTGTTTACTTTCTGACAGCCTCCATTTTACAATACAAGGCTGTTCTTTCAGAACATGTCACACACAGCTGGAATATATCTACTGACACATAATGCTTCCGGACTTCCATAATTAATCCTGAAAGAGAGCTGTAGGGTTCTATCTCTTCTCATAATGGGTTATGAAAACAAGACATAGCATGTTATATGGACAATCATAAAAACCAAGAAGAGAAAGTTATAAACTATATTTTCTAAACCTATCTGTGTCACCAGATCATGAGACACAAACATTCTGAAGGCATGGCGGAAATTAGCACTTCAGAACTGTAAGCACAAAATGCCACTTTCTATAATCAGCTGTTTCTTTCAACTGAGATCAAAACTTCCACCTCACTTAAGGATTTTTGAGAAAAAAGAATCCAAAACACTCTTTTTGGACCATATCCTTTTGTGTCTTCCCTTCTCCTGAAATGTTCTCATTACTCCAGAATTCTTATTTTTCCCAAAAAAGAATAGGTTGAATCTTTACCCCTTTGAAATGTCTCCATGGACCCCTCAAAAATCACTTTGTAACTGTTAAGTGAATTTTTACTTCTTTTGAAATTTCTCAGTCCCTAAGGAGCATCATACTCTTAACGTTATTTTAGTTAGAATTCTGTATCTTACCTTGGCCTGAAGTTGGAATTACAAATGGCTTAAAGGCATTTTTTCGGTTTTTTTAAATAGTGGCTTATGAGGTATGCTTAGCCTTTTGAAAGAAATATGCTTTTCAGAGAGATTCCCTAGAATTTTCATATTCCTATAGACTTACACAATTTCAGAGCAGCTTTCTAATGAAATTTAAATTAACAAGGGGTTCAAAGATTTTCATTTTAATGGTCTCACCCAAACACTGCCATTTACAGAAACCTGGGAATCCTGACGACCTTGTTTATCTGTTTGAAGTGGATTTTTATATGCTAGGTTTTACTAAACAGGTTACAATAAAAGGACTATTTAAGTTTTTTAAAGGTTTAGACCAAAATACTGTTAGATCACTTTGGTCTTCACTTAAGCGCTAACTTTAAGGCAGGATTTCTCCACCTCGGCATTACTGACACTTGGGGCAGGGTCACTGCCTTGGGAGCTGTCCTGTGCAGAGTGAGATGTTTAGCAGCACCCCTGCCCTCCACCTACTCCGTGCGACTAGCAGCCCTGCCACACCCTCCCCACCTCCCAATTACTTCTCACAATCAAAACCACGCCTCCAGGCACAGCCAAATCCATCAGCGTCAGCGCGGGAGGGGGGTGGAGGGAAGCGGAATGGCCCCAGCTGAGGAGTGCTGCTCTAAGGAGTGCTGTTTTGTGCACCAGTGGTACAAGCCTCCATCTTTATTTTGGCAAAGGAGGAGGCAGAGAATATAAAATTGAAACAAATGTGGAATCAAAATGTCCTGGCAGAGAAAATATATTTTAAAATGTAATCAAATTGAGATGGTAATTATAAACCAGCCAATTTCTGTGCAGCAAAGTCTGATCTCAGCTGAACCTCAGCTAATTTCAAAGTCATTTCTCTATAAAGGGCACCACTCACTTTTAGGTTCGTCCCCAACGTTTGCGTCTTTTCTCTCTGAAGTTCTTTTCTGTAGGGAAGGATGCTTTCCTTTCTGTCTGATAAAGCAGCCAGAGAACCACTACTCTTTTCTTTGCTTGCTTCACAACTCTGCACCAAGTTGTTTTCAACCTTAACTAAGGCAGAAGAAAGAGAACCCAGGATCACCAATTCCTGCTCCAAAGGTAATGCCAAATGATCAATTAGGAAATCCTCACTTCCCAATTTTAGTTTCTTGAGGAAACAATTTATAGGGAGAGCTCCGATGAGATTATGAAGGCACTGGAACAAAACTGTTTGATTCCTGAAATAAAAAACAAAACAAACATAGTATTACAAAACCCGGGACAGCACAAAACAGTCATGTACAATTTATTGTAGTAATCACTTAATATTCATTTATAAATCCCCTCGTGATGAACAGAACCAATAACACATGCAGGTGGTCTTTGATATAATTCCGATTATAGCAATCAAATATACATATCCTATACCAAGTCACTTATGTTAATCACTTGCTTCCTGATTGAATTTTTTCCTCTGAGTAATAAGATCAGTATTATATTTTTAAAATTTCATTGTCAGGGAAAGATAAGTAGAAATCTTAAAATAACTGTTAGGTCCTAATTGACAAAAAAAAAAAAAAAAGCCAAAAACAAATATTAAGTTAAAAGCTTCAGTTTCCAAATGAGGCCACCTGTATCCATTCATCCTATCCCAGACAATGAGCTGAACGTGTCCCAGTGACACAGATCTCTACTCTGGAGATGACTCTTGGACCACACATATATGCACTGACTTCTCTGGACATATTCTAATTTGATGTGCATTACCTGGAATAGACTATTAAAATCCCTTCAAATGGTGTTCTTTGTTTCCAGTTGAAGACTGTGCCATAGAAACTTCCTGGCCGTTTGCAAAAGCAAATTTCTGGGAATTCTTTGATTACTTCACATTTCATGTGTTCCAGTAGCCATATCTTCATTGAAGTCAGAGAATAGCTGGGTGATGTGATTTGAAAACAAGTTTTGTGAAACGCTGTGAGAAGTGCAAAGAGATCTTCCATGCATTCTACGAGAAAAACATGTCACAAGCTCTGTCACTAAACTGTCCATTATCAAATCAAAAGAGTTCTTAAAATTTTCTAATTCAATAGGTATATATATGATTAAAAAGTACCAACAAAAATTACCTATAGGTTTCTTCTTTGGAAATGTCAGCAGGTATTTCCGACTTGAAAGATCTTCTAGACTTATAAACAGTCTGCCACAATGAACATAACGATCTTCAGAAGAGTTACCGTTTTCCCTCTCCCTAATTTGTAGCAGCACAATGCAACAGAAATTACTGAATGTTAAAAGTGGTGAAAGAGGTGTTATAGCAGTAATGACCTGTACACACTCTTTCTCAGACGCTTGTTCTCCAGCAAAGCTTTCCTTGTCCTTCTCCTCTTCCTCTCCCTCTTCCTCACTATCAATAGTCAACTTGATCCTTTTTGCCTCTGATCCTATTTCATTTGGCACTGAGCGTGGAGCCGGGGGAAAATCCCTACTCAACTTGATCACCCTATTGTGACACTTAATAAGCCGACAGCTGGAGCTAAGAGCTTGATCCATTACCAGTGATAAAGTCACATGATTCAGGGACCTGTAAAAAATCCAGAGTTGAGTCCAAAAGCTCATTCTTTAGAATCAAAGAGATGATTAAATGCTACACAAATAATAATAAAATTGTATCTTCTCTTTTCCTAGGGAATGTCATTTCAAATGTAAAATATATCAAAAAACTTAAGTGCAAAAACCATACACATTTTTAAAGATCCTGTAATAGCCCTTTTCTTGAAATAGGAAAGCAAAAACACTGTAAATACGTTGAACTTTAGGAAAATAATTTTTTTAAGAGTTAGGAACAGTAAAATAATGCTGGATTTTATTTTTGAGGTAGCTTTGCCCCCTGTTTAAAGTAAAAATGCCATTCTATACTCCCCTAAATAACTTGAATAAACTCTACTTTTTAATATAGACCATTGTTTACTCCTCAGCAATGATAATGTTTTGGATACAATATTGTAAAAATTAATTTCTCCTGTTTCCACTTACATTTTGAACATGGCTTATTAGAACATTTAAAATTCCTTATGTGGCTAACATTATATTTCTGTTGGACACTGCTATTCTAGACCATCAAGATAATGTTATCATGATACTTACAGCTTCAAAGAAGATGTGGTTTTCACTCCAACAACCAAGCTATCATCTATTACATGATACCATATCTTCTCTACTAGCTGTTCTGAATCTTGAAAATTGTCTGGTGTCTTTTCATCAAAGGTGCAGACAGGATTTTCTTCTTTACCACAAAAAGTAACAAGATGTGCCTTAAGGAAATACATGTTTAATAACTTAGTACCAAAAAATTACCAATGTGGCAAAACTAAAAATCATAATGTAAATCAGTTGTCAGCCAGGTCTTATAACTTACATTATTTTAAAATAAATTGTCCTCTGTACCATACCATTTTATATTACAGATTATATATAAATCACTAAAGCAAAATTTATAGAACCTATGTATAATTAACTATCTACTGAGACCAAGAAGCATGGGCTGACTGGAAACAAGATGGGGTATGCAACACAGAGCCAGCAGAGATATAAACTTGGAGTCCAGAGTCCATTTTGAAAGATAATCTGATATTATGTGTCCCAAGTAGGCTGGAAACAATCCAATCTTTATTAAAGTGACTTATACTAAAAGGATAACTATAAAATTTTGTACAAATAAAACTGATTATCTTTAGGTTGCTGATCAATTATGGCTAAAATTGTATTCTCAAAGTCTCAATTCTCAAATTGTATATTCACTCACTTCCACACACAGAGGGATTTATAATAACAAAAAAATGGTGAGAGGAGGAGGAATAATAATCATAATGATTCACAACACTTACTGAATGCTTACTATGTGTCAGGTGCTGTTCTAGTGTTACTCAGGATTCAGTCTGCAAACCCCAGTACCTTAGGTAGGTAGTATTATTATGTACAGTTTTCAGATAAGGAAGACAGGAGGCTAAGTACCTTGCCCAAGGTCTTAGCTAGCTAGTGGCAGAGCTGGGATCTGAACCAAAGCAGACTGGTTCCAGAGTCCATGCCCTATCTTAACCATTACTCTATACTGCCCCTCTATGTGGTAATTACCGGAAAAACGATATGGACACTTACTTACATTACAGTAGACGAAACAAATTTCTAGGAATCTGATGCCTTTGCCAGTAGCTGTGACATTTGAGACAAGCCATTCATCTGAAACCTGGGGTAATATTTACTACTTGCCAGAAATGCTTTTAAAATTAATCTTGTAAACAGCCCAAAATGGTGCCTTGCACATAATAATTTCAGTGCATTAATTTCTAAACATTTCTTCCCCTTTTCTAATACTGGCAAAATCACTGGGATGAGGCAGGGAACGGAAACAGGGAGACTTTTAATGATGACTTTCATGAGCTTTCCCAAGAGATTAGAACAGTAATACAGAAAAGCAACATGATGTGCTTTTGTTATGATTCTTACATTAATGGAATCATATTTTGGATCCAAGTTCTCATGTTGCTAAGACTGAAATACAGACACAAGGCACAGACTGCTGCAAGACTGGTCAATCTAGAAGGATTTAAGAGCTAGGGACTAAGGTGACTTGAGGAATAAAATGTAGTATCAAGTTTCTCCAGGTCCAGCTTTTCTTGATTTATTTGTAATTTTGCTACACTGTCTTTCTATGTATGAAACTAATGTTCATAAATACTATTTTTTTTATGAAGTTGAAGGGGTTTTTGCTAACTTTCTACATTACTGTATTGACATAAGTAACTGCAAGGTACCTAAAGAGGTTCTTATGCTGGTCAGCCACAAGGGAAATGAAAATTATGAAAAGCAGATATAAACACTAAAAAAGCACAGCAATTTAGGGGCATTATTAGAGGAATAAATACCCTTAGAAATGAACATTGCAATGATGAAAAGAATGATTATTATAATAATGATGAAGTTATGTATTCATTAATAAAAAGTTAAATAATGCTCAGTATATTCTGTTTAAGAGGTCAGAAAATATATAATTCCCTTAGGGGTAATTTCTATTGAAACTACGCAAATAAAAAAGTTTGACAGTTAAACCTTTTAAACAAAAGGACTTGTTCCCTAAGGCTCCTGACAACTGAGATGTTAGTATCCTATAGATTAAGAATAATTTGCAAATGGGTAAAATACTGGTTCCTTAATCAAATATTTTTAAGTCACAAAAAGTCCAGCGTTATAATCCCTGCCACTTTGCTTCTTGGATCCACTAAGTGGAGTTTTCCAATATATCCAAATATTCCAATTTAAATAACTCTTCAAGACCCACAACTATATGGTCAATTCATCTTTGACAAAGTAGGTAAGAATATCCAATGGAAAGAGGACAGTGTCTTCAACAAATGGTGCTGGGAAAACTGGATGGCAACATGCAGAAGAATGAAACTGGGCTACTTTCTCACATCATACACACAAGAACAAACTCAAAATGGGTGAAAAACCCAAATGTGAGACAGAAAACCATCAAAATCCTAGAGGATAACACAAAAAGAAGATAACACAAAGAGGATAAACCTCTTTGACCTTGGCCAGAACAGCTTACTAGATATGGTGCCAGAGACAAGGAAAACAAAAGCAAACATTACTGGGACCTCATCAAGATAAAAAGCTTCTGCACGGAGAAGGAAACAATCAACAAATATAGAAGGCAGCCTACGGAATGGGAGAAGATATTTGCTAACAACATATCAGATAAAGTATTAATATCCAAAATCTAGTGGAACTTATCAGACTCAACACCCAAAAAACAAATAATCCAGTGAAGAAATGGGCAGAAGACATGAATAAACACTTTTCCAAAGAAGATATCCAGATGACTGACAGACACATAACAAGAAGCTCAACATCACTCATCCTCAGGGAAATATAAATCAAAACCATGGTGAGATACCACCTCGCATCTGTCAGAATGGCTAACTAACAACACAAGAAACAACAGGTGTTGGCAAGGATGCAGAGAAGGGAGAACCTTCTTGCACTGTTGGTGGGAATGCAAACTGGTACAGCCACTCTGGAAAAGAATATGAAGGTTTTCTTCAAGAAACTAAAAACAGAACTACCTTATACCCCTGCAATTGCACTATTAGGAATTACCCAAAGGAAACAAAAATACAGATTTGAAAGGGGTACATGCACCCCAATGTTTACAGAAGCATCATCAACAATAGCCAAATTATGGAAAGAGCCCAAATGTCCATCAACTGATGGATAAAAATGACACACACACACACACACACACACACACACACACTGGAATATTACTCAGCCATCAAAAAGAATGAAATCTTGCCATTTACTATGACATAGATGGAACTAGAATGTATTATGCTAAGTGAAGCAAGTCAAGCAGAGAAAGTCAAATACCATATGATTTCACTCATATGTGGAATTTAAGAAACAAAACAGATGAACATAAGTGAAGTGGGGGGAACAAAGGAGAAGAGGGTGAAACCAGCCACAAGAGACTCTTAATGACAGAGGACAAACTATGGGTTTACAGAGGGAGGTGGGTGGGAGATGGGCTAGATGGGTGATGGGTACTGAGAAGGGCACTTGTAACAGCGGGGTGTTATATGTAAGTGATGGATCACCAAATTTGACTCCTGAAACCGATATTGCATTCTATGTTAACTAAAATTTACATTTTTTAAAAAAAGGGAAAAAGTAAAAAGTAAAAAAAATAAACGACTCTTCCCAGAGCTTGTAGATTTTCAATTCATAAAATGATAAAAATGGTCACATGATGAATTTTACCTTCTCTGCACCTGATGTACTTTCATCTTTCCCTTGAATCAGGTTTATTAACATTTTCCAAGATTTTAAAATAATGTTTTCCTTAAGCAAGAGATGCTGCTCTAATTCCTGAATAGAAGCTGAACCAACCTGTAAAGTAGAAATAAAAATCATTGCCAGAAACATCATTTCAAATGAAATCTGACAATACCATTAATTCAGAAAGCACTTTCTCCAAATTTGTCTTTAATTCATTTTTCTGTAAAAAAGTAGAGACTACTTCTCAGGGCAAAACTATTTTATTTATAAACGTTAAGTAATTATAAAGGAAAAAACAGAGCAAGTAACTGTAGTAGAGTTTATGTATCAAACTGAGAGAATGCCAATATATTAGCATGCATTTCACCACTGAATTAATCAATTAATACAAACATGAATATGTAATCAATATGAATAAAAATTAAGGCCTGCCAATACCCTACCCCACAAGAAAACTGTTTTTCTTGTTGTTGAAATAATTTGTTTCCAAAAGCAAAGATATCATCATGAGTAGAAATTAGTCACTTTTAATTTGATACTATCTGAAATCCTCTGTGCAATATAACACCTATAGCAAATTTATTTATTTATTATTTGAGAGAGAGAGTGCAAGAGTGTGCATGCAAGCTGGGAAGAGAGGCAAATGGAGAGAGAACCCTAAGCAGGCTCCACGCTCAGCACAGAGCCCAATGTGGGGCTTGATCCCATGACCCTGGGATCATGACCTGAGCCGAAATCAAGACTCAGCGGCTCAATTGACTGAGTCACCCAGGTTCCCCTATAGCAAAGTTTAAAGATAACACATAGCCCCCAAACGGTTACAAGTTTAATTTTGTGCTAATAAACTCAGTTTTAGGGTCAACTCTTAACTACAGAAAACAAAGAAAAATTGGCTCTGAATTGGGCAAAGAGCAATCCATTCCTTTTATTATACCAGATAAATAGATTTCACAACTAAGGACGGAACATTCATGAAATACATTTTGCTACTGAAAATTTAAAGTCATGTCTTTGGACCAATAGAAGCTATTCAGTTCAGATGGATATCTGAGACTAGTTACGTATAAATCCAGCTTTTAATATAACATGTTTTTCTAGACTGAAAAAACAAAATGCATCCTGTTTTTAAATTCCTTTCTTTCAAATTACAGTTTAAGTCAGGTAAATTCCTCTACTTTATATTGGTGACTAGAAGTTAGAATGTGAAGACTTAATTATATCTTACCTCATTGCACAAAGTATGTAAAGTGTCTAGCTAATATCTTAAAACTTGATCTGTTGACCTATTTCTGTGGGCTCCACAATATTCAAGCTCTATCACTCATTCCCTGAGTAACTGTGACTTAAGGAGAGGGAGTACACATCAGAGAGGGAGACTGTTTGGGGAATACTGGAGGGGTGGGGAGTAGAAGAGAGGAATATGTGTGCAGACTGACCATGAAGGCACCCTCAAAAATTATCCGTGTTCTCTCTTCCCTACTCTCCTCAATATGCGACCACCCCCCCAACTCCAGGGCTAAATAGTGAATCATTAGATTACTCAAATATTCTATGTGGTGAAGCACTATTATAAAACTATAAAAATAACCACATGGTAGCACATTTAAACAGCATAAAAATACATTTCAACTTTACTTCCTAGACCCTCAATGCCATTTGTACAGCCAACATAGTATTTACCTTTCTAGAACTTTTCCATGTGTATATTAAGGAATGCTCTTTCTCCTCACTGCAAACAAGTAAAACCCACCCCCAAGTCAAAAACAGGAACATAGTGCAGTACAAGACACCAGATCTTGCTTTCTTGTTTTTATTGTGATTTCTCTCATACATGGAGAAGAGTGCATAATACAGAAAACATTTTACAAACTAATCATGAAGTCGACGCCCAAACAACCATACACAGCTGGCTGCCTGTGGACTCTCCCTGGTCACCAACTTCTCTTTTTCCAAAGGAGGCAATACTACCCTGGTGTCTTAAGGTAACTTCTTTGTCTATGTAATTTTATCATCACTCAATTTCCTAAAGAATATTTTTACGTTTTTTTGTGTGTGTTTTGCTTTGGAACCTCTTATGAATGGAATCATTCTGTATGTACCAGGTTTTAGAGTCACCCCATTTGTCACTAGCAGCTGTAGACTTTCACTGCTCCGTAGTATTCCATCATAGGACCATACCAGCTCACCACTCCTTTCTCCTGCTGATGGACATCTGGGCTATGCCCAGGCATGGACTGTCACAGACAGTGCTGCTAGGAACACCCCTGTACGCATGCACAAGTTTCTCCAAGGTCCCAGTCTCCCCATTTCCCCTCCAACTCGTTCCCTTCCGACCATCCGGTTGGAAAACAGATTTCATAGGGAAAGAATGGTGAAACAGACACTGTTTTGAGTTCTACCCATCACTTAACCGGTCTGGCTGTTTCCTCATATGTAAAATGGGGGAGGAGGAGGGCAGACTTGTTCATCGCTAAAAGGCCTTCCAACACTTGGAAATGTTTTTATCCAAACTGAGAGCTACTAATAACATGTGGATACCTGAAATAAAATGGACATGCAACTATGTCTTATTCACTTTCATACGTTCCTGCCTCCCTTCTGTGTTTCTTTTTATATTTTCCTATGACTCTGTGTTACCTTCTAAATAATTTTTTCTAACATAGTTTGGTTTGCTTCTTTCCTCTACATCTCTGAGTCAACTGTTAAACTCATCTGATGAGACTTTTTTTATTTCAATGTATTTTTAGTTCATAGAAATGCTATTTGGTGATTTTCAGTGAATAGCTGCTCACAATGCCTTTTGTATGTGCTGAGTTATTCTGTGGGTGGCTCATTTTCTTTGAAAAATTACTTGTGAGATTGATAAGAGGCCTCGGATAAACATGTGTTTTGAGAGAGGACTTTGTGTTGGTTTCTGCCGGCCACCAGGGTGCTCCCAGGGCAAAAGCAGAATCAGTGCTCTCTGCATGTTCTCTGGGCTCCAGCCTTTAGAGTTTGGCTGATAATTTCTTATATTTTTCAGCTCTTTGAAACTTTTAGGGAGACTTCAAAAACATATTTCAACTATGATTTTAACTTGTTTTTATCAGAAAAATTGGTCCAAATAAATTAGGTGACACATTACCAGAGGTAGAATTTCTAAAAGTCATACTTTCATAAATTAAATTACTTTCGCATCATTTCTAAATCAGTATAAAGATCTACCTTATTCTTTCTGACAGCTTCTTGGTATTCCATAGTTCAGGTGTATCATAACTGATCTACCAAACTCCTAATGATGGATATTTAGATTGACTGATTTTTGTTATCTATAAATACTATGTAAACATTCCTATGAAATCACCTTTGTTTACTGTACAAGTATATTCTCGGAACAGATTTCTAGAAGTAAAATGGCGAGAGTAAGAAGCTATTTCCAGTCCACATTTTAATAGCTATAACAATTTTCCTTCTGAGAAGGTTGAACCACTTTACATTCTCAGCAATACTGTTTCAGAATGCACATTAAGGAAATTAATCATGTTTTTAAGAGACAGAGAGAGTGAGGGAGAGAGGGGCAGAAGGAGAATCTTAAGCAGGCGCCACACTTAGTGCAGAGCCAGACACAGGGCTTGATTCCATGACCCTGGGATCATGACCTGAGCCGAAATCAAGGGTCGGATGCTCAACTGACTGAGCCACCCAAACGCCTCCAAGGAAATTAATCCTTTATCGCCTGTTACAATTTCTATTTACATACTTTGTCTTTTTATATATTTTACTTTGTTCAGACCACAAAATTTTTTTTTAATGTTTACGTTTTTGAGAGAGAAGAGAGAACAAGCACAACTGGAGTAGGGGCAGAGAGAGAGGGAGACACAGTATCTGAAGCAGGCTCTGGACTCTGAGCTGTCAGCACAGAGCAGGATATAGGGACTGAACTCGTGAACTGCGAGATCATGTCCTGCCCATAAGTCAGCTGCTTAACTGACTGAGCCACCCAGGCGCCCCCAGGGCACAAAAGTTTAATGTAACCAATCTTTTCCTTTATGGTTCCATGCTCACTATGATATTTTATTATCTACTGCCAACACTCATATCTAATACGTGTCCAATAAACATTTAGTAAATTCACATTAATAATGAAAATAGCTGCAAAAATGTTTGAAGAGCCTGCGAAGTACAAATATTTACTATGTGGCCCTTTACAAAAAAAAGTTTGCCAGGGATAGAGGAAAAAGTAAAATGACAACACAAGGAAACAGACAAATCCAAAAGGAAGGACAACTGGCCTTGCCTCCTCATTAGTCTCACTGTAAAAAAGCGGGGAGGGCATTATTCTATATAAAAAGACCAAGAAGACATATAATGATCAGGTACAAGTGTAAACTTTGACCAGATCCTGCAAAAAGCATATATAAAAATCATTTTTAGGGCAACTAGGTGGCTCAGTCAGGTAAATGTCCAACTTTGATTCAGGTCATGATCTCACGGTTTGTGGGTTCGAGCCCCACATCAGGCTCTGTGCTCGGAGCCTGCAGCCTGCTTCAGGTTCTATATGTCTTTCTCTGTCTCTCTCTGCCCTTCACCTGCTCGTGCTCTGTCTCTCAAAATAAATTTAAAAAGTTTAAAAATTTTTGTGGCAATTAAAGACATCTGAATACAGAGAGAACAGTAAATAAGATTAAAAATTACTAATTTTCTAACTTTAATAATAGTGTGGTGTGGTTACATAGGAGTATATCCTTATTTTTTAGGCAATCCCTGCTAAAATACATAAGAGTGAAGTATTACAGTATTTGCAACTTTTTTTTTTTTTTTTAGTTTAGACTTTTTGTTATTTACTTTTTTTTTTTTTTTTACAAATAGTTTATTGTCAAATTAGTTTCCACATAACACCCAGTGCTCATCCCCACAAGTGCCCTCCTCAATGCCCACCCCTCCTCCCCCCCACATCCACCAGTCCTCAGTTTTTGTCAGCATTCAAGAGTCTCTCATGGTTTGCCTCTCCCCCTTTCCCCCACCATTTCTGCCCTTCTTCTCCCCCTTGGTCCTCTGTTAAGCTCCTCCTAATCCTCCTATACGTGCACACATATGATATTTGTCTTTCTCTGCCTGACTTATTTCGCTCAGCATCACACCCTCAAGGTCCATCCATGTTGCTACACATGGCCAGATTTCATTGTTTCTCATTGCCATGTAGTATTCCATGGTATAGATAAACCACATCTTCTTGATCCATTCATCTGTTGATGGACACTTAGGCTCTTTCCAGGTTTTAGCTATTGTGGAGAGCGCTGCTATGAACATTGGGGTACATGTGCTCCTATGCATCAGCATTTCTGTATCCCTTGGGTAAATTCCTAGCAGTGCTATTGCTGGGTCATAGGGAGTTCTATTGTTAGTTTCCTTAGGAACCTCCACACTGTTTTCCAGAGGGGCTGTACCAGTTTACATTCCCACCAACAGTGTAGGAGAGTGCCCGTTTCTCCACATCCTCGCCAGCATCTAGAGTTCTCTGATTGGCTCATTTTAGCCACTCTGACTGGCGTGAGGTGGTATCTCAGTGTGGTTTTGAACTTTTAAATAGTTCTGCAAAAATGTACATACATATGCACAAAAAAGCACAGATGAAGCAAACAGAATTTTTTTTTTTAAAGTACCACTAGTTACATCCATGTGAGGACTGGAGATAACTACAGTACTATTCTTTGAACTTTTTTGAATATTTAAAAATTTTATGAATGAAAAAAGGCAGGTTACAAAAGAACATGCATCATATGATCAACTTTCTATTTAAATTTACATATATTTGTTTTTAAAAATCTACAAGAATATACATGGCAAAGTGTTAAAATCGGTTATAACTCAGTAGTAGAATCATAGGTTAGTTTCTTTTTAATATTTCTTTGAACAGTCTGAGTATTTTATAGACAATATGCAATACCTTCATACATTTGGCAAAAAACAAAAACTCTTTAAGAGAGCTCTGTAGGGAAAATTTAAGGGCAAACTGTTCATGTTTCATACATGTTGTAATTCATCATATTTGCTTCTCTTTTAAAAGAGATACTATTGGTATGCTTTCTGATCCTTAAGATCAGAAAAAAAGTGTTTTAAAAAGTGAACTTCATATGTTTTATAAGTCTTATTAAATTTAGTCTTATTACTAAAAGGTATCATTTTCAGATAATACATTTAGAAGTAATGTCATAACAGTTTCTTTTTGGGGTCGGGTCTTTATACTTTTTTTTCTTTCATAGTTTATTGTCAAGTTGGTTTCCATACAACACCCAGGGCTCATGTCAATAGTTCTTACAGAGGTACTAAAAAGGCAAAGATCCTTTGATATACCATTTTTTCCCAATCACTGAGTTGCTTATACATTAAGATCCCTTCTCTCAATGTTCTTTACTTCATTTAGAATATCACTAACCCAAAGAAGTAAAAACAAAAAGCAAACAGACACCAACTTTCAATCTTCTTTCCAGAGGTGGAACCATCAAGTAACAATTCCTTTGTTTGTCTTCAAATAAGTCATCTTCATTGCAATCCGATGTTCCACTCTACGAAATAACAAAACACACTAAAACTGAAATTTTGAAATAAGTTGAAAATTCATAGGATTAACAAAACACAATTAAAGCTTATCCAAAGGGCAGTTTTCTATGTTACACACTCTTATATGTAACAAAAAAATATATATTTCCTCATCATTTCTTGCAACTGAAAGAAACAACTATTATTGCTGCCACCACTGACCTAACATTTGTATACAGTTTCAAAAACTATCAGTTTACTAGATTTTTATAAAATCCCACAACTAGAGAAAATAAGAATTGTCCTCATTTTATTAAGAAAAAAACTGAGACTCAGAATTTTTTTTCAGATATTTTATATAGGTCTGAAACTTCAGGGGTATTATTTGCCTTCTGCCCAAGATCTTAAGATATTATGAACTGTTACTTCTTTAATAAAGCAGTTTCATTTTTATTCCTTAATTAATCCAATATTATCATGTTTATTGGTATACAATGTGAATTTTCAGAAGCAACGATAAAGTTAGTTTACAGTATTACTGTTCATCTGAGTGAACACTGTATTTCAAATTTATATCAAAAGTATAGTCAATTAGGGGGCACTTGGGTAGCTTCATCAGTTAAGGGCCCAACTCCTTTTTTTTAATGTTTATTTATTTTTGAAAGAGAGAGAGAGTGCACTCAAGTGCAGGAGGGGCAGAGAGAGAGAGGGAAACAGAATCCAAAGCAGGTTCCAGGGTCTGAGCTGTCAGCACAGAGCCCGATGCGGGGCTTTGAGCCAGAGTCGGGCACTCAAACAACGGACTCATCCAGGCAACCCAAGGGTCCAACTCTTGATTTTGGCTCAGGTCATGATCTCATGGTCGTGGCACCAAGCCCCGTATCTGGTGCTGCACTGACAGCATAGAGCCTGCTTGGGATTCTCTCTCTCCCTCTCTCTCTCTCTGCCCCTCCCCTGCTTGCTCATGTGCTCTCTCTTTCTCCCTTTCAAAATAAATGAATAAATATTTTAAATATTTAAAAATTCAATCTACATATTTTTAAAGTTCAAGAAGTTTACTGTATGAAATTACAAATATTTAAATACTGGGTCAAAAGCTTTAAAGCACTCCAATGTTCTAAAATGGTTCTTAAAATATGGTTGCACATATAGGTGGATTAGGAGGAACTTAATGGTGGACCATGGTGGAGGGGAATGAGAAGAAATGGTTGGGGAGAGGGAGGGAAGCAAACCATGAGAGACTTTTAAATGCTGAAAACAAACTGAGGACTGATGGGGATGGGGGAGAGGGGAAGGGGGGGTGATAGGCATGGAGGAGGGCACTTGTGGGGATGAGCACTGGGTGTTATATGGAAACCAACTTGACAATAAACTATTTAAAAAAATAAAATGAAATGGTTCTTAAAGTAACATATGTAAAAAGTATACATAACTTACTGAATAGTTTATGTTGCAAAGATCTGTTACTGTAAATGAACTCAGGCAATCTGAATTCATGGAGTCCTGAAAAAGTAACAGTACTTGTTCAGTTCCACTTCCTATGAAGTCATCTATCAGTACTGAGCTAATTTTTTTCCACTGAGCAGCAACCTGAAAGAAAGAGAGTGGAAAAGAAGGAATAGAGAAAGAAAAAAAATCAGATGTAAAATAAACTAAATTCTTCTGTTGCCTGTAGGTGTAATGTGTCATCTTCAATCTTATAAACAAGTAATGAAAATGGTAGTGTAAACACTAAAAACTAAAGATATTGGGGAATCAGATAACATAAGGAATTAAACAACAATTTTATAAATACCGAGGTACTTAAATTTAATATTTTATCCATGTTTCTCCAGGGTTTATCATGTTCCTGATTTCTCTATTAAAATTTTATAATTTATAAATGTGAACATTTCTCATGACTCTTTTAGAAATGCTAACATTTCTCATGAATAACTCTAGTGAAGATTCTTTCTCCAACACATTTAAAGATGGCCCTCACTCTCATAAGCCTTAGTGGATATGTATCTGTGATCTAACCAATTACATAAGAAATTCAATTGCATTACGTAACTGCAAGGTAAACACTTAAAAGCTCTCAAAGCAGAATAACTTAAGAGTCAAGATGAGCTTAATACCCCAAACCTTGGTGGAGGAGAACATAGCCATTATTAGGGACACAAAAGGGGATGGTGCCTAAGAGTGGGGTACCTAGAACAATCCTAGCCCACTGGAAAGATGTGATCAGTTTATACCAAAACATGAGACCCAAAGTTTAAAACACAAGACAACTCCATAAAGGTCCCTAAAGCTTTAAGCCTCCAGAGTGGTCCCCCAGAAACTAATACCATGGGGATGAAATACCCCCTATCCCTCAGGCAGAAAAGCTAAAACTCCCATTCGGAATCATGGCAGCAGCACAGACACATCATCTAGATGACAGAGGGTGGCATGCTTTAGAGCAGGACTATAAGTAAGACTTCAGTCTAAATATCAATCTGCCCCGTATAAGGCTAGTTTCCAAAGCTGTGATTTTTCACTTATGCAGGGAGGAAGCTTATCTGTACACCCATATCCTCCCTTCTTCCCACCCTCACCATGAGTACCATGGAGTATAATTAACTATATGAAGACATTAGTTATAAGAATGTGCTCAACATGCAAATACCATAGAGCTGTGCACTCATGCTTGCGCACACACATTTACAATCTACAGCTCTAGAACAGTGCTGTCTAAAAGAAATATAGGAATGACAATGCAAAGCATATATATGATTTTAAGTTTTCCAGTAGCCAATGAAAGAAAATTCTCTAAGGGTGCCTTGGGTGGCTCAGTCGGTTAAGTGTCTGACTCCTGATTTCTGCTCAGGTCATGATCTCACAGTCCATGAATGTGAAATCTGCATTAGGCTCTGTGCTGCTAGTGTGGGAGCCTGCTTGGGATTCTCTTTCTCTGTCCCTCCCCTATTCATTCCCCCTCTCAAAATAAGTAACTAAACATAAAAAAATCAACTGTCACATTAATAAAAATTAGAAATAGTTATATAAAAAGACAAATAAATATGTAATAATTATAGCTATATGTCTATATACTTCCAAACAACTCAAAGGTTTTATGACTCAAAACACCAAGGCAAAACCTTCATCAGGTTGTATTTGGAAAACGTTAAGAAATAAGAATGATGCAACATACATGATTTTAAGTGCAGTACTAATAACTGATTTGGATAATAAGACTTCAGGATAAGCTCTATGAAACATATAAATGCTCAATAGGTCTAAGGCTACACCAATTGAATGATTATGACATTAAGGGACTATACCTGAAAGTTCTTCTTCCAAACAGCACAAACGTCACCGGACCTAAAGGATACGATGAAAAGTTCTTCTCCACCTGAATCCATAAGCTGAACTGCACAAGGGTCTCCAAAGGGAAGCTGGCACACACTTTTCGGAGTACCATTTTGAAATGAAATCAGCTGATTCTTTCGAGTAAGGGCAATCAAAGACATTCGTAACTGGTCGTTGACATTCTCAGTTGCACAGACATGCACACAAGTTACCACACTGCTATAAGCAGGAGGGATAATGTATGCATCACTTATGACTTCTTCATTTTCAAGGGAGTATACACAAAATTCGGTATTCCAAATTGCATAATCCGATTTTGAAAGCTTTTGGGTGCATCCTTTCTCAGATAAAAAACATGTCTTTGGCCCTAGTAACACCATACCTAGATTTTCAATCTCTCCTCCCCACTCAACAGATGAAAAATTAACAGACACGGTCATAACTGTGCTGTTTAAAGAAGAGATAAAGTAGAATGTTTCTGCGTGTCTCCACAAAACCAAAGGGCCACTAAGGACCCTTACACCATCTTTCAACTCATAACCTAGTCTAAAACTCAAACATTTTTCAAATTTATTTTTACTGTGAAGAAACAGAAGAAAATATTTGAAAGTGTTCTTTTCATTGCATTGTATCATAATATAAGGGAGATTAATTCCAGTTCTGAAATCTGACACACAGTCGCAACACATAATTTTTAAATGAGAGTTTTCTTCCTTTAGCATAAAAAATCCAGTGGACTTCTGAACAAATGCTCTTGTTCCTCTGTCAAATACCATTCTCCTGACATGTAATACGCTTATTTCTGCAGGCCCTTTACCTGCAACATCTCCTTTAGACAATCGAAAACTAAGGACTTCCCCATTATAACACAAGAGCCTTTCCTGTTCATTAGATGACATTGCTTGTTTGCTAGTCACTCCACAGAATCAAATCTTTGTGTTGCTCCAATTTTCAAATGCAAATTGTTTCCAGTTGATGCTTTTAAACCTAAAAATGTAACGAGGAGAACTACCATCAAGTAGACAGTTGTAAAGAAAACATTTTTCTGTTAGAGAAATATCCCATAGATAACTACAAATTCGATTAACATTTTTAAGCTTTTTATGCTACCTTAACAACATTACGCTTATCAAAAAACCCCATCCCAAATATCATTTCTGTACACAGTTAAAAAAACAAAGTTTGCAAACAATGCAAATAACCACATCGCAAAAGATAACTGAATGTGTTAATAGCATCTATTAGAATCTGTAGGTGGTCTATTGAAAGTGCCTGAAGACATTCCTTCTGGCTCAGGGAATTTCTTAAGGGTTCCACTTTTGTCTCTCTTTCAAACCTACCAACCTAATCTGGTCTCCCCATTTTCTTTTTCCCCCCATTTTCTACCCTGTTGACTCAAACCTGGGTTTTTCCTCTCAGCCTTAGCGTCTCTACAATGACAATTCAGTGAGTCAATGATTCACATTAGACCGCTACCACTGCCCAGGCACTTGGGGTCCTGCTTCCCTGAAACAGCAGCTCATACAGACTCTATGGCCAAAAGGAAAAGCCCAGAAAGAAAAAGAGGAGATACCATACCACAGTTTAAACAAATTCTCCATAAGAGTAATAGAAATAACTTTTAAATCTTACTTTGCAAAAACAGTGCAGCTTTGATCTTAAGGAAGTCACTATTCCTATTCCAAGTAGAAAAAACGAGAGGATTAGTAACATTACAATGAACACAAGAATTAAATAATAAATATCAGGTATTCAGGTTTATGTGCCACATACAATACATAACTTCATTTAATGCCTACAACTATTCTTTTAAAGTAAGTATTCTTATCATCACATCTTTCAACTGAGAAAATTTTATTATTTTAACAAAGGTCAGAAAATTTTCCAAGGCTCCAAAACTAATCGGCAATGGCACTAGATTCAGAAGAGGGGCCTCTAACTGCTGAGCCACACTGTCCTGGCGCGTGTCCCCTTACTCAGAACACTGGTTATGAGCAAGGCAACCTGAGACAATTAGCAAAGTAGATTAAGAAAAAAGGAACATCCATTGTGTCCCAAATGGCAAGATCTCATTCTTTTTATGGCTGAATAATACTCCATTTTAATATATAAAAATATATATATTTTTATACACACACACCCGTTTCTTCTTTATCCATCCATCTATCAACGGATACCTGGGACCTAGAGGATATTATATGAAGTGGAATAAGTCAGAGAAAGGTAAACGTTATAGGGTTCAACTTATACATGGAATCTAAAAAACAAAAATGAACAAACAAAAAAAATACAGAGAACAAACTGGTGGTTGCCAGAGGGAAGGTCATTGGGAAATGGGCAAAAGAAAGGAAGGGGATTGAGAGGTACAGACTTCCACTTATAAATAAGTCATGAAGATGAACAGTACAGTCTAGGGAATACAGTCAATAATATTGAAATGGCATTGTATGGTGATTACACTTACAATGGTGAGCACTGAATAATGTATAGAATTGTTAAATCAATACTCTGTACACTTAAAACATATAACATGTCAATAATAATAAAATAATAAATAAAAATAAAGTTAAAAAAGAAAACATGCCAAATAGAACTGCAAAAAAAATTACAACAAAGGAACACCCCCTACTCTGGACACACATATTAGAGAAAGACGTTGATCTTTACTCAGTGTCTATATATTCAGACTTACTCCTTTAATAGCTACTGAATGTTCAGCATATGCTATGAATTGCACATGGCTGTAGAGCCTAGACAACCATGTGAATGGTGGGCCTGGCCTGCCTTTTACTAGATGTATGGCTGGGCAAATGACCTAATCCCTTGTGCCTCATACCCACATAAGATTGATAGGGTGTAATAACAGTACTACCTCACAAGGTATGAAATTAACTAATATAACCCACTTAAAATTGAGCCTGGCATGTGGAAAGTGCTCCATAAAGGTTAGCTACTACCGTTATCATCATCACCACCATGGCAAGTTCTGGTTTCTATAGTACCTACCCTTGGAAACATCACAATAGTCACACACTAACAGTTTCTGAATGCTGAAAGGTCTCTCTCCACCATAAATAACTCATACACTTTCTGTTCTACTTGCAGATCATTTACACTAGGAAACTCAACCATTTCAGAAATAAAACTAGGTCATTTGCAATTAAGTAATAATGTTTTCTTCTGTTGAATGAGAAACTCCAAAGGCTTAGGTCTTGTTCTTTTATTATAAAAATCTACCAAGAGTCCAAACAGAAAAAGAAGTATCACTGAACCATCTAAAAATTTAACTTAAGGTAGTATTTTATAGAAATAGCTTTAATTTGGAGGCAATTCTATTAAAATGAAGACTAGATTAGTCAGCAACTACTTTCAAATTGGAGATTCCATAGCTTATTGTCTAATTTCCAAATACATCATTTGTTGTAGTTTTAAACGATGTTCACAAATTCTTTGAAATTCCTTCCATCAAGAAACGGCACTTAATTCTCCTCTCCTTTGGTGAGGGCTGGTCATTATGACTCACTCTCAGCCACAGAAATATGGCAGAAGGGACAACTTGACACTTCCAAGACTGGGTCATAGAGCATTGTGGCTTCTGCATTGACCTGACCCTTGGATCACCTGCAATGAGGAAAGCCACCCACCATATTATTAAGACACGCAGGCATCGCCATGAAAAGGTGCATATGGCAAGGAACCATGGCTTCCTGCCAACAGTCAGCAAGGCCTCAGCGTTTCGCCAACGGCCTTGTGAGTGAGGAGCCTTCTTGGGATCAGATCTTCCAGCTCCAGTCAAGCCTCTAGATAATTCAGCCCCTTAGAGATTCTGAGCCAGAAAGACCAACCAAGCTAACCTGCTCCCAAATACTTGATCCTCAGCAATTTTGAGATAATGTTTATTGCTTTAAGCTGCTATTTGTTATATGGTAACAGATAAATACATCCCTCTCTGGTATTTGTTTTTGTAAGCTGATGATACTGCTTTTGAGAATTTCATGAAACCTATTACTTGAAACAACTAGAGATACTGTATCATAATACAAACTAGGAAAAGTCACTGGCTTACTGGTTTGTTGTTAAGCAACTACCACAAAGATCTGGGACACTAGGTATCATAAAGTAGTTTCAGCTGTCTCAGTAAAGAAGCTAAGTAGGTAAATCAAAGGTGTGGCTTTTACTTATGAAACTATCTTTTAAAGAAATAAATATTATATTACAATAAAATATATGAATGATCATTTACTTAAAATTTCCCACAGACATGTCAGTTCTCAGATTTCTAAGAAACTTTCCTTTTTTAGCATTAATATGATATAATCTGAGGTAGAGCTAAAAACTTGTCTTTTACTACCTATTTTAAAGGTTTTTCAGTTTTCTTAAGAGTACTAAAAATAACCAAAAGTAACTTCTACACAGAAAACGATTTTGAAAGACACAAGTGAGACCCTTAACACAGAGATAAGGAATAACACAGCAGAGAAAAAAGGACTCAATAAAGGAAATTAGGAATATGCTTAATAGAATGAATAGTAGGCTGGAAGAAGCAGAGGAATGAATTAGTAATCTAGAAGACAGAGTAATGGGAAGCAATCAAGCTGAACAAAAGAAGGAAAAAAGAAATATGTCAAATGAGAATAGACTTCGG
The DNA here is from genome assembly GCA_017311185.1 of Proteles cristata cristata. Taxonomy (NCBI): domain Eukaryota; kingdom Metazoa; phylum Chordata; class Mammalia; order Carnivora; family Hyaenidae; genus Proteles; species Proteles cristata. Next base: position 221,806 of record JAESUZ010004510.1, read on the forward strand.
GAACTCAGTGACTCTATGAGACATACGAACATTTGTTAATTTCGCATTTAATCAACACAGTGCTCTGGTTCACCAGTATCCAAGTGTGACAGAGGTAAGGAGAATCTGATTACCAAATGGTCAGCAGAATCTCCCCCTTTCCTAACTTTGGAGTATGTATTGTTTCAACTTAAGAAAGTGATTACTTAAGAAAATCAGACCCCTTACATTCTGTTCTTTTAATGCTCCCACCAAGTTCCTTAACCTAGAAACCACTATCGGCCAACTCTGTTCCAATTGCCACTATGGTAGTTCAGACTTTCATCTCTCACTTAGGTTGAGGTAAAAAGCTTCTTAAATTGGTCTCCCTAACTCAAGTCTCTCTTCCCCTCCAACGTTTCAATTGATTTATGCTACCTCAGTTATCGTTCACAAACACAAACCTGATCTGGTAACTGTTCCCGAACTCAAAAACCTTGCATGTACCCTTTTCCCCTTCTCAATAGATCTATGATCCTTGAGTTACTACCTGGAAAAATAGATGCTAAACACTGTGTATTGAACATATGAATGAATGATGGAGAGATAAAAGTTTACAAACCATTGCTATAAATTTTAATATGGCATTCAAAGCCCTTTTATAATACTAACCCAAGAGGCTTTTAGCATGAGCTCTAGGCAAAAAGAAAACTTATTCTCATGGATTTAGATTCAAATAGATTTAAATGACTGTTACTGGAAGAGTCTCTATTTTTAAATACTACTGCAAAAGCATGCACACTTTAGATAAGTTATTTACAATGGATCACCTTAAGAGTTAAAAATTAGAAGTTATTAATATATTTAGTTATGAAGATAAATGTTTTTCTCAAACTTTCTATCATCAGCTTATTGAATTTCACATACCTGTGTATATTTTATTTTATACTGATGCAACAACTGTTTAAAAGTTCTTAGCATATATTCATAAAACAAAACTTTAAGCCTATGGAATAAATGGTACTCTTTTTTTTTGTTTGTTTACGTACAAATAATGTGGAAACAGGGGTAGTCAGTTAGGTGTCCAGCTCGATCTTGGCTCAGGTCATGATCTCACAGTTCGTGAGTTTGAGCCCGCCATCAGGCTCTGTGTTGACAGTGCAGAGCCCACTTGGGATTCTGTCTCTCCTCTCTGCCCCTCCCCAACTTGTGCTCGCTCTCTCGCTTTCTCTCTCTCTCAAAATAAATAAATAAACTTAAAAAACATTTTTTTAAAGAAATAATCTGGAAACAACTGAAACTAAGATTCAACTTAGAGGTTCTAAAACCAATATAAAGAAGCCCTGATGAATCAAACCCTGATTATCAGGGCACCAGGTTCTCTTGGTCATCTGACTTTTTACTTACCCTTACAATAATGGCTTACGCTGTGGTGGCTGACACCCTAACAACAGAAAAAAACAAAACAAAACAAAACAAAACAGGTAACTAAAACCAGTTACATTTTAGCTCCTATTGCAGCTAATGGGAGCTGTGGAGGGGGTTGTGTGTGGAAGCAGATTATTTATAAAATACTACATAAGTAATTTGAGTGTTTCCTGTTCCGTATTACCATACATCAAAGTTGACTATGTATATTTTGTACATAAAATGAAAACAGATGAGTATACTAGGGAAATAATACATGCTAACAGAAATATAGTAGACTGGCAATAAATTATCGCCCGCATCCACTCTTCCCTACCTGCCTCCTATCAAATAAACAATGCTCCTTTTAGATGCTAATAAATTCCTCTGGGTGTCATACATTTCAGAACTCTTTAAATAAACTACCTGTCTGGTTGAGAAAGATCCTAAAAGAACATATTATCTGCAGATAAAATCTAAAACTATCTCTGAGAAACTGTACCAGGTATGACTAGTAGAAAGTATCTTTGAAAAAAAGGTAGAATTAAGACACCCAACTAAAAATTTCACCTAATATTAAACATAATTTTATAAGCGTAATACCGATAGATGTCCTTTTCCCAACATATAGAACATTTACCTAAGTAAATTAACTTGGCTACAGAATAGACCTGCTATTTAAATGTTTTTCTACCTATATAACTAGAAACTATTTGTGGGAGCCTACCCAGAATCAAGCTCCATGTTCCCTTTTCCAACAACATGTTAGTGTATCTGAAACAGGTGGATGTGGGGGACTGGGGATCCACTCAGAGAATTAGGAAAGACTAAAGGTTTTCCATGTCATTCTAAGGACTTCTAACTTTCTCTAAGCAATGATAATCCACTGAAAGGTTTCAAAAATAGAAATCACAGGACTACACTTCTGAATTTGAAAGACCTTGCTGACAGTGTTGAAGATGGGGGGAAAGGTAAGAATGGAGACAGAGCCATCAGTTTAGTTAGGAGATAATTATGAGTCTTAATTAAACGGAGAGATGACTTTGGAAGGCAATTTGGCAGTCACCTGAAATCCATCCATCCATTCATTCATTTCTAGATATGAACCCAGAGAAATAATCCTACATAATAATGCACAAAGACATTGCTCTAGAATGTTCACTGTGTTGTTATTTGTAATATTTTTTTTTAAAAGTAAAAAATGGGGTGCGTGGGTAGCTCAGTTGGCTGGGTGTCTGACGTCAGCTCAGGTCATGATCTCGCAGTTTATGAGTTCGAGCATCAGGCCCTGTGCTGACAGCTCAGTCTGGAGCCTGCTTCAGATTCTGTGCCTTCTTCTCTCTCTGCCCCTCCCTGCTCATGTTCTGTCTTTCTCTCTCTCAAAAATAAATAAACATTTAAAAAAATTTTTTTAAGTAAAAAGTTCCATGAGCATCAATAGGGTAATGAATACATACAGATGGAATATCATACTACAGGTAAAAGGAATGAATTTGATCTACATATACCACCATGGCTAGGTTTCAAAAATGAAAAAAATTAAGCTGCAGAAAAATGTATATATACTTCAGTACATTATTTTCTAAATCAAAACACATAAAACAACATTATGTATTTTGTTTTTACTTACAATTGCTACATTCCCAGTACTTCTCTGTGCCAGGTGCTATTCTAGGCACTTTGGACTCATGTATTCTTCACTATATCCTTGTGCGACAGGCAACATAATCCCATTCTACAGATGGGGAAACGGAGGCATGGAGTCTAAGGACCTTCTCAAAGACCTAAAAATAGGAAGAGTCAGGATTCAAACCCAGACAACCTGGTCCAAAATTTAAAAAGCAAAGATTCTGAAGACAGTCATGCTAAATTCCAATGACTGTTCATTCTGGAGGAGATAGGTATCAGGGTTGGGGAGTGGAGCCAGAGGGAGACTGTAGCTAGAGCTGAAATGTTATTTTTAAACAATGTATTCAACTGTTCTTTAAACAATGTGTCCATTTCCCCGCGTACACATTTTTAACAGACTGAAAAGAAAGTCTGGGGCAAAGACGCTCAAGTGTCAACCGTGGATGACTCTGGATGGTGGGCATACGGGGACTTTGCCCGCTGCAATTTCTTTGTGGTTTTCCGTTATCTTGCAATTTTTAAAGAAGGCAGTATTATTGAATGCAAAACGATTTCTTTTCCATTTCTTGGCCGACAACCATAAAATTGTCCCAGTGCCTTATAAACCTAAATCTTTCTCCAGTTTGGCCCTTGAGGTCATTTTTGCACTGCGTAACGGTCCTAGGGGCTGCCCTGTGCAATGCAGGCTATTTAGTAACACCCACTAGATGGCCAGTGGCTGGCCCCTGCCCCATTATGACAACCAAAACTGTCTCCAGACCCTGCCAAATGTCCCCTAGGAGACAACGCTGCCCCAGGCTGAGAACTACCTTAAAAAAACTGTAACATGCTTTACATCCTTTGACTTTCTACAATTGCTTTGGTTTAAAGATGTCAAATATAGAATCCTTGAGAAGTTTCTCACACTCCAGGTGGGAAAGATGCGGCGGCGGGGTGAAGAAAGTTTCAAGGGAACTAATCCAATAGAGCAAGCACTTAAAATCTACTCATCATCCCACAGTGATGGACATAGGCCCCGGCAAGCTCGCTTCCATCCCCTTATTCCGCAAAGAGGGCACCAGGGGAGCCAACCCAGCGCTGCCGCCCGGCCCCGCGAAGTCCAGGTAAAGGTGTGGGACGACGCGCCTGCCCTACCTGAGCCCGCGCGTTCGGTGTCCCATAGGCGCCACGTTCCCGACGCCCTACGCGGGCGCAGAGGCCCTCGGCTCCAAACCTCCCGCCCGCGCGCGGCATCCTGGGAGGCCCGGGCCGGAGGCTGCGTCGAGGGCACAGGAGGCGGGGCGCGCGGAGCCGGAGGAGCCTGCCCGGAGACGGTTGCCACGGGAGGCTGAGGGGGCGGGGCCTCCAGGGGATGTTGTGAAAGCGAAGGGCAGGCGGAGCTTGCTCGGGCGGAGCTCGGTGCTAGAAGCTCCCGTGATCCGGCGGTAGGCGGAGGCGGGTCCGCAGTGCAGGGTATGTGGGAGGGAGTGGAGCCCGCACGAGAAGCTAATGGAAAGCCAGGCTAAGGACCTGGTCCCGCCTCCACACCCAAGCGGCCGCGTCGGATTGGACAGCGCGGCGACGCTTCCGTCCGCCTCCGGGTGTCACGCGACGGTCTACACGTCCCGCCCTTCCCTCTCTACCTCCCGGCCCGCCTGGCCAGTGATGAGATATTCGGACAGGTGGGGAAGTGGCCACGGCGATCGAAATCACCTCCAGGACCGCGACCATGGCCGAGGTGAGGAGCCGACCACACTGCCGCCGCAGCCCCCGGACCCAGAAGCTTCTTCTGAAGCCGGGCGGCCGTGCCCCCAGGTGCAGGTGGGCTGGGCTGAAGGGAAGCGGGATGGTGCGCGTGGTGTCTAAGCGTCCCTTCGTGTCTCCGTTTCAGTATCCCACCCAGAATAAAGCCAAGCTCATCTCTGAGACCCGACGGAGATTCGAAACTGATTATGTGACAGGTGGGTACCGCGTTCTCGGTGTTGAGGCAGGTATGCAATGAGAGTCCCCAACTTTCCAAAGGTGTTTGCAAGGCGTCTCTGTGGGAGGCTTTAGGGACCCTCGACCCTCACAGGGAAACCTCCAAGGTTTCCTTCTCCATAACGTTCCATGCTCGGTGCTCCAGTCGGGCAGGTGATACGCCCATTGCTTCCCGAAGGGTTAATGTAAGTTGAAAATTGGCGAGTTTCTAGCATCTCGAGTTTATGGAACTTGGAGGACACTTGAAAGGCCCAGGGCACGGACCTTTCAGCAGCAACACTAGAGAAAAAGAACGTGGAAACTGCCATGATGCCGTTCACGTGTGCTTAATTGTGGATCCAGATTGCTTGCTACCCACGGAGCGGACCCTCTGGTGCTGGACCAAGTTCTCTTTCATCCCACACTGTGCCTGGCAAAGTACCTGTGAGTCCAGAATGGATTTATTGGTTGAATATTATGTGTTCATGTACTTGAACAGATGTCCCAGATACTTGAAGCTGATGACTTAATAATCCTTGTACAGTCATTTTTAACAACCTGCAGGATAATGTGTTATAAATGTGGAATAAATATTTGAATCCTGACTCTGCCACTTAATAGCTTAGTTGTCTTTTCCAGGCCCCTGTTTCCATATCTGTGAAATGTGAATAATTAGGTTGGGAGGATTAACCAAAAGAGCATGTATCAAACCATCTAGCTTGGGATTAACCTGTTGTCGCCCCTCAACAGCTGTTTTGTCTCGATAGTCATTTTGATTGCTGTGGAAGAGGGGGTAAGCCTCAGCATCTTGAGTGCTCAGCAGAGGTTCTCTGCAATTTGAGACTGCCCTAGATTAAATTTCAATTGATGACCTAGAATAAATAGGGAACTGTGTTCCAAATAAGCTGGTCAGTAAATCTTTTCATCTTCCCTGTCAATTATCTTCACGTCCCAAACTTTGCGCTAGAGAGTTGCAAAAGCACTCGATTCACTTTTAGTCCAGAGATCTCATTTCTAATAATATAGCTGGTTCAAGAGATCATTCTAAAATTGCTTTCTGGAGAGCTGTAATTCTTAGAGTCACATGGTTTATAGTATTTAAAGAAGTAATCCAGACCTTGACCTAATGTGCTCATGTCTCCCCAATAGCCATGTACTTACCCAAAGGAGGAAGCAGGATACGTGTATGTGTATGTATATATATGTAGTCAGAGAAATGTAGCAATAGGCAAGATCCGAAAAGGCATCTTGGTCCAACCTTCTCATTTTTAAAATGAAGAAAGTAAGATCTAGAGAGATTAAGGGATTTGCTCCAAATCCTTGGTGTTAGTGGCTAGGTCTGGGCTGGTGCTCAAGTTTTCTGAATTTCGCTGTGGTGAAAATCTTTGGCAACACCAGCATGCCGAATTAGATCATGTCATTCCCCAACTTGAAACCCTTCACTACTTCGCCACTGTGTTTAGAACGAAAATCTCAGTTCTTAATGGTGGCCTACACGGCAAGGCCCTGCATGCAAGCGCTCCTGCCCACCCCTCCGTCCTAATCTGTAACTACTCTCTGTGCTGGGTACAGATTTCACCACTGCCCACAATCAGAAACATCTCACATATTGCAATCTAGTACACCCCAACACACAACTGAAGCAAAAGTTCGTTCAAGAAGACTTATTTTGAAAACCCACGACTTCCTGCTGCAGTGACCCACAACATTGACATCACAACCTGCATGACCCACAGTTTGAAAAACATGACCGGCCACACTGCCTCTCTTTTGTTCTTCGGACAGACTGAATCCGTGTTTATCTCGGGACCTTTCCACTTCTCTTTGTTTGGAAGACTACTGCCCAGATAGTGTGCACGGCTGGGGCCATTTTTTTTCTTTCCCATCTTAGTTTAAATGTATCTGAGAGTCCTTTCCTGATGACTAAATAGCCTCCTGTTTGTCTCCTTTACAGCTCTTACCATAACCTGTAATTGGCATGTTCGTTTGTTTACTTATTGTTCATTTCCTCCAGTGGAATGTGTAGGGGTCTAGGGCAACCTGTGCACATGGAGGGCAGGATGTGACTTCCCTCTGTATACCTAATACAGTTTTCAATATATATTGAATATAGCAATGCTTAAATATATACATGGGGAGATGAATCCAAATCTGTATTATGAGTAGTCCGAACTGGCTTCCCACCCCCGCCAAAATCTGGCAAAGAACAGCCCTCACACTGCGTTTCACAAGCATTATTTCAAAGTTAAAGCACTTTACAGGGAATGTTTTGTCCTTAAATATACACACTTGGGTATGTGTGAATGTAGGTGATGTGAGTGGCTCATCTTGCACAGCTGTTGTAAATACTAATTTAATTTCAAGACTTGCATGGGAAAGGAAAAATAAAAACCTTTTAGGGTTGCGAAAGTTTGAGGTTTCCTGAGATACTGCGTCAGGTAAAGTAGGAGAGTGGTAAAAAGGGTGTTTTGATCTGCCTGTGTTTGCCCTTTCAGGTTTACTTTTTAGAAATTAAGTGCTTAGGGAACAGGCACTTTCCTTCTTCCTCCGTCTTTCATTTCACCCTATTATCCTTAGTATTTTGTTTCAGAAGAGGCTTAAGGCTGACTTAGGCAAACAAACTTGATATTTTTCCTAAAGGAAAATATTATCTGCAGATCTGTCACTTTAAGCACTGGCTGTACTCCAAAACCTCTTTTGGAGGTAGGTTCTTGGGAATTCCAAGCACATTTTTGTTTCCATCGAAATTAAGTTACCAATTATGGATAGATTTGTAGCTGGCAAACAGAATAAAAGCCCATAATTGTTTTATGTGTTATAAATGGTCCTTTTTTTGGTCATTGTTTCTGTGAGAAATTCCATGCAGAGTCTCAAATAAGAAACATTTCCCGTTCTCTCTTCCTCCTTCTTGTGGCCAAGGCAAGAGACTACTCCCTTGTGACAGTAATTTATTTGGTTCCTCAAATACTCATTATATGCTTAATTCTGGGAAGTTGTGTGTCAATATTAGAGAAAGAACTGCAGACGGATAGAGCCCCTTCCTGAACTTACAGGCTAGCAGAGGCATTAAAACAGAGCTAACTATTGGAGTTGAGGCAAATTGTGTTTAGTGGAATAAGGATGTTAAAATCATTTCTGTAGAAGTCAAAGGCAAGGAAGAGGTCACATCTGATTAGGGTGATTGGGTTAGCACGGAGTGAGAAAAATCTTCATAGAAAATGTGGTGTTTCTCATGAAACTTTGGAAGATGGTAGAACTTGGCCCGGTAGAGAAAGTGATCTAGGAGGATCACATAGAGCTAAAACACTGTGGTGAGAAGGAGCGGGGCATGTTGGGAAGCCAACGGAAGTCCGCTTTCATGAATTCTAAGGAGGGTAAGCACATCCACTAAAAACAGTGGGAATGTACTATGGAGAGCCTTGAACAAAAGTGAAATGTGTGTACCTAAGTGAGTTTGGAGAGCATTTGAGAGGTTGATGGGTTTTGTTATTTTAGCTTTGTTTCTTGACTTTACAAGTATGTGAATTCACTTAAATGAATTTGAATGATACCAAAAAGTCCCCTATAAGCTTACCATCCAGAGACAGCTCTGCTAACAGTAGATGCATTTTTTTCTGGTCTTTTTTTCTATGCATTAAAAAAAGTAGCTAAAAGACAATTGTGTATGTAATTTTAGGACCTGCATTGTTTTATTGACATGATCACATTTTTTTTTGCCCATGTGGATGAAGTAAGCATTTAATACTTAGTCCCCTAAGTAAAAGATAATTTTCTTTTATCTGAAACACTCCCTATTTGGATATTTAGGTTCTTTCCAGTTGTTTGCTAATACAGCCTTAATACGGTCGTTCAAATTGCTTCCTTAAGATTCGTGTCTAGAAGTAGAATTATTGGTTTCAAGAGTGTGACTGTTTTTAAGACACTTCATGTGTGTGCTAACTTTCCCTCCCCAGAAGTCACACCAAGATTCATTCCTACCAGCACGTGTGAAAGTGTTAGTCTCCCTACAGCCTTACCCATGTGTACTGTCATCATTTCTTAACTGATGGTTGTTTTAGTTTGCATCTGGTTACTAGTGAGAGTAAACTTCTTTTCGTATATTTACATTGATTTGTAGTTTAAAATCTTGTTTCACCACTATGGCTTTTAAAATTGGTTTGGACTTTTCTTGTTGATGTCACTTTCACTTTTTTCATTTTTTGGGATATATTCAAAATTACCCATTCGTTTGTGGTTTTTTTCATTTCTGTTAAATAATTTTCTCTCCGATAATTTTCTAGTCCTTTCATTTTTGTTTTGTCTTGGTTTATTATTGTTTTAAGATTATTTTGAGATAGAGCAGAGCATGCACTCATGCGCACACACACACAAGTGTGGGAGAAGCAGAAAAAGAAGGAGAGAGAGAGAGAATGAATGAATACCCCAAGTGGGCTCTGCACTGTGCAGAATCTTCTGTGGGGCTCAAACTCACCAGGAGATCGTGATCTGAGCCAAAATCCAGAGTTGGATGCCTAACCCACTGAGACACCCAGGCGCCCCTGTCTTGGTTTATTATTTTTTATAATTTGAAATCTCTTTTAAGTACAAATCGTACAAAACAAAGATAAACACCCATACACTACCACTCAGCCAGAGAAACAGAACTTCCTTTGTACCCCAGCCTGGCCACTCAGGGACGGCTGCTTGCCCTGCATTTGGTGTTCATTCTATTGCCTTTCATTAGCTTTACCACCTGTGAGGTATTCCACATCGGTCCTTTATTAAGTTTACCTGTTTTTAAACTCTAAACAAAAGATGAATGTATTTCTCCATGACTCGCTTCTCTAACTCAAGAGTCCTCCGTATTCTCCAACGTAAGTGTAATTGAGTCCTTTTTATACCTCTGCAGTAGTGCATGGAATGAAAATATCAGTTGATGGATTTGGGTTGTTTCTAAGTTTTGCTGTTATGTGCAATGCTGTTTTTTTTTTTTAATTTTTTTTTAATGTTTATTTTTGAGAAAGAGAGAGAGAGCAAGCAGGGGAGAGGCAGAGAGAGAGAGAGAGAGAGGGAGACAGAATCCGAAGCAGCCTCTAGGCTCCAGGTTGTCACCACAGAGCCTGAAGTGGGGCTTGAGCTCACGAACCTCAAGGTCATGACCTGAGCCGAAGTTGGCCGCTTAACCGACTGAGCCACCCAAGCGGCCCAAACAGCCTTAAAGATCTCTGGTGCCCAGACTGTCTCTAGGGGCATAGATTCTCAAAGTTGGTCCAGGAACTGTAGTTCCGGGAGACTATTTCAAGGAGCTTGAGAAATCAAAACTGCTTTTATAATCACACCAAAGCATCATTTTCCTTTTCCACTGTCCTTCTCTCACAAGCATACAGTGGCATTTTCCAAAGGTCACGTGGCATGTATTGATGTCATTACTCTGACAGCTGATAGAACATGTGATTTTGTGTTCTCACATGTAAAAATTTTCAGTTCTAGGGGTGCCTGGGTGGCTTAGTCGGTTGAGTGTCCGACTTTCGCTTAGGTCCTGATCTCGCGGTTCGTGGGTTCGAGCCCCGCATCGGGCTCTGTGCTGACTGCCAGCTCAGAGCCTGGAGCCTGTTTCAGTCTGTGACTCCCTCTCTCTCTGACCCTCCCCTGCTCACGCTGTCTCTCTCTCTCCTAGAAATAAATAAAAACATTAAAAAAAAATTAAAAAAAAATTTTCAGTTCTAATACCAAATAGAGTAACTACTGGTATAATCCATATAAGCAAAAAAGCTCTTTAGAGCCCTCAGTTATTTTTAAGAGTATAAAAGGGGTCCTGAGATTGAGAAGTTTGAGAACTTCTCTTGGCTTTGCACCCAACAGCAAAATGTTGTACCGGTTTTCATTTTAACCAGCAGTTTGTGAATGCCCTTATTTCTCCCCACTCTAAAATTTGGTGTGGATTTCTTTTTAATTGTTGCCCATCTGATTACAGTGTAGGAATATCTCATTGTGGTTTTAATTTGCCTTTGAGTACCAGTGAAATTGAGCATTTCTTCCTATATTTATGGGCCACTTGGTTTCTGCTTCTGTGAAAATCGCTTCTTTGGGTTCTTCATGGCGCTTTTTTCCTCCATATAAATTATAGAAGCAGCTTATCATGTTTCTGGAAAAAAACAACAACTGATGTTGGGATTTTGAATGGCATTGTGTTAAATCAGAAGACCAGTTCTGCGAGCCTTGACATCAATATGATTGGGTCTTCCTATCTAAAAACCTGTTTTATCTCTGCTAAACTCTTCCTTGTGAAAAGATTTATAATTTTCTCCATAAACTTTAAGTCACTTTTGTTTAATCCCAGGTACTTTACATGTTTTATTATTGTGGTTGTTTAAATGGTATTTCTTAAGAATTTGTTTTCTAAATGATTGTTTCTGGGTAACAGAAAGTACATTTGACTTTTTTCATTAATATTGAATCCACAAACCTTACCAGCTCTTACTAAATTCAGTGTTATCTCTAGGTTAGTTTGAAGTTTCCTTGGGGGAGGTAGGTGAGAAGGAGGGAGAGACTCCGTGCCTAGTACGGAGCTCAATGCGGAGCTCGGATCCCACAACCCTGGTATGATGACCTAAGCTGAAATCAAGAGTTAGACACTTAACCAACTGAGCCCCCGAGGCGCCCCTGGAATTTCTGTGTAGACAATGATATCACTTTGAAATAATGACCGTTTTCTTCCTAACCTCCCTATTCTTAAAACTTGAAATACTTCTACTTTACCCTGGCTGGAGAACACTGTCATAGCAAAGCAGTGATAAAAGCCTACTCGTCTTACTTATTCCTGATCTTAGTAAGAAAGCCCCAAACATGTCACCATCAAATATGATCTCTGTAGGGGCGCCTGGGTGGCTTAGTCGGTTAAGCGTCCGACTTTCGCTTAGGTCATGATCTCGTGGTTCATGGGTTCGAGCCCCGCGTCGGGCTCTGTGCTGACTGCCGGCTCAGAGCCTGGAGCCTATTTCAGTCTGTGACTCCCTCTCTCCCTGACCCTCCCCTGCTCACGCTGTCTCTCTCTCTCTCTCTCTCTCCTAGAAATTAATAAAAAATATTTAAAAAAAAACAACAAATATGATCTCTGTAGATATCCTTTATCAAAATGAAGAAATTTCCTTGTATTTCTTGATTGCTATTTTGGAGTTTTGTCTGTTGTGTACCCATTACCACTGATGGTTGAATTTTACTAAGTGCAATTTCTTCATCTCTTGAACACGTTTATTATATCTGATGAGATGTTCCTTTGGGTTTTCTTTTTTAATCTGTTGATATGGTAGACTAGTAATCCGGATTTAAAAATATATTGCTGTATTCAGTTAGCTGATATTTTATTTAGAAGTTTTGCATGTATATTCACAAATTAGCCTGTCATTTTCCTTTCTCCTTTTTTTGTGCAATTTTGACATCAAGATGATACAGGCTTCATAAAATGAGGTAGGAGTATTTCCCCTTTTCTACTCCCTGAAAGAGAGTCATTGTGCAGTTCTAACCTGGTTCCCCATATTCATCCCTCCTCCTAATTCATGATTTTTATACATTAATGTTTGTCTACTTACCATATGTTTATTAATATCTTTATTTACCATTCCTTCTTGAGTTTCAGATATTGCATCTGAGTTCATTAGTGTTTCATCTTAAGGATGACGTTTAGATTTTCTTTGGTGGGGTCTTTGTGGCAAACTCTTAGTTTTGAAGATGTCTTTATTTTGTCTTCCCTTTTTTCCATTAAGCGATTAACTTTGAAGAATGCCTTCATTTTATTAGGCTGGAGGAGACGAAGTGATTAGAGAAGTAGATGAACCAGGACGATCTCTGAGAGAATTCCCAGGACAGGAAGATTAGCAGGGACTGGAAGGAGCCTCTCTGGGTAAAGAAAGGGCGCATGCAAAGGGGATTGTCCTTATCAACTGCCCTCTCTGGAGAGGAAGCGTGGAAGGAAAATGACAAAGTCTCACTACACTATTGGATGTTTATATAAGCTGTCTGGGTTCCAAATCATCCAAGGGACCCACCCAGGCCTTCTTCATCTTTGTATCTGCAATACCCTAGCGTCATTTCGAGCTAGCCTATGGTGGGAGATCATAAATAGGCCTTAGAACTAATGAGTTATGTATTAACCTCCAAGAGTGAAAGCCTTTAAAAGATAGATAGACACCTGAAATTTTCTTGACTTTTGTTCCATCTTTAACATTCTCAAGATTAACATTTTAAAGTTGTCATGATCAGAATAAGAGGAAAATATTTTAAGAGTTTATCAGTTTTTGTCTTTGTGTTCCATATATAAAAATACCAAGCCGCTGTCGCGGACAATATAAGGTTGTAACTTTGCATGGAGACTTGAGTGGTAAATGGGTGATGGAATAGAGAATTGGTAGACCTGCTGATTGTGAATCTTTATTCTCATAATAACTTTTATCAGTGCCTGGGGAAATATTTTTGTTTTACTCACCTCTTTAAGTTGTTGATACCTTTTCTTCTTCATATATGTTCATCCTGAATGTTTGGTGAGATAAGGCAACTCTAAAGACTGTTACTAGTACACTGCCATCCCTAAGATGTTACTTTGTATTTTGTCAACTATTTGAAAAGCTTGCATGAGAAGAGTGGCCTGTTTACCAAATCTGTGTCCTCTGGATGGTAGAGTGTATGAATGATTTTTCATTGCTGAAAATCTAAGCTCTCATTAGAGTTTTGGTTTGATTAGATCTCAAGGAGATCAAGTAGAGCTCATAGAAATTTCTAACTTTTTTCCCCTTGCGGTTGTTCATCCAGGAAGGGGAGAGCAACGGTTGGCTACATTTCAGTCCAAACTGTTTCCAGCTAAATATGTGCTGACAATAGAGATTTGGCATAGATGTATAGAATTTGTTTGATATTAGTTACTTTATGTTTAGTAGTTGGACCATGACTTGCAGAAGTTTTTCTCTCCCCATTATATTGCTATATATTCACTGACATAGGACATTCATAGACAGTTTTTAAGTTATTGTACAGGCAGTTACTCTATACCCAGATCATTAGAGGGAAAAAAAATCAGAACTGTGTAAGAGAAACTAAAAGACATGAAATTTCATATACATTTAATAGGACTTCCAGAAGGAAAAGGAGACCATGCTGTTTGAAGATAAAATAGTTGACAGTTTCCCGGAGTTTCTAAAAGACATTAAATCCTCAGGCTCGGGGCACCTGGATAGCTTAGTCAGTTAAGTGTCCTACTCTTGATTTTGGCTCAGGTCATGATCTCACAGTCTGTGGGTTCAAGCCCCGCATTGGGCTCCACCTTGGGATTCATTCGCTTTCTCACTCTCTTGCTCTCTCGCTCTCAAAAATAAATAAACTTAAAATAACAATAAATCTTCAGGTTAAAAAAGCATAACAAGATCTGAGCATCATGAAGGGAAAAGAAATGATTCCCTACGCATATCATAGTGAAACTGTCAAAACACCACAAAGAAAAAAAAAATCAGACAACCAGAAAGAAGTGACAGATTGTCTACAAAGGAACAGAAATCAGACTGCTATTTGATTTCTCCTCAGCAGCAGTTAATGCCAGGTAACAGTGAAATAATTTCCTGAAAATGTCAAGGGAAGTAACTGCCTATTTAGAATATTTAGTCAAAAGTGAAGGTAAATTCTTTTCGGGTACACAAAGATTGACAGTCCATCTCTAATAATAAAAAAAAAAAACTACTAGAGTACTTCATGAATAAGAATAAAGACCCCAGAAAGAGGCAGAAAGATCAAGAAACAACAAAAAGCAAAGAAATGGGCAAGCAAATTATTTAAAAAAATCTAAATTCATGTTAATTACAAAAAACAATTTTTTTAAACAATGTTAGCAGGTGTAGGGAGGTTGGAAGGACTTGTATTATTTACAAGGTGGGTAGATAATTAACTGTAGATTTTGTAGGTAAAATGTGAATATTTCAAATAAGGGTAACCGCTGAACTGCAGAAATAAATATTTCATTTCCAAGCCAGTGTAGGAATGAAAAGGTGAATCTCTCCAGCAGGAAGCCTGAAAGGAGAAAAAAAGCATAGGAACTGGAAAACACAGAGTAAGACAGTGAAATAACCTCAACTTTATCACCTTACCATAAATATAAACAAATTGGGGCGCCTGGGTGGCTTAGTCGGTTAAGCGTCCGACTTTCGCTTAGGTCATGATCTCGCGGTTCGTGGGTTCGAGCCCCGCGTCGGGCTCTGTGCTGACTGCCAGCTCAGAGCCTGGAGCCTGTTTCGGTGTGTGACTCCCTCTCTCTCTGACCCTCCCCTGCTCACGCTGTCTCTCTCTCTCCTAGAAATAAATAAAATATTTGAAAAAAAATAATAAATATAAACAAATTTATACTTATTAACAGATTTTAAAAATCTTAATTGCATTCTTCCTACAAAGCAGTAACCTAAAATAAATTAATGTAGAAAGCTTAAGAATAAGGAGATGGGAAAGAAATGTACAAAACAAATACTAACCAGAAGTGATACTATGTTGCCTGTAACAAAAAGGATACTTTTGTTACACGAAATATTTAGAATGAAAAACATCAGTACATTTAAAAAGATTCTACTGTTGATAAATGGAAAAGGTATAACATTTAGGAATTAACAACATAAAATAGTATCTCACCACATAGCCTTCAAGTATATAAAGCAAAAGCTTCCCAAATTATGAGAGAAATCCACAAACGTGTTGAATGGCTTTAACAGACCTTTCAGAATAACACAGGACAAGCGGGCAAGAAAGCCTTATGATGTTAGATTTTATGGAAATGTTATTTTGTTTGTTAAGTAAACTCTACCCCCAACATGGAGCTGAAACTCATGACTCTGAGATCAAGAGTCACATGCTCTACAGACTGAGCCAGCGGGGCTCCCCAAGAGTTTAGACTTTCATTTAACACAATGAGCAAAGTTGATATGTGTATGTGTATGAATGTATAGTCTTTCCTGCCCAGTAGGGAATATATATACTTGAGAAAATATAAGGGTGCCTGGGTGGGTCAGTCAGTTAAGCATCCAGCTTTGGCTCAGATCATAATCTAGCAGTTTGGGAGTTCGAGCCATATGGTGGGTTCTGTGCTGACAGCTTAGAGCCTGGAGCCTGCTTTGGATTCTTCTCTCTCTCTCTCTCTCTCTCTCTCTCTCCTCTCCTCTCCCTCTCCCTCTCCCTCTCCCTCTCCCTCCCTCCCTCCCTCCCTCCCTCCCTCCTCTCCCTCCTCCTTTCCCCTGCTTGCACTCTCTCAAAATAAATATGAACTTAAAAAAAAAAAAAAACATTCACCACATATTAAGTCATCCAGGAAGTCTCAGAAATTCCAAAGCAGCTAGATCATCTGCACCATGTTTTCATGCCATTAAGCAGCTATATTAGAAGTCACAAATCCCAGGTTACAGCACCAAAAAAAAAAAAAAAAAAACCTAAAAGATAAAAGGAGAAAAGTCAAAGAGGTACTCAAAAACAAATCTCTTGTTGGAAAACTAAAATAAACTAAAATAACACACCTTTAAATAATCCACGGGTTAACTTCCCAGTAATGTGTGTAAATTTTACCTCTACTGAATAATCCATTGGTTAAAGAAGATATCACAATGGAAATTATTAAATAGTTAAAGCTGAGCAGCAGAATATCTATGGTCTTACATTCATTCATTAGAAAAACAAGGCCCAAATAAAAATCAGCTGTAGATTCGATTCAAAGCACTACAAAATGAACAGAGAAAGTAGAAGGAAAGCAATAGGGGCAGATATTCATGGTATAGTAGGGAAGAGAGTATAATAAACTTTAGGTGGATTTTTTTTTCATGTTTATCTATTTTGAGAGAGACAGAGAGAGGGGGAGAGAGAAAATCCCAAGTGGCCCACACTGACAATGCAAAGCCGGATGCAGGGCTCAAACCCAGGTACCTTGAGATCATGACCTGAGCCAAAATGGAGAGAGTCAGACCCTTAACCACCTGAGCCACCTGAGTGCCCCTAAGCTGGTGTTTTGAAAGGACTGGTGAAACAGACAAACCTAGAGTGACTGATTAAGAGCAAAGGGAAAATGCAAAGACCTACACTGGGAGCAAACAGCAGACATAAATATAGACGTGGTAGAGATTTTTTTTTTTTAATCCTAAGAGACTATAATCACCAGCCTTATCAAAGTAAGTTACAAAACTTAGAGTAGGTGGAAAACTTTCTGGAGAAAAGAAACATCTCAAATTGTCTCAATTAGAAGTAACAAACCATTAATAGATCAGTGAGTATTCAAGAAATTGGGTTGGTAGCCATAGATTTCTATCACTGCCCCCATCACAGAGATACACACGTACGTACAAGGCCCAGGCAGTTTTGCGAGTCCCAGGAATGCAAAGATGACTCATGATCAGAAAATGCAGCAGAGGAATTTACCACAGTAACAAAATGCTTCCCAGTGAAATTTTGAACAGGTACAGTTCAACAATCAAAATCACATAAAAAGGTAAACATTGTGGGGTGCCTGGGCGGCTCAGTCAGTTAATTGTCTGACTCTTGATTTTGGCTCAGGTCATGATCTCAAGTTTTGTGAGTTCGAGCCCTGCTTTGGGCTCCATGCTGACAGGAGCCTGTTTGGGATTCATTTATTCATTCATTCTCTCTCTCAACCTCCCCTGGCCCCTCCCATGTGCTTTCTCCTAAAATAAATAAATAAACTTTACAAAAAGGTATACGTAGAGACCTCTTTCATCTCCTGTGCCTCTTTGGTCCCTTCTCTTTTCTCTTGATCTACCCGTATTTGTTTTCTCTTTTTCCATACTTATTTGAGCAAATACAAATATGTATGCATTAACAAAATGAGGAAAAATATGTTTATTTCAATAAAGACAAAAACCACACTGGCTATAATGCAACTTTATGTAAAGCAAACCAAACCTTTAGCAAAGGAAAACTTTAAGTGTACCTTCTAAAAACCTACAGCAAATGTTCTGTTTAACTGTGAAACTTGAAAATAATTCCCATAAAACCAAGGGCAAGACAGTGATACTCACTATTATTTCTAAAATTTTACAGTATATAAAATAACACAGTTATCAACGTGGCAAGGAAAATAAGAGGTATGAGGTTTGGCAAACTTGTTATTGGCTCATGATAGCAACACAAAAATCTCTCAATCTAGTAGAAGACATTTGCAACTTTTTTCTTTTATTGAGAAAATTATGAAATATTACTAAACATCGAAAGAAGACCCAAATACATAAAAGAAGATCTATCTCATCTAAGATCCAAAGCTGCTCCCCTCTCTACAACGGGCCACAGGTTGGCAAAGTTTTGTTTCTGTACAGCCCTCAAGCTGAGAATGATTTTTGTATTTTTAAAGGGTTGCTTAAAAAGAAAAAAAAAAGGCAGCCACACCGGCAGCCATCTGTGGCCTTCAAAGTCTAAGGTATTTAGATATTTACCATCCGGCCCTTTACCGAAAGCTTGCCTGCATCTGTAATAGACCAGTTGTTCTCAAAGTGTTGGTCCCTGGGCCAGCAGTGTCCGCATCCTGTACGAACTTGGTACAAATACAGATTCTTGGTTCTCACCCATGAATTAGGCACTCTAGGGAGTGGGGTCCAGTAATCCCTTTTTAAACAAGCCCGCCTGGTGATGCTGATCGGTGCTGAAGTTTGAGAATCACTGCTATAGGACAGTGGCTTGATCCCATCTTAAAAGACCACCTGCTTCTCAGTCTCACAAAATAGCTTCACAGGAAAGCGGAGATTTAGGGTAGGTTGTGACCTACTAACAGAGGATGCCTTTAAGGGAATAGTTTGTTATTTCAGCCTGATTGCTCCCGTTGCTGACGTTAACACAGTCCAGCCAGTAGAAAGTGTCCAGCCAATACAGATGCTGCTCCAGGGCCCTACCAGGACTTTCAAGTGGATCAGCGCTCCAAGTCCTGGAGAAAGAAGACATTCTAAATTACTATAATGTTGGACAGTTGTGTATTTGCTGCTTTTGAGCATCATTATGTACAGTTCATAACTGTTCTCTAATTTTCATGAGAATGTGTTTTTTCTAACTTTTATCTAAACTGTAGGTACATTTATAATAAGTACAGTATATTCCTAAGATCTTCTCAACTGATTAATAGGTTGGTTAGAATTTAATCTTATATTCATGTGTACAGTTCTACCTTACATTAATCGAAATTCATTTATATGGTATTTAAGATTTTTGGAATGTTCTTGATCTTCATAGGACTGTGGGTAGACAGAACTTCTCTCCATTTCACCAGAAGAAAATCAGGCCTAGCATGACCTGCTCCATCCCTATACATAGTTAATCCCTGTGCTGATTTCATCACTCTGCCCTTTATACTGAATCTGGCTAGATGTTTTTCATGTTTTTTAACTTTTAAAACACAGTTCTAGAGTCACCTGGGTGGCTCAGTTTGGTTAAGCTTCCGACTCTTGATTTGGAGTCATGATCTCATGGTCCATGAGGTTGAGCCCTGTGTCAGGCTCTGAGCTGACAGCACAGAGCCTGCTTGGGATTCTCTCTCTCCCTTTCTCTCTGCTTCTCCCCTGCTCAAGTGTGTGTGCTTTATCTCTTTCTCTCTAAAATAAATAATTAGTTTAATTTGATTAATAAATAAATCCCACCACCTGAGATTAATGTTGGTTAGCGATGAAGGTTTTCTGTGGTTCACAGCAAGGTTGAAGTAGAAGGGTAAGGTATTATGAGAATATGTATGTATGTGTACGTATCTGTGTATAAAACTAATCTCTTCCTCCTCTTTATGCTTTAATTATTAAGAGGTAAAAGTCTTGAAAAAGTAGTGTCCTGAGTAGGTGGGGACAGCGGTGTGCATGCACAAATGTGTGTTTTGGTAGCTTTAGTTACCTTTTCTGTGTACATCTTTAGTTTATTCCTATAACATCTCTTTTTGCCAGAGGACTAGTTTTCCGGAAACTGCCTCACACTTGCAGGCTCAGTTGCCCGGGTGCCGTGTTTGAAAGCAGCAAATTACATTCTCATAAACACACTTACTGTACGTGGCCTTGTGGTCCCAGGCCAAGTTTTCCTTCCCTTGAATGCCCACTTTACTCCCTATTTCTCTCTCTCTCTCTCTCTCCCTCCCTCCTCCCCACAGCCCTCCTCTCTGTCCTCTGGCTGGACTTTTTTCCCCATGTCTCTCCCTCCCACCACCACGGGACCCCTTGCCCAGTCCTCTCCTTCTCTGTCTTTTCCCTTATCTTTCTTTTCTGTGTCTGTCTAGGGGTAGGTAAATACTCAACAAGCATTTCATAGGTAAGTACATGTTCTGATAATAATAGTAGTCATTTTATTTTTTTTTTAATTTCTTAAATGTTTATTTCTGAGAGACAGAGACCGCGTGAGCAGGGGAGGGGCAGAGAGAGAGGGAGTCACAGAATCTGAAACAGGCTCCAGGCTTTGAGCTGTCAGCACAGAGCCTGACACAGAGCTTGAACCCAGGAGCTATGAGATCATGACCTGAGCTGAAGTCTGATGCCCAACTGACTGAGCCACCCAGGCGCCCCAGTAGTAGTCATTTTAATGTAAATAGAGACTTCTAACTTCAAAGACCTGCATCCCTAAAAGCTATTCAAAAGCAATCTACTTTAAATTTCTTAGTAACAAGCACTGTCTCTTTTCTAGTATCCCTTGTGATAATACCAGCAGTGGTAGTAATAATGATAATAACAACAATAATGCTTTCTTCGTTTTATGGCTAATATTTTTTTAGTTTTTATAATATTTTACCTATTTTTGAGAGAGAGAGAGAAGGAGCAAGGGAGGGGCAGAGAGAGAGGTAGACACAGAATCCAAAGCAGGCTCCAGGCTCTGAGCTGTCAGCACACAATCCGACACGGGGCCTGAACTCATGAACCACGAGATCATGAACAGAGCCGAAGTCGGATGCTCAACTGACCGAACCACGCAGGCACTCCATGACTAATATTTATTGAGTTTTTACCACTTGCCACGTTATTCTAGGTAAGTGGTTCTGAGTTTAGTTTTTTGGACCCTTGGGGACGCCCACGACTCAGTAGGAACCTCTGAGGTCAGAACTGTTTCCATAGTAATACTGAAAAGTCGTATGCCTTTTGCACTGTGCTGACATTTGAGCTGATTACACAGGAGCATTGATGGGCAAAAGTACTGGCTCCTCAGTGCACATCAAGACGCGGGGTCATTGTAGTCTTCAGTGTGGGTACTTGGGATTAAAAAAAAGCCAATTTTATTTTAGAAGGCCCCCGATGAAGCAGTAAATTTTATTAAACCTTGACCCTTTGGTACATGTCCTTTTAATGTTCTATGTCACAAAATTGGGCCACATGCACTAACCACTTCTGCTGGTTTGAGTTGCCACTTGAATTAGTCACATTTTTCGTGGCGAGTAACCTGTAGCTATTCAGACTTGGGTATTTGGCAGGAATGTGCTTGAAAATGAAGAAGTCAGCCTGCAATTTTGGGGAAAATGCTACATTGGTTGACTGGAGAGGGCTGTCCAGTGGCCACACCGGATGGTGCTTCTACAGGGGACATGTGCTCTCAGGGGCCTCTTGAGGCTGGACCGTGTAAACTCTTACATCCGGCTCCTGTTTAGAAATCAGAGCTAAAGAAAAATTTGTACTTTGAATACCGATGAATCTTTGAGTAGCAGAGCTAAAAACCATTTTCCAAGGTTTACCTACCATGGAACCAGTCATTGTATAGATTAGAAAAATAGAGCCCAGGTATTGAAAACCAAATCCAAGATGACACTGTACAGGTGCATGATTTATGGTCTAATCTTACATTTTATAGTACAGTAACAAGCACGGTGATTAAAGCAGTTTGAAGATAAGGAAATTGAGACTCCAAAGAAGAGTCTTTGAATGTACTTTATATTTTCCTGCTCTTTTGGCTATTCTCTCTGATGGCTTGAAATGAGGCAGAGCAAATAGAGAGGAGAGAGAATCTATAAAACTTAGCTTCTAACCAGATGCAAAAAAAAAAAAAAAAAAATGGAGAAGAAGGAGCCAGGGAATTTTCTGAGTTCTCACTTGGGCCCCTGGGAGGGTGCCATTAACTGAGATAATAAAAATAGAGAAGGAATAGATTCAGTTAACAAATATTTCCTGAAGGCCTTTTCATTGGCACCAGTATAGTCTGCTTTGGAGGACTCCTAAAATGGATAGTCTGTGCTGTTACACGATCTCTATGTGGGAAGAGACAGCACGTATGCCAGTAACTGATTAAAAGGAAAACATGCTAAGTGCCTTAAAAAAGGCTCAGTTGAAGTCCTGTAGCTGTTCCCAGTAGAGAAGGAATTACTTCTGGGCTCAGGGAAATTTTTGTGGGAGAGGAAGCATTTGAAAGTCTTGCAGATAGGGGCGCCTGGGTGGCTTAGTCGGTTAAGCGTCCGACTTTCGCTTAGGTCGTGATCTCGCGGTTCGTGAGTTCGAGCCCCGCATCGGGCTCTGTGCTGACTGCCAGCTCAGAGCCTGGAGCCTATTTCAGAGTCTGTGTCTCCCCCTCTCTCTGACCCTCCCCTGCTCACGCTGTCTCTCTCTCTCCTAGAAATAAATAAAACATTAAAAAAAAATGAAAGTCTTGCAGAATGGTAGAATCTGGCTATGCCTAGGTGGCTGTGAGGAGACACAGGTCAGGTAAGGAAGAATGGAGCAAGATGTGGCAGGAGGAATATCAGGTACCGTAGCACATGTGTAGGCAGATGATGGGAAATTATTATTGGAAACAATTCTTCCAATAAATTCTGGGAAATGTTGACCGCTGCACACATGGCTGGTTTTCCATTTTGTATTTCATATTTTCAAATGACGTTGCTAAAGGAATGTCCTCTTAAGTACAACTTTTTTCTTTACGTATAAAATTCCATTTTTCATTGATCTACGGTAAGGATTTCACCTTCAGGTAACATAATTAATCTTTCTAGATGTTGGTTTACAGTTTTGGAGACGGTCATGCAAAATATTTTACTGTGGTCTTATTTTTTAATTCTACTGTGGCACATGTAAACTTGCCATCCTTGGATAACTTTATTCTCCTCTCAGTTAAAAAAGCCAGCAATCCTTTAAACTGCATTTTCATCTGAACTGCACCCTTCAAGGAGCTGTCTTCTGGAACTTAGCCTTGTCTTGTATATCTTTCTTCTCCTTTGGCTTTAGCGTTTGGTATTCTTCTAGCAGAATGTATCTGACTTGGCCATTTGTTACTGTTCTTCCCTTAGAGAAGTCAGATAAGTATGATCCACGTGATGTTGAAAGGCTACAACAAGATGATAACTGGGTTGAAAATTACTTAACTTGGAGGCATAATAATGTCGATGAAACACTGAAGATGCTTGATGAGAGTTTTCAGTGGAGGAAAGAAATGTCTGTCAACGGTAAGCCGTTCCATTTAACCTTGACCATATACTGTCCCCTGCATAAAAGTTAGTTTTCCACTTATCAAATAGTGTATTTGCGGATATTCTTGACAATCATCATAAACACCAAAATAGAATTTTTATAAAAACCTACTAACACTTTGACAAGAACATCTTAGGAATGTCTTAAAAGTAGTACCATTCTTAGGGAAATAAGATCACAGGGGAACAGAATCACATTCAGATTCTTTAACTCAGAGCAGAGTTAATCTGTGCTTATTTAGTTGGGTACCACTGAACAAAAGCAAGACAGCATCTTCACTACTAGGCCTAGAGGTAAGGAGATGCTGTTTTCCTAGTTTGTTTCTTTTTTTCCAGTTGTTGCCTTCTCTTTCTCTGTCCCTGAGTTCCTCGTGCTAATGGGTGCTCCATGTAGCGTTACTAAATGATTAGGGGATCCCTAAAAAAGCAGGCTTATCTCCAAGGATGCCTATGGCAGCCTTTGCTTAACTTCTTGATTTCAAGACCCGATTCTAGATGGACATTTTTCCCCCCAAAATGGATTTTAAATCTTGGAAGAGATGTTGAAATAGTCTTCAAGTAGATGAAACACCCTTCACGGGAAAATCACCCATTATTTCTGTCCTAAACATTTAATGGGAAGAATCTGGCATAACTAATGGTTTTGATGACCTTGAGAGTAACAAACTCTGGAGTGAGTGAGTCTGGAAACTTAAAGGGAAAAAAGTCAACAAAAAAATCGGGAACAGATACTCTCCCCAGTCTTCCGACTTGTAGAAAGAATCCAGGAGAGGGGGAGTATTTAAGAAATAGTTTGATTGGAAATGTAAAGACTGTAGGTCATTTCAATGAACAGTAGAGCATTTAAAATTCATGCAAAGAAATCAAAATCATTTAAGTGCAGAATAAACTTCTAAACTCAATATTAGTTTTTTCTTCTATAGAATTGCTAGTTTCCCGTGGCAAACAGCAGTGATGTGGTAAATGATACCAAAAAAAGGTAAAGAATCTTGGAAAGTTCTCAGAGTGAATGAAACAAAAGCCTTGGCATTTGTTGCCTTGCTGTGTTGGTTCTTAGCCTCACTACAGATTGGACAGACATTGTTTTGTTTCCTCATGCTAAAGAATCTAGCTTATTCTTTGGAAGTATTTTCCACTTGCCCTAAGATTATAAAATGCATTAGACTCTACTTGGTATCAAACTTAATAGAAAAATGTTTTACTAGAGAAACCATAGTGGTTTTTTAAATCAATTCTGAGGCTATAATGTGGATATTTACTAGCATGTGATCTTGAAATTGTCCCACTGGTGATAGTATTTGTTGAAAGTCATTCTATGAAACACAATCAAAACATGGAAATGTGTCCTTATAATTAAGAATGGCTGATGTGTCAAGGGAAATGGATTTTTCCCCATTTCTCTCATCCATGTCTTTGGTTGGCTTGTTTAGTTAGTAAGAAACACCTTTTTTTATTGCCAGAGCTTCTTTCCAGAGGTTTGAATAAGCTTACTTTTTTTATATCAGACATACTATATAACACTAACCTTTACATTGTAAGTTTTCTTTCTTTTTTCTTTTTAAAGTTTATGTATTTTGAAAGAGAGAGAGAGAGTGAGCAGGGGAGGGACAGAGAGACGGGGACAGAGGATCCGAAGCGGGCTTTGGGCTGTCAGCACAGAGCCTGAAGTGAGGCTCTAACCCATGAACTGTGAGATCACGACCCTGGCTGAAGCCAGATGCTTTAACTGACTGAGCCACCCAGGCGCCCCTACATTGTAAGTTTTCTTTTCAAAACACTCCGAAGTTAAAATTACTCATCAGGTTTATTCTTTTTTAGACCTCACTGAATCCTCCATTCCCAGATGGTTATTGGAAATAGGTGGTATTTATCTGCACGGTTATGACAAAGAAGGCAACAAGTTGTGTGAGTATATCTCATTGATGTACCGGCTTGTCAAGATTTTGAGATGCATTTTAATAAGAGGCAGAACCTTCTCCGTATGCACCACACATCAAGGTTCTTACAGTTGGGGATCATTAGGGCCGTCTTGACAGAATGTCAGGCCCTTAGTTGTATGTACTGTTTGCATTATGAGAAAGCAGTAAAGGCAAATGCCACATCCTGTGACAATGCCACATCCTGTGACAAGGCCACAGTAATGGAATTCAGAGTCGTTACCATCTTTCTAATGTACTGATACTAAACTTCAACCCAGTATTTTCATGGAAAATCTTTTTGACTGTCACTAAGGGTTGCTAAATGGACTTCTCAAGGCCCCACCCCCATCTTCTCCCATTAGCTTCTTGTGAAATCTGTGATAGCAGGAGGTGCGGTAGGGACCACCCCTGGCTGTCCCGGTGGCCCCCTTGTTACCCTCTCTCCTTGCCCCAAATCCACCATGGTTTCTATGAGGCTGGCACGCGGCGGGAGCATCAGAGCCCGATCCTGAGCGCGCGGCATGCTTGCCGTCTACGCAGCGTGCGGCTCAGCTCTGTTCTAACAGTCTTCTCGCATTTCCCTCCCTTCACCAGCTGTCCTTTGCTGTCTTCGTTCCTCGTTCCTCTCGTTCCCCTGTCCCTTACGCGGAAGTCGTAGGCTTCATTTCTTGCTTGGCGTCTTTTACTTTCCAGCGGATACAGTCCCCTTGGGTGATCTCAAGCTTCTTGCCCCTCCATGAACAGTGGTGACCCCACACCGTCCCCGGGCCCCAGCTACCCACTGACCGGTGCCGCGGACGGCTCGCTGGCCACCTTCAACACAGAAACCCAGCTGGGCTGCATCCCACCGCCCCCTCTCCTGTACCGCCCAGCTCGGGCCCACGGCCCTTGGCCCTGCCCGGACACGGCTTCCACGCAGCCCCTGCTCCGTTTCCATTAGCGCTTCTCAGTTGGGACCTTCACTGTCTTCCCAGGCCACGGCCTGCGGGGTCCCCTGTGCCTCTGCCCTTCCCCGTCTGTGCTCCTGCCTCCGAGGAGGGCTGTCTTCCGGAGGAGCATCGCACGTTAGCATTGCACTGGGAGCCCTTTCGGCCCAGCCCGTGTCTGCGCAGCTCCTCTTCCCCCGACTCGCCGCAGCGCGTCCCGGCTGCTGTGCTCCGAGTGCTTCGTGGCTCCCACCCCCGGCTCCACTCGGCCCCTCCTGGGCCTCTGTCCAGGCTGCTGCTCCACACGGAAGGTCTTTGCTAGTGCTCGACGGAACCGCTGGCTTTCTTGTTTGTTAAGCAAGGTGAAGAGTACTTTTAGGTTATTACCAAATATTGTTTGTTCACCTGTATTTTCTCTTCGCCTTTACTTACTAGGGAAGTTTGTTTGTTTCCTAAGAGGGGAGAATTGTTTACATCTCTGCTCCTCTCTAAGGTTCCCAAGTGCACGCTATCTCCCATTTGAAAGAACGAAGAGATGTTTTTAACGTGAGAAAGAAAATAAATTGTAAATAAAGAAAAATGTCAAGGGGTAGAAATGATATATGCATAAGATAATATAGTGACATACTTTTCTTATTTGTATCCTGTGTTCTGTTAAAAGTCTGGATCAGGGTGAAGTATCACATAAAAGACCATAAAACCACGTTGGACAAAAAGAAGCTTATCGCATTCTGGTTGGAACGTTATGCTAAGAGAGAAAATGGGAAGCCTGTGACAGTGATGTTTGACCTGTCAGAGACTGGCATAAATAGCATAGTAAGCACGCCTTTAATTCCGTCATGTTCTCCCCAGCCACATATCGCTGTAAGCTTGAGCTAACCGAGTCATGTTTGGGATTTCGTTTTTTCCTTCTGTGTTGTGAGTGAAGTCAGACATGAAATAGGATTTGTGGAGAAATAAATGTGCTTCAGTATTTGGCACTGAAACCGTGTATTTCCTAGAAATGCTCCTCTTCTGATACACACGATGTCAAGGTAGGACGTCGAAGCTGGCAGGGTGCTGAGTAGTAGTGGGAACCGTGAACTCTTCTGGCAGAACTGACACCCTGCAGCACGTAACACAGGGTAGTACACTCCAGAAGTAGGGGGTGAAGAAAGGAGCGCGGTCGTTAGTTCCATCAGATTCATACCACACTTGGCACTTGTAAGATGCTCACCTGACTTTTGCACATACAGCACTTTGTCACCTTGTTGGGGTTTTTGTTTGATTTTGTTAGCTTTGGAGACCCGTTTTCTTCAGGTGATTTTTGCCAAGCTTAAAAAATAAGTAAAGCCCACCAGTCTCTATGCGTGACCTTAGTGGTAACTGTGAGCCCTTCAGCGGTGATGGGGATCCATTGGCACATTTATTGTAGCTGTTGTTGTCTCTGACATTCAAACCTTAGCTCCGTCTGGTAGCGGTGAAGGAACATTCACACACCTCCCTGGGGCGGCATTGAAACCTTTTCGAAAATCCACTTGGCAAAGTATGTTAAGAACCTAAAGTGTACGTATTTGTACTCTTTGCCTGGTAACTAACTTCTGGAAATCTGGGTTTTTAAATTTTTTTCCAATGTTTATTTTTGAGAGAGAGAGAGACAGTGTGAGCAGGGGAGGGCCAGAGAGAGGGAGACAGAATCCAAAGCAGGCTCCATGCTGTTAGCAAAGAGCCTGATGCAGGGCTTGAACTCACAAACAGTATCATGACCTGAGCTGTCAGCACAGAGCCCGACACAGGGCTCAGTCTCACAAATCGTGAGATCACGACCTGAGCCAAAGTCAAGAGTCAGACGCTTAACCAGTGGAGCCACCCAGGTGCCCCTTAATGTAGTTATTTTTATATGTGACTCCCTCATGGTTCACAAAGGATTTAAGCTGGCTTATAAACATGTATGCAGAATTACAAGGCAAAAAAAGTTAAAAATCATTTGTTAGAGTTGGGCCACCACATAGGCTCCAATCTTTCAGTGGTCTGCCTGAAAGAAATGGAACCATTTAAAATTATTCAGGGGCCGGGGTGCCTGGGTGGCTCAGTCAATTGAGCATCCAGCTTTGGCCCAGGTTATGATCTTGTGGTTCATGAGTTCGGGCCCCACATCGGGCTCTGTGCTGACAGTTCAGAGCCTGGAGCCTGCTTCAGAATCTGTGTCTCCCTCTCTCTCTGACCCTCCCCTGCTCATGTGCACTCGTTCTTCCTCTCTCTCTCTCTCTAAAATAAATAAAAAGCAATAAAAACTAAAAAATATTCAGTGGCCATAGTTTAAAACAAGTATCTTAGGAGAAGTGTACTCATTCCTGATACTTGAACTAGAAAGAAAAGTATTTCATGGGTCCCCAAAGGGAGGACATTTTACAAAATAATAAATAGCCCTTGAAGACATCCTCACAAAATGCAAAGCAACAGGTTTCATGGAGCTTTTTAATGTCGTACCCACTAATATATTTCACCAGTGGCATCCTTTCAGATGCTTGAATTAGCACTTGAATTAGCAGTAACTTGGGATTTTATAAGCAAGGCTATTCAATTAAAAGATGAAAGCAAGAATAGTAGATGAAGATGTTTTTGGCAAAGTCTCCGGGGGCCATAGATCATATACAGGTAACCATATTTTTTATGTAACTAATTATTTTGAGATTTTTCTTTGACTCTTAAATACAAATTATTAACCTTGATGCACAATGGATATATGATTCATTCTAAAGCTACTATTATATACTAGATTTATTCTATAATATTTAAGATAAAGATGCTTGCTTTTCAGTTTGTGGAAGTTAAAGATACTATAACTCACAGGCTAGCAATGACTTTATAGACTCATCTGTGGGACAGCTCACCTCTCAGTAATTGATGGGTTTAAGTTTGCATGATTCTCTTTCATCCTACAGCCCTTCTTAGATGGCCAATCAGGATTAGTAAGTCAGCTTGCAGCCAGGCCGTAACCTGGAATGAAATGATCCATGCGAATAGTAACCCTCATAACCAACTTTCATTGGCTGTGTTCTGTGCGGTAGAACCAACAGTTATGTTCATAAAGTTTTCCAGGGATTGGAGTCCATGAACAACACTCGAGTATAAACTAAAAAAGTCTAACTCCAGGTCTCTAAGTAAGAGGAAAGAAGTTAGCGAAGTAGATACAGCACACCAGTATGATCGGATTAGCTGTTGTGTAAAAGATCGATAAAACGTATTTTATCGAAGGTATTACAAGGTATAGAAATTAAGTTTAAAAAGCAAATATACCAGAGTTGACATGTTATATGTATTATCATTCCAAGTAGTAAGGTCGTAAAGTGTATGCATGTTTCAGTAATTCTTTAATTCAACATATTTTTAGAATTTCTTTATAGGGATTGTTTTAGATCTGCTTTATAATGCCATGTTACCTTAGCCAGATATATCTCACTTGTTGGAGGTAACATGAATGATGTTTAAGCATCTGATTTCTTTCACTCGATATTAGGACTGAATATTATAAGTAGCTTAATGACTTAAAACCTTAAGCTCTGAGAATATACTTATTTATATATGAGCTTATTTTTCAAAGAATTTACTAGTGGTCTCATTTGTATTTAATAGTGTATCACCTTTAGAAGTGTGCAATTTAAAGTTCTCTAAGGTGGATTGTCTTAAAACTTTACGTGTATGATCTTTGTTTTAGGACATGGACTTTGTGCGTTTTATCATCAACTGCTTTAAGGTTTATTACCCTAAATACCTCTGTAAGTAACTTACTCCTTTATAAGAATACAATGTATAGAAACCGTAGACAGCAACTGAGATTTCTTTATATTACTGTAGACTTTAATATCTGAGGTGTTGTATTCTGATGAGGAACTTAAATGTGTGCATAGAAGTTTAAGTGCATATCCTAGTAGATATAAAGGAAATTTTTTATAATCATGGTTTTAAGAATTTAAGTTCTAAACTGTACATATGGCATCCTGTAGCACACACATATATAGGGGCATAAAAACATACCTTTATTTCCAAGATATCCCAATTTTATTCATCTTTCAATGAAGAACCCATTTAAAATGATATTTATTTTATGGAACTTCTTACATGCAAGACACAGAGAAGCAGTACTGATAAATAAAGTATACTGTGTGAGAAGCAGTACTCATATATCAAGTACACTGTGTTACTAATTGCTATTTAAAAACTGTCATTAAAGGGGCGCCTGGGTGGCTTAGTCGGTTAAGCGTCCGACTTTCACTCAGGTCATAATCTCACGGTTCGTGGGTTCGAGCCCCGCGTCGGGCTCTGTGCTGACTGCCAGCTCAGACCCTGGAGCCTGTTTCAGTCTGTGACTCCCTCTCTCTCTGACCCTCCCCTGCTCACGCTGTCTCTCTCTCTCTCTCCTAGAAATAAATAAAAGTATGAAAAAAATATATTAAAAACTGTCATTAAGAAGACAGTAGACTAGGGGCACCTGGGTGGCTCAGTCGGGTAAGCATCTGACTTGGGCTCAGGTCATGATCTCACAATTCCTGAGTTCAAGCCCCGCGTCGGACTCTGTGCTGACAGCTCAGAGCCTAGAGTCTGCTCTGGATTCTGTGTCTCCCTCTCTCTCTACCCCTCCCCTGCATGTGCACTCGCTCTCGCTCTCTCTCTCAAAAATGAATAAACTTAAAAAAAAAAAACAGTAGACTACATTTGAATCTGGCATTTAGAGTTTGTTTTTAATTATGATTCTTGCATTAATTACCTGAATGAAGAACTCGTAAATCTTAGGTACTCATTTTGAGTCATTGATTTCTTGGATTTATATGGTGATTTATCTCTGGAGAAATGAAGATGCTATCCCACATAAACAGTTGTATATATGCATTTTTTAAATGTTTACTTATTTATTTTGAGAGAGAGGGCACATGGGGTGCAGGAGCAGGCAAGGAGTAGAAAGAGAGAAGGAGAGCAAGAATCCCAAGCAGGCTCCTCACTGTCAGCACAGAGCCAGACGGAGGGCTCGAACTCAAGAACTGTGAGATCAAGACCGGAGACAAAACCAAGAGTTGGACGCTTCTGACTGAGCTACCTAGATGCCCCAACAGTCATATATGTGCATTCCAGTGGACTCACAGTGGAAAAAAACAGAAGAGAAACAACAGGAATATCAAAAAATGTAAACTCACAGGTCTCCCTGGGCACACTCAGGCAACTACCATAGTTAGGGTCTTTTGGGACTCATGACTTAGGTGATACTAAAGCATAAAACCCCTAAATCCTCTCATTTTGGTATGATTTCACATTATTATTAATGGGAAATAAGGAACAGACACACAAAGCATGATGGATATCGAGGATCACTGCCACTCCTACCGCTGTGCTCTTATGTCTGCAGAGAGAGGACTCATGAACCTTTTTAGCGAAAGGGGATGTTTGGTTTGGGAAACCCAGGCGATCTGCCATTCCTTCTGAATTCTTCCTGGATCCACCACATACCCCAATTCATTTTACTGAGCGGTGCCCATCAGTGGTCAATAGGGTGTCACTAACCCATATTATTAGCTTGCTCCTCTTTTGTACAAAATGAAAATAAAATATTCACTTATTTATTGAAATATCTAAGTTTGTGAAGAGCCATTTATAAGCAGGATAAATACCATCATTACCTTATAAAACACATCTAAGATTCTTTTGAGAAAACTATTAATAAACTCATGGGCCTACATAAAGATGAATTCAAACACTTCATTCCAATTAACTAGAAGTAATGCGTATATCTTACCTACATAATGTAGTTTTGCAGACATTAAATTTTGTAGAATCTTAAATTGGTTATGCTTCAAAATCTGTCATGCAATACAGCCATTATTTCTTAAAATCTTAAGTCCAAATCTTTTTAGGCATATCACAAGGACTAGGTATTAAGCACCAAGGTACCTTCTTTGAAGATAACCTTGTTTCTTACGTATATTTTACTTGTCCTACATTAATATAATCATTCTAGGAGCTTCTCTGCTCAGAGAAGAATGAAATTGCATTTTGATTCATTTAGAATAGAATGAATTAGATATCAAGAATTCCGTTTGTGATTTCTGGTTCTTGTAATTGTTAATAGGGCTGTTTAGGTCTTTTTTTTTTTTTTTTAATAGTTTATTGTCAAGTTGGTTTCCATAGAACACCCAGTGCTCATCCCTACAAGTGCCCTCCTCCATGCCCATCACCCCCCTTCCCCTCTCCCCCACACCCATCAGCCCTCTAGGGCTGTTTAGGCCTTCATCTAAATATGCAAACAATACTTCTGTATACTTGGGAATTTTTGGCTTCCTGAGGCTCACAATATGAAGAAAAGTATAAATTGTCTTTTTAAAAACATAATAATGTATTAAAATTGGGGTGAGGGGAAAATGTGTAAGTGGTTGAACAATATAATCTCTAGAAAATTATCGAAACCAATAAATTAGACATTGAAATCATCCTGAAGTTCACTGTACATTGGCGCCGATATGACATGCCACATCCAAAGATTCCAGTTACCCACCTAACTATTTTCTTTTGTACCTTTCTGCAAACAGCAAAAGCAATAAATGAACAAAAACCAGACTGTTTGCCAAAGGACAGTGATAGCGCATTATTGATTTCCCAAAAGCCACCCTGGGTGGGCCCCTCATCAGTGTGAGAAGTTAATTTGGTTTGAGCATGACTCACATGTCACTGAATCAGAACTGAGTCAGCCAGCTCACTTTTTAGTTCATTTAGATCACCAGCTTTTTCTAGGCCAGGTATAAGTGATAATACTATAGGGACACTAAATCACATTCATTGAATTTTTTTTGTCTTTCAGCAAAAATGGTGATCTTTGATATGCCTTGGATAATGAATGGTGAGTATATTATTTATACTTTCTAAACCAAATGTCTGATTTCCTTTTTCTCAATTTAGCCATATTTCTGTGGCTGTTTAAAAAAATGTTTGTTTTGCTCGGTGTATACTCTTTTAAGAGGCTGGAGCTAGAACATTCAAAGGCTGTTCCTAAGCAAACTCAGATAACATTCTAGCGCCAGGCTCTGGGGATACACATTAGTCTTCTCTAAAACCAGCATCAGGATGTTCAACCATTCAGGTAAAGCTTGGGCCAGAAGTCTCAGTTCGTCACCCACGGATGCGGTTATGTCACACAACACAGGCCTTGGCTAGGTTTTCTCAAGGGCTTCGGGTGTTGAGGAAGAAGGTGAGATGAATCTGCAATTTACTTCAAATCACTATAGTCACTTACATAAGACAATCATGATACATTTTGTGGTAAAAAAAAAAATGCTTTAAAAGCAATGAAAAACATTCTTTACCAACTTTAATGTGATTGTATAATACTCCTCTACACATCGTGGTGCATATATCCCTTTGAATTAGCATTTTTGTATTATTTGGGTAAATAGTGGTGCGATTTCTGGATCATAGGGTAGTTCTACTTTTTTTTTAATGTTCATTTATTTTTGAGAGAAACACAGACAGAACTTGAGTGGGGCAGGGACAGAGAGAGAGGGAGACACAGAATCTGAAGCCGGCTCCAGGCTCTGAGCTGTCACTACAGAGCCCATCGCAGGGCTTGAACCCACAAACTGTGAAATCATGACCTGAGCCAAAGTTGGACACTTAACCGACTGAGCCACCCAGGCATCCCAGAGTAGTTCCATTTTTAACTTTATGAGGAACCTCCATACTGTTTTTTACAGTGGCACCACAAGTTTGCATTCCCACCAACATTGCATGAGGGTTCCTTTTTCTCCACATTCTCGCCAACACTTGCTCTTTCTTGTGTTTTTTATTTTAGCCATTCTGATGGTTATGAGGTGATATCTCATGGTTTTGATTTATATCTCCCTGACAATGAGTGATGTTGAGCATGTTTTCACGTGCCTGCTGGCCATTTGGATGTCTTCTGCCCATTTTTAATGGGATTACTTGTTTTTTGGATGTTGCATTTTATAAGTTCTTTATATATTCTGGATACTAACCCTTTATCAGATATGTCATTTTAATTATCTTCTCTTATTCAGCAGGTTATTTGCCTTTTAGTTTTGTTGATTGTTTCCTTTGCTGTGCAGAAGCTTTTTATTTTGGTGTAGTCCCAATAGTTTATTTTTACTTTTATTTCCCTTGCCTCAGGGGACCTGTGTAAGAAAGAGTTGCTACAGCTCTTGTCAGAGAGGTTACTGCCTGTGTTCTATTCTAGGATTTTTTTGTGGTTTTAGGCCTCACATTTAGGTCTTTAATCCATTTATTTTTATTTTTATTTTTGTGTATGGCATAAGACGGCGGTCCTGTTTCATTCTTCTGCATATTGCTGTCCAGTTTTCCCAACATTTGTTGGAGGAGACCATCTTTTACCCATTGGATATTCTTTCCTCCTTTGTCAAACATATAATTGTGGGTTTGTTTATGGATTTTGTTTTGATCAATGTGTGTGTTTTTGTACCAGTACCATACTGTTTTGATCACTACATCTTTCTTTTTTTTTTTTCTTAATTTATTTTTAGGAGAGAGAGAGAGAGACAGCATGAGCAGGGGAGGGTCAGAGAGAGAGGGAGTCACAGACCGAAACAGGCTCCAGGCTCTGAGCTGGCAGTCAGCACAGAGCCCGACGTGGGGCTCGAACCCACGAACTGCGAGATCACGACCTAAGCGAAAGTCGGACGCTCAACCGACTAAGCCACCCAGGCGCCCTGATCACTACATCTTTCTAATAGAAGTTCAAGTCCACAATTATGATGCCTCCACCTTTGCTTTTCTTTTTCAAGATTGCTTTGGCTTTTCAGGGTCTTTCATGGTTCCATACAAATTTAATATTATTTGTTTTACTTCTGTGAAAAATGCTGTTGTACTTTGGTAGGGATTGTGTTAAATATGTAGATTGCTTTGGATAGTATAGCTATAATAACAATATTCTTTCAATCCATGAGCATGGAATGTCTTTCTGTTTTTTGTGTCATCTTCTTTAATTTCTTTCATCAGTGTTTTAGTTTTCGGAGTACAGGTCTTTCACCTCGTTGGTTAAGTTTATTCCTAGGTATCTTAATATCTTTGGTTCAGTTGTAAATTGGATTATTTTCTTAATTTCTCTTTCTGCTGCTTCCTTATTGGTGTATAGAAATGCAACAGAATTCTCTAATCAGAATTGATTTTGTATCCTGCGACTTTAATGAATTCATTTACCATGTAGTCTTTTAGGTTTTCTATATATAGTATCATGTCATCTGCAGATAGTGCAAGTTTCTCTTCTTCCTTGCCTGTTTGGATGCCCTTTATTTCTTTTTGTTGTCCGATTGCTGTGGCTAGGACTTCCAGTACTGTGTTGAATAAAAGTGGCCAGAGTGGACCTCCTTGTCCCTAACTTTAGCGAAAAGGTTCTGGGTGTTTCACCATTGAGTATGATGTTAGCCGTGGGTTTCTATACATGGTCTTTGCTATGTTAAGGTATGTTCCCTCTAAACGTACTTTGTTGAGGATTTTTAGCATGAGTGGATGTTGTACCTTGTCAAACGCTTTTTCTGTCCTCTTGAAATGATCATATGGCTCTTTTCTCTTATTGATATGATGAATCATGTTGATTGATTTGTGAATACAGAACCATCCTTGCAACCCAGGAATGAATCCCACTTGATCATTGTGAATGGCTTTTTTAATGTATTGTTGAATTTGGTTTGCTGGTTTTTTGTTGAGGGATTTTGCATCTATGTTCATCAGCGATACTGGCCTGTAGTTCCTTTTTTTTAGTGGTGTCTTTATCTGGTTTTGGTATCAGGGTAATACTGGCCTCAGAGACTTAATTGGGAAATTTTCCTTATGTTTTTTGGAGTAGTTTAAGAATAATTATTAACTCTTATGTAAATGTTTGGTAGAATTCACCAGTGAAGCCATCTGGTCCTGAACTTTTGTTTATGGGGAATTTTTTGATTACTGATTCGATTTCTTTGCTGATAATCTATTCAAATTTTCTTTTTCTTCCTATTTCAGTTTTGGTAGGTTATATGTTTCTTGGAATATTCTTCTAGGTCATCCAATTTGCTGGCATATAGTTTTTCATAATGTTCTCTTATAATTGTATTTATCCTCTTTTGCTTGTGATTTTTATGTATTTGGGTCTTTTCTCTTTTTATCTTGATAAGTCTGGCTCGAGCTTTATCAGTTTTACTGTTTTTTTCCGAAGAACCAGCTTCTGAATTCATTGATCTGTTCTATTGTTTTTTGCTTTTGTTTTTTGCGTTTGTTTTTGTTGTTGGTTTTTTTTTTTTTAGTTTTTTTTTTTTTAACATTTATTCATTTTTGAGAGAGAGATAGACTGTGAGTGGGGGAGGGACAGAGAGAGAGGGAAACACAGAATCAGAAGCAGGCTCCAGGCTCTGAGCTGTCAGCACAGAGCCTGACACGGGGCTCAAACCCACAAGCAGTGAGATCATGACCTGAGCTGAAGTTGAATGCTTAACCGACTGAGCCACCCAGGCGCCCCCGTTTTTGTTTCTTTATCATTTGTTTCTGCTCTGATCTTTAATCTTTATTTCCTTCTATTGGTTTTAGGTTCTGTTTGTTATTTTTCCACTTTGTTTAGGTGTAAGGTCAGGTTTTATATTTGTACATTTCCGTGCTTTGAGGCAGACCTGTATTGCTTAAACTTCCCTCTTAGAACCACTTTTGCTGTGTCCCAAAGGTTTTGAATCATTGTGTTTGCATTTTCATTTGTTTCCATGTACTTTTGTATTTCTTTGATTTCCTGGTTGACCCCTTCATTGTTTAGTAACATGTTATTTAACCTAAATGTATTTGTAGTCTTTCCAAATTTTTCTTGTGGTTGATTTCTAATTTCATAGCCCTGTGGTCAGAAAAGATCCATGATAGGTCTTCAATCTTCTTGAATTTGTTCAGGCTTGTTTTGTGGCCTCATATGCGATCTCTTCTGGAGAATGTTCCATGTGCACTCAAAAAGAATGTGTATTTTGCTATTTTAGGATTTCCAGAATCCTATTCTGGATTGTTCTGAATATATCTGTTAAATCCATCTGGTCCAGTGTGTTACTCAAAGCCATTGTTTCTTCATTTTCTGTTTACATGATTTTCCCATTAATATAAGTGGGAAGTTAAATTCCTCTACTATTATATTATTATCAGTTCTTTTATGTTTCTTATTAACTGTTTTATGTATTTGGGGGCTCTCATGCCGGGTGCACAAATATTTACAATAGTTATTTCTCCTTGGGTTATCGGCTTTATGATTATATAATGCCCTTCTTCATCTCTTGTTACAGTCTTTGTTTTAAAGTCTATTTGTCCAATATAAGTATTGCTGCTCCAGCTTTCTTGTGACATCCATTTGCGTGATAAATGCTTCTCTTTCCCCTCACTTCCAATCTGCAGGGGTCTTTAGGTCAAAAATGAGTCTCTTCTAGGCAGCATTTAGATGGGTCTGGTTTATTCATTCTGTCATCTGTGTCTTTTGATTGGAGCATTCAGTCCATTTACATTCAAAGTAATTATTGATTGATATGTACTTATTGCCATTTTATTACTTGGTTTGTGGTTGTTCTTGCAGATTTTCTCTGATCCTTTCTTGTATTTCTCTCTTTCATGATTTGCTGGTTTTCTTTAGTGGTACATTTGGATTTCTTTCTCTTTATTGTTTGCATATTTATTCGTGGTTTTTGATTTGTAGTTCCCATTATGTTTGTATATAACCTCTTCTGCATATAGCAGCCTATATTAAGTTGATGGTCCTTTAAGCTTGAGCCTATTCTTTTTTTTTTTTTAAATATTTTTTATTAATTTCTAGGAGAGAGAGAGAGAGACAGCGTGAGCAGGGGAGGGTCAGAGAGAGAGGGAGTCACAGACTGAAATAGGCTCCAGGCTCTGAGTCGGCAGTCAGCACAGAGCCCGACGCGGGGCTCGAACCCATGAACCACGAGATCATGACCTAAGCGAAAGTCGGACGCTTAACCGACTAAGCCACCCAGGCGCCCCAGCTTGAGCTTATTCTTTCCTCCTCTACTCTTTTGGGTATATGGTGTCATTTTTTACATTCTTTTATTTTGTGAGCTCATTGACTGGTTTCCTACAGAAGTACTCATTTTTTACTCCTTTCGTATTCCTCCCTTGGTACTGTCACTTTTGGTCTCTCGTTTCCCCTTGGAGTCCCCTTAGTATTTCTTGCAGGGCTCAGTTAGTGGTCATGAATTCCTTTCGTTTTTGCTTGTCTGGGAAACTCTTTATGTGTCCTTCTAGTCTGAATGATAACCTCCTGGATAGATTATTCTTGGCTGCAGGTTTTTCTCATTCAGCACTTTGAATGTATCATACCACCCATTTCTGACTTAGAAAGTTTCTGGCAGAAAATCCACTGATACCTTTATGTGGTTTTCTTTGTATGTAACTGTCTTCTTTTGTCTTGCCGCTTTTAATACTTTTCCTTTATCACCATATTTTGCCATTTTAATTACACTATGTCTTGGTGTGGGCTGGCTTTAATTAATTTTTTAAGAGGTTCTCTATGCCACCTAGATCTGGATATGTTTCCTTCCCCAGATTCGGGAAGTTTTCAGCTATTATTTCTTCAAATAAATTCTCTGCCCTCTTTTGTCTTTCTTCTTCTGGGATTCCTATAATACGAGTGTTACTACATTTGATGGAGTCACTGAGTTCCCTAAATCTATTCTCATTTTGCATAGTTCTTTTTTTCTCTTTTGTTCCTCTTGATTATTTTCCATTACTCTGCCTTCTAGGTCACTAATTGGTTCCTCTGCTTCTTCCAGCCTGCTGTTCATTTCCATCAAGTGTGTTTCACACTTCATTTATTGAGCCCTTTATCTCTGCTTTGTTATTCCTTATCTCTGTGTTAATAGTCTCGCTGATGCCTTCTATTCTTTTCTCAAGTCCACTGAGTATCCTTAGGATCATTGCTTTAAATTCTCCATCAGACGTGTTACTTATATCTGTTTCACTTAGATCTCTGGCGGTGACTTTGCCCCGTTCTCTGTCTTCTTTTTTTGTGCAAGTCTCTGTGCCTGTTTTTGTGTGTTAGGACGGGCAGCTCCATCTCCTGTTCTTGAGGGCAATGGCTTTATGGAGAAGAGGCCCTGTGGTGTCCTGCCGTGTAAGTGTCCGGGGCCTGGTGCTTCCGGGACAGTGTCCAGTGTGTGTTCTGTGTGCTCTGCTATTGTGTCCTGGCTGCTTTATGCTCAGGCCAGTCATTTGCAGCTGTTGTGGGCAGTTTTTGTTGTCTGGCCTGAATGTGGCACATTTAAACCAGGTGTGCACTGGTCTGGTTGTGAAACGAGACCTGTTGCTGCCGCTCCCAGAGCTGAGGCCTCACAAAACTCCTGGGTCAGGGGATGCCACGTTGGCAGGGCCTTGGGCCGGTCTTCTAGGGAAAGGGTCCTGCTGACCTGGGGCTCAGGCGAGCGGACTGAGAAGGACGGTTCTTCCTGGCGGGGGCGGGGGGGGGGTGGATCTAGAGGAGCTTGGTGTAAGCAAATCAGGTAGCACGTGTCAGCACTGTACTGCCTCCTACAGGTGGCCCCGAGCTTATGCTGAGGGGCAGGGCAGTAAAATGATACCTGCCAGTTTCTTGTTCCAGGAGGGATCTCTCCATGAGTGCTGCCTCTCCGGAACACGCTCCGAGATGAGCGAATAACCTTCGCACTCTGTGCCCCAGGCACTCCTCAGATCGCTCTGTCCTCACTGTATGTCCGCGGCCTGTTGACCCTGCCTTCTCTCCAAGAGCAGCCCGGTGTCCTCTTGAGCTCGCCCAGAGCCAAGTACACTGACCTGGTTAAACTCCAGGCCTTAACCCCGCTGCTTGCAAGAACTCACAAAATTCGGGCCCTCTCACTTTCCAAGCCAGTTGCTGTTTATGTTTGTTTGCTCCATGTGCCCCGCTGTGGGCTAGTCTGTCTCTCGCCCTTCCCCATGACCGAGGCTCCCTTCCCACTGCAGCAGCCGTGATCTATTTCTCCCCCAAGCCAGGTTTCCTTACATCCAACATTCCTCATTGTGCTGCCTTCTCTACCTTTAGTTGTGGTTTGTTCTGCCCGTCTTCAGATCAACTGGTGCGGCACTTAGGATGATCTGGTCGTGGGGCACCTGGGTGGCTCAGTCGGTTGAGCATCCAACTTCGGCTTAGGTCGTGATCTCGCAGTTCCTGGGTTCGAGCCTCAGGCCGGGCTCTGTGCTGACAGCTAGCTTAGAGCCTGGACCCTGCTTCAGATTCTGTGTCTCCCTCTCTCTCTGACCCTCCCCTGCTCACGCTGTCTCTCTCTCTCTCAGAAATAAATATAACATTAAAAAATGTTAAGAAAAAGTTAAAAGTTAAAAAAATAAAAGGATGATTTGGCCGTTATCTAGTTGTGTTTGTGGGACAAAGTGAGCCTTGGGTGCTCCTACTCTGCTGCCGTCTTCTAAGATCTCTCGCAAGAAACAATAGTCTTTGTAATAAATGATACTGGGACAACTGAGTATCCACATTCAAAAAAATGAAATTAGGCCTCTACCTCCCTTCATGTACAAAAATTAGTTCCAAATGGATCAGAGAACTAAATATAAGAATTAGAACTGTAAAACTCAGAACCATAGGAATAATACTTTGTGGCCTTGAATTAGGCAGTGGTTGCTTAGATAGGACACCAAAACACAAACAACAAAAGAGAAGAATAGATACATTGGACTTCATTAAAGTTTAAAATTTTGTACTTCAAACGACACCACTCAGAACGTGAAAAGACAACTCTCAGAATGGAAGAAAATATTTACAAATTGTGCATCAGATAAGGGACTTATGTCTAGAATATATAAATAGCTTTTACAGCACAACAATTAAAAGACAAATGGCCCAATTAAAAAGGGCAAAAGATTTAAATAGACATTTCTCCAAAGATATGCAAATGGGCAATAAACACATAACAAGAGGTTCAACATCATTAGTCATTAGAGAACTACAAGTCAAAATCAAATGAGATACAACTTCACACCAAGTAGGATGGCTATAATCAAAAAGACAGGAACACGTGTTGAGGTTATGGAGCAATTGGAACCCTCATACATTACTGGTGAGAATGTAAAATGGCGCGGCCACTCTGGAAAGCAGTAGGGCAGTTCCTCAAAAAGTTCAACATAAAAGTACCATATAATTCAGCAGTTCCATTCCTAGGTGTGTTCCCAAGAGAACTGAAAGCACATGTCCACACAAAAGCTTGTACACAGATGTTCAGAGCAGTATTATGCATAGTAGTAAAAGTGGAAACTACTCCAGTGTTAGCCTTTGATGAATGAATAAACAAATGTGTAGACCTGTAAAATGGAAAATGATTCAGCCTTAAAAAGGGATTCCATACTGATATATGCTGCATCATAGATAAACCTTGAAAACATGCTGAGTAAACAAAGCCAACTAGAAAAACCACGTGCTGTATGATTCCATTTATATGCAGTATCCACGATTGGCAAATCCAGAAGGTAGATCAGTGGTTGCCAGGGAATGGGGGAAGGAGGGTAAGGAGAGATTGCTTATAGGTAAGGGTTTCTTTTTGGTGTTATGAACACGTTCTAAAATGAAATGGGGGGGGGTGTTCCTGAGTGGCTCAGTCGTTTGAGCATCTTACTCTCTTTTGGGTTAAGGCATGAGCTCAGGGTTATGGGATCCAGCCCCATATCAGGCTCTGTGCTAAGTGCAGAGCCTGTTTAAGTCTCACTCTCTCTCCCCCTCTGTCCCTCTTTCCCATTCATGTGTTTGAGTGCTTGCTCTCGCTCTCTCAAATAAGATAAAATTAGCTAGTGGTAATGGTTATAAAACCATCTAAATACACCAAAAACCATTGATGTGCATACTTGAAAGGGGTGAATTTTATGGTATGGGAATTATATCTCCGTAAAGCTATTATAAAAAAATCAGATTTAGCACTTTAGTTAATTCAAGTAGCCTAGCTTCAAACACGTCAACTCATAGACTTTTTAAATCGAAATTAATGAAAATGTAAATATTACATAAAATTTTCAGCATAATTAGGCAAACTAAACATGTAGTTTTCTGAA
The DNA here is from genome assembly GCA_017311185.1 of Proteles cristata cristata. Lineage (NCBI taxonomy): Eukaryota > Metazoa > Chordata > Mammalia > Carnivora > Hyaenidae > Proteles > Proteles cristata. The sequence continues at coordinate 264,036 of JAESUZ010004510.1, forward strand.
CCAGGATTTCGTTTTTATCATACTGTTTTATTTTCTGATTTTTTTCTTTGATGCTTTTGCAAATTTAATTCAGGACTCCTCTTTTAATTTGTTTAAAATGTGTTTTGAATGTCAGAATGGAAACAAGGTTTAAAAAAATTAAATCTAAGTTAGAATGACATGAAAGAACAAGATTGTAATTACTAAACAGTTGTCTTTGATAACGGTTTATTCTTGAAGATTCCATGAGTTCCTTACAATTCTGTAAGCTGCAGGACTTGGGAGAGAGGCAGAGACGTTTAGGGTTAGGATAGAACTCTGAGTCTAGCTCAAACCCATAATAAGGAGAGCTGTTTCTTTCTCTTCTTCACTTCCCATTTGAGGAGGTTTGTCCAAATGGGGGATCATTGACAGATTTGTACACAGGCCAAAACCCTGGTAAGTTTATTGGTGCACATCAAGGTGATTCAATGTCCCTGAATCTTCCTGGAACATTTGGAACCCATAACGGATAGTCACCGTGTAAATGCCTGCAGGAATTAATGAAAGTTAATTATCATACCACGCAAAGATATATATTAACCGAGTTTAGCCCAAACCAGTATCAGAAGACCTGCATTAGCACATACAATAAATTAATTGAGAAAGAGAATGGATTTAATGAAGTGACTGTTTTTTTCCTCAGCTGCTTTCAAAATTGTGAAATCCTGGCTTGGCCCAGAAGCAGTAAGCTTGTTGAAGTTTACAAGTAAAAATGAAGTCCAAGAGTACGTCAGTGTGGAGTACCTGCCCCCCCACATGGGTGGGACTGTAAGTATAGTGCCTGAAGTGTGTTTCCAAACTAAAACTCATTTGGGGCGCATCAGGCCGTGTTCTTGCCTTAAGAACAAAGGAAAAGCAGTATCTGACCGCCTGAAGAAAGATCATAGATACTCCAAAATAGCACCATTATAGACATGTTTGTGTAGGTTTTTGAGTTGTTACATTTTTTTTTCAGTAGGTTATATATTTATATGGTTTTAAACTGAAAAGTGTTTGGTATTAAATACGAATATTCAGACCTAAGTATTCAGTAAAAAGTCTTTCTACTGCTACCCCAATCATGCTCTTCTCCCCAGTTCCGTCTCTTCTGTTTCTTTCCAGGAACCCATGTTGCCTGTATAAGCACTACCGTTTATATATAACACACATAAGCAAATGCGTATGTAATTCTTCTCCCTTTCATCGCTTTTAAGCAAGTAGTGTATTTTACGCTGTTGTGCATCCTGCTGTCTTTACAACATGTCTTAGAGATCATTCCACATCAGTAGGAAAAGCTGTTTTCCTCTTATTTATGCTACATACTATTCCTGTGTCTAGAGATGATCTGTGAGTTACTGAAGTTTTTTCATGTGTCTCATTTTCTTCTGATTGTTTACTGTTTAACAGTCATTTTAATTTAAAAGATAATATGTATTATCAAGTTTTTTTGAAATGGTTTTAGTACTTACAAACAAGAGACTGGGAGTAAGTAGGTATGTGTTAAATTTTTAATACTACATAATAATGAAATGTACTGTGTAATGAGTTTCCTTATAAACTAAGAAACCAATGGATTTGGTATGCTTTGGGTTAACCTGAATGATAATATTTCTTTTTTATTTAATAGTTTATTGTCAAGTTGATTTCCATATAACACTCAGTGCTCATCCCCACATGAATGATAATATTTCATTTGTTTTTTACAATCTACTTCAGATACTGCCTACCTGGCAAAACTGTGTCCTTTTGATTTCTTTGGTTAGAAAAACTTGAACCAATATCTTTAATTTGAAATTTGCTGCTTTCCTATTCTGAAGCTTTATATTTTACATTTTAACCTAGAAAAACACAGTATGGTTCATTTCAGGTACTACCTTTAGTTAAACTAGCTATTTGATTGATTTGTTTTTAATAATCTGCCCCTAGAATTGTTATATCTTAAAAGCAACAGCATCTAGGGGCACCTGAGTGGCTCAGTCGGTGAAGCGTCTGACTTGATTTCGGCTCAGGTAATGATCTCATGGGTTCGTGAGTTCGAGCCCCATGTCAGACTCTGTGCTGACACTGAGGAGCCTGTTTGGGATTCTCTCTCTCTCTCAAAATAAATAAACTTAAAAAAATTAATAGCATCTAGTAAAAATTATTTTTAGGAGTAGAAAAGGTTATCTCCCTTCTCTCTCATTAATGGTATATATATATTTTTTTAATGTTTTATTTCTAGGAGAGAGAGAGAGAGAGACAGCGTGAGCAGGGAGGGTCAGAGAGAGAGGGAGTCACAGACTGAAACAGGCTCCAGGCTCTGAGCACAGAGCCCGATGCGGGGCTCGAACCCACGAACCGCGAGATCATGACCTAAGCGAAAGTCAGACGCTTAACCGACTAAGCCACCCAGGCGCCCCATAATGGTATATTTTTTTAGGACTGCTCAGAATTACAGTAGGACTACCATTCTTTAACATACTTTTTTCCCCAAAAGTAGTACTTATACCTGATTGTTTTAAAAGCAAACAATACCAAAGACGGAAAAGTACAGTAGTCTAGTCCTAAGCATGTTTCCCTCCCATGGCTCCAACTTTTCTCTCCTGGAGACTCTGTGTCCATTTTATTTTTTTTTTCACATAACGGTCACATTATGTTGTTTCAAAGTTTTTTCCACATCATCTCTTGTTAGTTTATGCTATATGGATTCATAGAGGTCTACCTGATATTTTAAACCATTGCAGAATATTCCATTGTATGGATGTAACATAACGTATTTAATCAGTTCTCTTTGGAAGGACTATTAGCTGTTTTCTAATCTTGCCACTATTAGGAGTGCTGCAGTGACTATCCTTGTAAATATCTTGGTACATGGGTGTAGGAGTGTAAGTAGAAGGTGGGCTCCTTGAGTTAAAATCACCAGGTCGATGGGTATTTGTAGTTTCAATTTTGATAGCTGATGCCTGTTTCCCTCTAACGAGATGGTGCTCATTTCCCAGTACCACGCGGCAATGCCTGAACCACGTGCTTGCCAGTATTGCATACTCTTTTTGGTCACCTTTGCCAGTCTCTGGTGAAAAATATTCTAAGTGTGGTTTGAATTTGCATTTGTATTATTGTAAGTGATGTTAAGTATTTTTTTATGATTTAAAAGGTAGTCTGTTCTTTATGAACTCTGTATCATTCCTTTTTTAAAAATTCTGTTATAACTTTTCTTGATTTGTATATATTAACAAAAGCTGTCTTGTTTGATACATGGGATACATATTTTTCCAGCTGTGGCTTTTTAAAAAAAAACTTTAGGCATTTTTGTTTTTGTTTTGTTTTGGGTTTTTTTGGTGGTGCCGAGTGAAGGATTGATTGTTGGGTTTTTTGTTATTCAGAAATGTTTCATTTTCGTGTGCTCATTTTTTATCAGTATTTTTATGCCTGCCGGGTTTTATGCTATGATTAGAAAGGTCTTCACTACTTAGGTTTTCTGTCGTTGTTGTTTTTTTATAAATGTATTTGTTTTAAGTAGGCTCTGTACCCAATATGGGGCTTGAACTCACAATACTGAGATCAGGAGTCATAGGCTCTACTGACTGAACCAGCCAGGTGCCCCTGTTTTCTGTTCTGTTTTGTTTTTTATCCTTCTGTGTGTTTTCCTGGAGCTTATGTTGTTGATGTGGTGGTGGTGGTGGTGGTTTTAAGCTTACATGGTTTTTAAAAAATTACACTTTCAGAGCACCTTGCTGGCTCCATTGGAAGAGTAGGTGACTCTCGATCTCAAGGTCATGGTTTCAAGTCCCACATCAGGTGTAGAGATTAGTAAAAAATAATAATAATAAAAATAAAAAAATTTAATATATCCTTTCAAGTTTTTATTCATCTGGAATTCTTTTTGGTGCAAAGAATGAGCAAAAGATCTAACTTGGTTGTTTACAAAGGGCTAGTCAGTTGCATATACACTTACTGCTCTTTCCCCTTGTGTTTTGAAATGCTTCCTTTTTAAAAAAAAAAAAAATTCACTATCTAATTAAGTCAGCTTTTTTTTTGTCTTGGTTTGGTTGTTGGCCCAGAGAGTAGATTTTTAACTTAGAGAAGTGTTTGTCCGCCCACCTCTTAGCAGACTGTTCTAAAATTCCTTTCTCCTAGGACCCTTTCAAGTACAGCTACCCACCACTAGTAGATGATGACTTCCAGACACCGCTGTGTGAAAATGGGCCTATTGCCAGTGAAGATGAAGCTTCAAGTAAAGAAGATCTAGAAAGTGATGGCAAAGAAACTTTGGAAACGATTTCCAGTGAAGAACAAACGGCTCTTCTAAAAAAGGTAGTTGTAACAATAAAATGAATTTGAGTCAGAATCTGTAGCCTGTCTGCAGTTCTGCAACTAGCTAGCTATGTGATTTTGGGTAATTCATTTAACTTCCTGTCCTTTCACATTTTGTATGTGAAAAGAAAGAGGAAGGAGGTCACTGGCTAACCAGTAATGTCAGTATGGTGTGTGACAAGGCTGATTTCATGCATTTGTATAAAAATTGGCAAAATGCACTTTGAAGGAATTGTGTTTTCAAAAATATTTTTTATCAGAGATAAAGTAAAAATAGTTTAAAACCTTTTCCCTACTTCCTCTATTTCAGTTTTGTAAAGAGCACTTAGCTATCTTTTTATGAGTCATGGGGGGCTTGATAGAAGGATAAATATGTTATAATTTATAACAAATTTAAAGACCCTATGGGAAAGTCAATGTTATATATTCTGTAGTGACTTAGTTGTAGTAGGCACTGAAATCTATGTTAATAGTCATGTTAATATATGTTAAATGTAATTTAGGTGTAATAAACTTATGTTAAAGATTGTAAAGATTTGGATCACTATAATGTTTACTTTTTCACCTAATGAACTGCCCGGCTGTCAGTATGAAACTAAATTTATCTTTTTTTCTTCATTCTTTTTTTTTTTGGGTCTTTAGATTAACATAACCGAACATACTTCCAAAGCAGAGGAAAATGAAAAGGTTGATTCCAAAATGAAAGCTTTCAAAAAACCATTGAGTGTGTTTAAAGGGCCCTTACTACACATCAGGTAATGATAGTTGAAGATTTTATTAGCTATGCTTTTTTTAATAATCTGTCTTGATCATCTTGAGGGAAAATGTATTTCCACAGTTTGAAAAACAGTATAGAAGTTTTCTAATTAAAGGTTATCCAAAGACTCACCTTGGTTTCCAGACACAGTAGACATTTTTAGCCACCTTTTTGTTATTCCATTAAGTGTATTTAAAGGGCACTCATTTCCCATCAATTAATAAAAGTGAATATTCGTATATGAACAGTTAATCTGAAGGACATATATTTTTCTCATTTTACTGGTAATGTTTGACTTGGACAACTTTGAGAGTGCTAGAGATGACAGAACTAAGCACTTATCAGTTTGACTTCTAAAAGCTAAAGTTGGGCTAGAAAAATAGATTTATTTTTTTTATTTTTTTTATTTTTTTACCAAAGCCCAGGTTCAGCACATCACTATTTTTGTTTCTGGGTTACTCAGTCTGAGATTCAGAATTGTTCTTAATGATCATTACGTAAAGATTTTCTCACTAATAATGCTTTTAGTTGATAAATTTATATGGCCTTATGTTAATTATTGCTATGCCAACTTTAGTGATGACCTAACGTATCATTTTCTGTCCCGTAGTTGAAATCTTTCTGTATAACTCTTTTAGGTATGACTCTTATGACCAATAGAACCAGACTTTTATAAAAATCTGATATTCTAATTGAGAAGACTGGTTTGTTTACACAGTGTGGGATTACTGTTATATTGGGATTTATCTCTACCATCTGTGTGTGTGTGCGCGCTTATGGGGGGGTGGAGGAGATCCCACATGCATATTCTGCTGGTCATGGTTTTTCTTTGCCACGCCCCTGCTGTGGAGTATGTTTCTCCTCTTTCCCTATAATGGTTTAGAAGTTTCACACTTTTCATTGGAGGCTTGTGGACACCCTAGATCTTGGCTCATGAACGTCGAGGGTTGGCGAGGAGAGCTGGTTTGGGCCAGGGTAGGGCAGGGCAGCCTCCACCCCCAGGAAAGTCCCAGCACCTGCCACCCACAGGCACAGGCACCCAAACAGCGGCTGTCTCCCAGAAGTCTCATGGGTTTTGTGCTGCTTACTGAGAGTACTTCTGAGATTCATAACCTTCTTTGTCTTTTCTGCGTTACATCAGATGGGCTCTCAAAGTAAGGCAGCAGCCGTGCTAATTTGTCTTGTCAAAAGCTGGGCAAAGCCCTCCTAGGAGAGCACGTCCTTAAAAATATGTGTTCTCCAAATCTCTGATATACACACATTCCTGATATAAAATGAATGTACTTACGTATATGGTCAAGGACAGTCTGAACAATTCACCTTTTTATCTAAAACAAAAACCCTGTTCTGCCCACTGTTTGGAGGCACCTGAATACAAGTTGACTCATGTAATTAAACTACACAATTGGGGCACCCGGGTGGCTCAGTCCAACTTCTGCTCAGGTCACGATCTCACGGCTTATGAGTTTGAGTCCCACTTGGGGTGCTCTGCTGACAGCTTGGAGCCTGCTTTGGATTCTGTCTTCCTCTCCTCTCTCTCTGCCCCTCCCCCACTCATGCTCTGTCTCTCTCAAAAATAAACATTAAAAGAATAAACACTACACAAACGTGGCTTCAGTCTTTTAGTTTTTTCAGTTCATGAGCTCCACAGTGTCAAGTAATAGTAAAATTTGTATTTTGAGGCTCACTGATATTACTGTTTGTCAAATATTTCCCACCCCAAATTTTATTTGTGTTTTTTTGTATTCTATGTTACTTAGAAAAAGCCTTTATATAGTAAGGTCTCTGTTACTTCAAGAGATCTCTAATGATCGTTCATTTTAAGTTAGGCTTTTCTTTGTTGGTGTATAAAATTATGCCCCATTCTAATCTGTTTGTCATTAAAGTTGAAGCAGCAGTTTTTTCTGTTTTGATTATCTATAACCTTCCAAAGAGTTTAAATGCACCTTTAGATGGTGCTGATTATAGGCTGATTCAGAATCATCTTATTCTTTTCTTCTGTCCTTTTCTTTGTAGCTTTTGATCTTGGGGAAACCAACCATAGGACTTTTAAACAGCATGCAGTGAATTAGTAAGATTAAAACACAAACTATATTAGGTAATTGTTTTCTAATCTTTTCTTTTTTGATGAAATCTCTTTACATAAATGAGCACAAAATATCAAATTTTTCTTTCAGCTAATCATTAGATTGTCATTTATTCTGAATACTACAAATGCCTTATGTTTTTGTCACCACCTAGCCCAGCAGAAGAACTATATTTTGGAAGTACAGAATCTGGAGAGAAGAAGACTTTAATAGTGTTGACAAATGTAACTAAAAACATTGTGGCGTTTAAGGTAAGTACCTGAAAGATCTAATAGATTATATGTGGAAATCTGATATGGGAAGTGATTTCAGACATTTTAATTGAAAGATTGAGGATTTGCAACTTGCACAGTATTTTTATTTATGATTTCTTTATGCATGTTACACTGCCTTCTAGTTTTAACCACATGGCATAGCTTATCTAAAACCTTCCCTGGGATCTGTATCTCCATCTTTAATGAGCCGTAATAGGCTAATGTCCAGGTTAATCTCGGGCTTTAATGTTTGTTATAAATAAAAAACCAAGGAAAATCACTGTTCATCATATAAATCATAATAGCAAAAAAATAAAACTGTGAAACCAAGAGTACATTCCCCCCCCCAGTTTGATATAGTTTGGAATATAGTTTATGCTGGATACTAACCTAATGACCGAGTCTACCACTGCCCCATGTTATAGAAATTATTGCCTTAAATCGTCTATTTAATTTAGACCACTAGGATGTTCTTTGATTATCGAATGTTTTTAATTTGACAACACTATTATAACATGTCCTAATACACAGCTTTTTGAAATTTGTATTATTAAATTTAGGCAATTGCCAGATTGCATACCTCACAGATTATTTTGTTTAAAAGGAAGGCTGAGTGACAGTTGGACTTCCAAGATGAGTGAATATTTTAAAAAATAGAGTAACATACTGTTTTCCTGTTGATGGGGAAAGATATGATCTATGCTTGACCACCATGGTTGTTTTGTAGACTTTATTATTAATTGCTAGTTTTCTAAAAATCATTTTCAAGCCCATTACCCCGCAAAAGCATTTTTATCATTATGTTGTTAGTTACCTGATTATTGTATTTATAAACAGGTGAGAACAACTGCCCCAGAAAAGTACAGAGTCAAGCCAAGCAATAGCAGTTGTGACCCTGGAGCCTCAGTTGATATAGTTGTGTCTCCCCATGGAGGTGAGTTGTCCCCTGATGGCCTCAGAGAGTGTGCTGGGGTACGTGGGGCTGGGTGAGGAGTCCGTAGAGCTGGACTAGGATCTGGAAATCAGAGCATCAACAAGTCACCTCACTGCATTCTTAGGCATCCGTTTCCACATGTGTAAAATGAGATGGGTAAATGGGTCTCATTAGAATGGTTTTTTTAATACATAAAACTGTTTAAACTCATGCCAGTTGAAATATAATTTTTTAAAAAGTCCTCATTAAAAAAACTTTTTCCTTTTTAAGGTGGTTCCATATTGTCCTTTTTCCATTGTTTTCTAGAATAATGCCTTAAACCACATGGCCAACCCTTTGTAAAGGCTCTTGTTTAATAATAAGTTACTCTTTTGGAATGCAGGTTTAACAGTCTCTGCGCAGGACCGTTTTCTGATAATGGCTGCAGAAATGGAACAGTCATCTGGCACGGGCCCAGCAGAATTGACTCAGTTCTGGAAAGAAGTTCCCAGAAACAAAGTGATGGAGCATAGGTATGCTTCTTAGAGACTCTCAGCGGTGATGGGAAGAATCAGAGAGAGAGAGGTCTGCACAGACTAGGCAGGTGTCTCTTCCTTCTTGCGTTTGGCAGACATTTAGGCTTCTAGAGTGGGCCTCAAGCTGTTGGGGGCCCTAGGGTGCCCAGGTGAATGAGATCTGGAGTTTCTCAAGGAGGTTGCTAATACCAGAGACTTGCTTACAGGCCAGCGCAAGAATCTGGAGGTGTCCAAATTACGAACCTAGATCTCTCTGTCCCGGCAGTTCCCTGTATAGGAACACTCACTTTGTGGCCTAGAATGTGTGTGTTGCAGCATTGTTTGTACTAGTGAAAAATGACAAAGAACAAACCTAAATGGTCACCAGTAAAGCAAGCATCAAACGCACTTGAGTATAAGCAGGAGTGCTCTGCAGCTATTCCAGAGTGCGGGAAGTCTCTTGCTCAGATACGGGAAAGTACCCATGATATATTAGGGGGGAAACCCGGGACTGCATAGGCATATACAAGTATGTATGTGCATGCACAGATACACAGAAAAGGAGAAAAGATAAGACTGTTGTGGTTTCCTTTTGAAGCGTGCCACTTCTGCCTCCCAGGAGACACTTGTCAATGTCTGGAAAGATTGTTCATTGTCACAAGTGGGCACTGGGGTACTGGGGGAGCTAGAGACCAGGGATGCTGCTATATGTCCTGCAACGCAAAGGACAGCCCCCCCAAACAAAGAATGGTAGGTAGTTAAGGATGGCCATTCTGATGGCACTTTGGTAGGCCCTGAAGGAAGAGAGAGAATAAGCCGTATAGATAACTGGAAAAAGTACTTCCCAGGTAGAGGGAACCACAAGTGAAAAAGGCATGTGCTTGGTCTGTGTAAGGAACAGCAAGGAGATAAAGTACAGCTTGTGGGAGAGGAGGTCAGAGAGCTAGTAGGAAGGCAAATGATTACCATAGTGAGGACTTCTGATTTTGAGAGAGGAAACTATAGTTGGTGCTAAGCAGAGCCAGGAGGTGATCTGGCTTATTTTTTTTTAAAGGATTATTTTAGGGGCTGTGTGGAAAAGAGTGTAGGCAGACACAGGTGGAAGACTGATACTGGGTTGACACTTGCAACAGGGCTGGCATACGGCCGGCTCTATTCAAGTGCTTCACTCTTACTTACTCAGTTAGTCATTAAAATGACCCTAGGAAGTAAGTAGGTCTTTGTCTCCTTTGATAAATGAGAAGCTAGAAAACCTAGTAACGGTCATGCCTGAGTTAATTGTTCAAAAGCAAGTGACAGAACACACATGTGGCTGGACCACAGGAGTGACAGGACTTAGGGTGAGAAGAAAGCCGGACAGAGGTGGATAGGGCCCAGAAGAGGGGCTTGGTCACCATCATACAACCACTGAGAGAGCATCGACCTGACCCGCTTCACCTCTGACAAGATCACTGTTTGCAGGCATGTTCACAGAGGGGAGAAGAAGAGAAGTGGGCCTGGGCAGACCAGCTTTATCTCAGCTGGCCCAGGAAGAGAGGGGAAGGACCTAGCCTAGGGGAATATTTCGTGGCCAGAGGAAGATAATCCAGCAGGGACTGAGGAGGGAAAGCAGTAGGTGAGTTGTGTCATCACAAGTCCAGGGAAAGAGCCTTTGACAAAAGAGGAAGGGACCAGCACTACCAAGTGCCTCCAGGCCAGTCAGGAAGGATGAGGTGTGGGCAGTGGCCACCAGCGACCTCGTGGAGGTCATCACTGACCACCTGAGGGGCAGTTTCCATTGGCAAGAGCCAAGTGCCAAAGAAATGGAGGTAGTAAGATTGTTCTACAGATTTGGCTTGCTGGAGGAAGGAATAATGTAGTGTTGATGAAGGGATTGTCTGGCGTGGGTTTTTCAAAGTGCGGGGCTGACTATACAGGGTAAATCACTAATAGTGAAATTCCTGAGAAAGTTGAAGGGACAAGACCTAAATCCAAGGTAAGAATCAGCTTTCTTCAGGAAGGAAGAGGGAAAGCAGATGTAGATTAAGGCTCAGGTTGGGTTTGACTAGGGACAGAATAAATTTCCAAGCTGTAACACTGTCCACTTTGTTTTTCGTAAGAGTTTGTTTTTGTCCAAGGTGTGGCTATGAAAACAAATTGAAAGGTTAAGTAACCCTGGTATAAAAGATGGAGATTAATTTGAAGTTCTTATCAAAGTCCCTCAAAAGCAGGTTTTTTCTTTTAATCAGTTGCTCATGGTTTGGTTTTCAAGAGAGGATCATTTACATCCCAGAAAGAGTGAGACTTGGTGGTTTCTTGCTGAAGGCCCACGTGAAGCATCGACTCCCATCTAGAAAGGGTGGTCTGCAAATTAGCAGTAAGATCAGGTGCATTCTACTGATTACTGTATAAAATAAACTTCTCGTAGGTTATTAAGCCATATCTGTAATTCTTGTGTTATTACACATGCATTAAGAAGTAGGAAGCGGGGTGCCTTGGTGGCTCTGTCGGTAAAGTGCCCAACGCTTAATTTCAACTCAGGTCATGATCTCATGGTTTGAGGGCTCTGCACTGACAGTGCAGAACCTGCTTGGGATTCTCTCTCCCCCTTACTCACTGCCCCTCCCCCATTTGCTCTGGTGCTTTCTCAAAATAAACCTGAAAAAAAAAAAAAAAAAAAGAAGTAGGGAAGGAAAAATAATTTGCCCTCTACCCACCTTAAATACCATCTCTGGTGAAAGAAGAAAGATTGGGGGGAGTGGGTTCGGGAACAGAGGAGCCAGTAATGAGAGTTATCAGGAAAAGCATCGTAAACAAGCGTAAGGTTATTATGCAGATTTAGATGAATTCCTCCCCTGAGCGTGCCAAGGTAAGGGGCCTTCCTTACCTGGTAAGGCTGTCCAGAAGCCTGTAAGCAAAGTTCCCAGGGGGCTTTACTGGGTCCATAAAATCAATCTTAAGCCCTTAAAACTGTTCATACCTGACTTTTATGCATATCATTTTCAAATATGACTTTCAAGTCAAAACCTTAGTAATATAACCATGCTTTTCATTGTGTCCTCTTCCAAGGAAAAAAGATTATTGAACTGAAAAACTGTATTTCCATGAAAGAGTACTATGAGTTTCTGAATGCTGGAGGGACCAGGTAGGGAGAAACCTTGTTTCAATTCTGCTTACAGAGGTATAGTTTACTAAATTGCTGTCGATCATAGACAGCTTATCCTTAAACCTGGGAAAATGAAACATTAAGGAACCAGCAGTGTTTCAAAGTCCTAAAAAGTGTATTCGTCAGTTCATTCCCTCCCATGTTATTAATTTTTGGTCTGCTTGAAACCAGCTTTTTTATTTGGGAATTCTTACCGGTTCAGTTTTATGATCTTAAAGTCGTCAGAAACCTGTTTTCTGGAGTACTTGTTAGAGTCCTTTCCATAAGAAGCACATTTGTGAAAGGATCCAGGTGAAACAGTAGCTTCTGTAAATGACAAAAAGACTTAAAAATGGCCGTGGTTACAGACCTGATGAGATTTATTAGAATGCTTTTGACAAGGAAATTTGGTTATTTCTGTGACATACAACATTGTAAGATGATAATTAGAATTACCAACAGTAACCTTATACCAGAACATAGGCGATTTCTAGGAATTTTATGCAATTTCGGGTACACCTGTGTTAATAATATATCCATATAAATACAATCTAAAGAAGGTTTAGGATTACTTGACAGTGCTTCCCCTGTAACTTTACCTAGTCCCTAATTAGTTTTATAGCTCTTTTTAATAGAGGGAATAAATCTTTCGATATGTTCCAGAAGCCCTCTGAAAAATTCCACAGATAGATAGTTCAAGGTCAAAAAGATTTTTTAGAATTTGAGTTGTGGTTTGTCAAAAATATCAGGTTTTAGACACTTAAGTAGAATCCTAGATCATCATGAAATAATAATTATCCTTTTAACCACAGTGATGACAAAATGTGAAAGGCAAATGCAGAAAGTTACATCGTTGTCAGTAAAACTTAGCTCTTTTAATCTTTAGAAGACTATTTTCCTAAGCAATCAAATACATGATGATAAAGATAACATGAAGCACAGGAAATTATTTTGATAAAACACACAACCTTTGCTTTCTAGACAGATTACTTAAAAGATAAAAACCTTTCACACTCTTATCAGTAGTTAACTGATAGTCCAAGAAAGTGTTGTTTTTTTTTTAGCAGAGGTTAACTTTTAGTTTTACGTAAGTACGCTATTGACATTAAAGCTACTTTTTTACAATCCTTGTAACAAATTCATTCCATGTTAGCCAGCTTGACTACAGAAAGTGAAAATTTTCTTTACTCTCTTCCCTATTCAAAAATAACCAGCTTGAATTTAGGATAAAATTACTTTCATTCCCTTTAACAAAAATACGTGTCCCTATTTCCTCAGCCAAAAACACATCCTACTTTCCTTGCACATGGAGTTAGTCAACTCCATTTTTTCTAGTAGTTTGAATCACATATGTGATTCAGAATTCTTTACCCTTAGAAACCATAATTTTTAGTGAAAACTAAGTAGTAAACAATTGTCCGTTAACACCAGCATTCTATAGATTGGCAAATGTGGGGATACATAATTTCTAGAAGCCTGTGCTTCCTCATTGTAGTTTTTCAATGTGGCACGAGATATATTTACTAACAGACTAAATATTTTTAGTTCATCTATAAGAATCTAAAAGTAGATAAACTTGTGTTTAGTAAGGTTTCAGTATTTTATCTTGCTTGGAAATATTTTCGTATTTAACTTAGCAAAACTAAGGTTTCCAGTTACCAGAGTTGAAAAACTGTTTTCAAGTAGACAAATTCACCTAAAAACTCTTATCCAGTTTACCTAAAAACATGAAACTAAAGTCAAGTAGAAAAAAAGGATAACTTTGAAGACATGCCTATTTTAAACCAACAAACGTAACCTAGCTTTTATTTTACCTAAGATTACTCCACATCACATGAACTTATAGAAACTAACCCAAGTGTCTTTCATTTCTAAGAGTTTTAAGAATACTTAATTTGATAAGTGCTTATTTTTCTTTAAGTCAGTCACACAGAGCTTTTACACATTAATCTTGGCAATACTGTCCAGAGGCAGAAAAATATCACAGACCCAATACCATACATATATAGACACACAAAAACATAGACACAGACTTTTTTAGCTAACTAGCTCTAAAATTTTAGCCATGAATCAGGTACAGTAACACGAAACTCACTAGTTTATAAAAGAACATTTAGATCCAAATTGTGTTTCTGGCAGTTGGAATAAGTTTACCCTAAAGTTTGTGTTTCAAAGAGTTAGCTATCAGGTCCTAGAGAAGATAGGGTAGAAAATGTCTACCTGAAAGGCACAGAGAAAGTATCAGGGTTTGTTTGGGTTTTGTTTGGTTGGTTTTTTGGTAGGCATTTTGGGGGGTATCTTTGCCTGTTATCAGAGGTTTACAGTAATTACTATTTTTATTCTCTTTGTCTTAAGCACAGGACACTTCTGTTTCCAATGTCCTGATCTTTGATAATACCAACAGGTATTTGCAGATGAGAGGGGAAGGCTTTAGGCCGGGCAAGGTTAGGCGGATTGTGCACTGCTTCCGGTGTTGCATTTGTGGTTTTGTCAAGACTTGCAAGTCAAAGAGGGTTGCTTTTAATTCCTCAGATAATTCTGTTGCAAGCTGAATGGGATCAGGGGATGCACCAACCATCCAGCTACATTTTCTTTAGTCTGCTCTATATCAGGGAGAAGATTTCCAACTAAGATGGAAATGAAGTGGTCTCTGTGTTCTGGAGCGTCAGGGTTTAATGCAACATGCCTTTAAAAAGTTTATAGAAAGTACAAGCGCCTTAGAATGCTGTCCTTTTTCTGAATGTTTAGTTCATCCTTGAACCAATTTAATTTGGGGGAAAACAACCTGTTCTATCAGCCCCCAGACATCAGCTGATCCATTTCCTAAACATTTGTAGGAGAGCCTGGGGGAAATTCCGGTCATGTTTCCAGTGAGAAGAGTTTTCCCCAGGGGGGGTATGGGGCTTATCTGATAACTACTGTATAGTCCTCATGAGAACCACCACCCTTAGCAGCCAGTCACAGTCCATGTGAATGGGGCCTGATCTTTTTACCTCTTCTCTAAATTTGGTAGGTGGTTATCTTCTGAAAGTGGAGATTAAAAACTTCCTAATCTCAGGCGCCGGGGTGTCTCAGTCCACTAAGCGTCAAACTTCGGCTCAGGTCATGATCTCAGGGCTCCTGGGTTCGAGCCCCACGTCAGGCTCTGTGCTGACAGCCAGCTCAGAGCCCGGAGCCTGCTTCACATTCTGTGTCTCCCTCTCTCTCTGACCCTCCCCTGCTCACTCTGTCTCTCTCAGAAATAAAACATTTAAAAAATTTTTTTAATTAAAAAAAAAAACAACTTTGTAATCTCATCTTTCTATGGAAGTCCCTCAGGCTAGCCATCCTACTCGGTCATGTTCTCCTTTCAATGTGGTCTTCCCAGAGGGACCAATAAGACCATTATTTAGGATGAGAGCTCTCTAAAACTGTATTAAGCATAGAAGCTTTTCCTGCAAAAGATCCACCATCTGGCATCGACAAGTTGGATCTTCTATTAATCTCAGTAGCAACTCAAGCCAACAGGCCTTTTGATGCCATAACCTTGGACACAAGAGGCTTCTCGAAAGAGGGTGCCAAATACTGCAGCCCTCAGAGAGGGAGCGTAAGAAAGCAAAAGCCGTCATTGCCTCAAGTGGGGAGAACAGTGTCGTGAAAATGGCAGCTCGGGTTTCCCGCAACAATGTGCGAGGCCCCCGCTCACCGACCCTGCGATCTGTGCTACCAGGGGAGTGGACTGGGGCCCCGAGTGACAAACTGCCCTGAGAGGTGGCACGGCCAGCAGAAGAGAATGCTGTGGGTCACCCTGTGTGTCTCAGACCACCAGCCTGTTCAGCTACGTGCATGTGTCCATATGCATGCTCCAGCCGGCAGAGACCGAACAGAATATTCTTGCTGGTCCCAAACCCAGGCTCTCAATACATAGAACGAGATCAAAGGAAAACCTCATTTGACCGATTTTCTTCTGCTAATCTAAATTTGGAAAGGTAGGGACAAGGTGAAATTTTTATGTGTCTCTCTTGCCCTGGCACTAGTGTGAGATCCAGAAAAGCTGAGTCAGTAAGAATTCTTACCCTTTGCTGGCTTCTGCCACTTTCCCACGATCCCATCTGTAGGCTCCTACGTGAGTACGGTGTCTCAGCAGGGCCCATCGTAGGTTGCCAAAACGTAGGAGAGGAAAAATAATTTTCCTTCTGCCTTACTGGGTTCTTGGCTGAGGCCCCCACCCCCTGGAATAAAAGACAGATTAATAGGAGAAAAGAGAAGTTGAATAACACGTATACTTCCTGTCTACATGGGACATACCAGGGAAAGAGCAAAACCTCCCCCAAATGGCCCAAGATGCCACCGTAAAGACCATCGCCAGCTCAAGAAAAGATGTTGGGGAGTAAGCGAGCCAGTTAGGGGAGGCTGTCGGGAAAATCACAGTCAACGAGGGTAAGGTCCTTAAGCAGATTTAGATCGGTCCCTTCTCCTAGAGATTTTTGTCATCCCCTCTTCCTGGTACAGAGAGGAAGACACCCTTCCAAGAAGAGATTTCCTTTGTAAATGTCAGGTGTCTCTTACAAAAGATTTTCAAAGCTTTTCTGATGTCTGCTGTTTCTTCGAAAACAGCGAGCCCAACATAGTCCTCCTGCCTGAGAGGCATATCCTGGGGTGGCAGATTGTGTTCCCCTTCCAAGATCAGTACACGCTGTGCTGCTGCCTTACGTGTAACTGGGGAGAAGAATGAGTGCTTTCATGCCTGCTACATCTATTTCTGTGTTTAACTTTCTTCATTGTACAGTTTCCTTTTATAATCGTGTTTCCTTTGCATTTCCATAGGCTAAGATGTCATATTGTTGAGAGCAGTAAACCAACCACCCTGACCTTAAAAGACAGTGCTTTTAACATGTCAGATAAAACCAGTGAAGATCTTTATCTACAAGTAAGTGTTCTTTCTCCCTAAAACAAAGGTGTTAATGCTAACCAACAGTAGAAACCCACTTTTTCCCCACTGACGTAGAGAAAATCTTTGGCATAGACACAACAGAAATGCTCTTTTCTTTGCAAAGGGAAGCCAAATCTAAAATGGTAAGCCAGGGGTTACTTTTGGCGATCTGTCAACTTTTTTTTTTTAAAAGCTCTGGCCATTCTAATTTGGACAAGGTGTGGTGCTTGGGATAGTATCCAAGAATTTGATCTCAAGGAAGAGGTACCATTTAAATTCAAACAAGATTCGACCGGCTCTCCTTCTGACTAGCTGGTTTTGGTACCTCCAGGAAGTGATTGCTTTGCTCCTTTTGCACTGGAAAATTAGACCTTTCCAAAACACGGGTAAGCAGGTGTACATCTGTTCACCAACCAAATGTAATCTCACCTCCTTGCATTTCCAGCTCCCAGCTGTTCTGAGTAGACGGACCCCATCCTGTACTCATGTTTGGATGTCTAATATTCCTAGTTGTCGTTCACACGGTTAATGTACTGTTTGACTGATACAAATCTTTCATCCTTTTTTTCCCCCTCTTCAGCTCAATCATTTACTAGAAAGCAATAGGAAGCTTGAAGACCAAGTTCAGCGTTGTATCTGGTTCCAGCAGCTGCTGCTTTCCTTAACAATGCTCTTGCTTGCTTTTGTCACCTCTCTCTTCTATTTGTTGTACACTTAAAGAACTGGAGTTCAGCAAGAAACGTGGCTCTTTCACTCATTAGTTGGAAAAAGACCCAGAACTTCATGCCACTAAAAGTTCTGCACGTCTGTGCTTCCTGAAAGGAAACATGCAACCTTTAGAGGGGAACAAATATGCGTCCCGAAAATAAACTCTGTTAGAACAAGGAAACACTGGAGAGATTGATTCTAAGAGACCATAGTTAATCAAGTCAAGGCATAGCCACTGTGTAAATTAATACTTTAGATATAATTTATTTTTTCCTTTTGATTTGAATACTTCAAAAGTTTCAGTTTCCTTATCTGTGTACATTAGCTGGACTGAAAAGTAGAAATAACAAGCTTTGTCGCAGCCAAAAAATGTAATCTGCTTTTTTTTTTTTAATGACAAAATCATTATAGCTGAGCCAACTTATTAGCTTTTCTATACTATGTATATAGAATATGTATATTGGGAAAAAAACCATACTTAATACAGAGTAATTTCTGTAAACATGACTTTGTAATTTTGAGAAGTCCTTCCAGATGCTAGTCAATATTCTTTGGGTATGTAAAACTATTTAACGCCAAGCCACCTTTTAGCCTTTGTTCTTATCTGTCTTCCTTAACAGTCTGCCTTTTATTAATCTCAGACTTTTTTGTGAACACTCACATTTAGAGAGAATTGGGGAAACTAAGTTTGCCTGGGTTTCCTTGAATTCTGTCAGCGACATCGAGAAGAAAACAACTCCTGGTCCTCCCTTCCGGTCTTTTTTATGCAGTTGCACATCGTGCGCTGGGGCCGGACACTGACCCCCGTGCTCCATTCCTTATCAAGGTCTAATCCTCCTTTGTACCATCTCCACCCTCTTTGCTAAATGAAAGGAGTTAAAGGTTCTTTGGAACCTTGATTTTTGAGATGCATAGCAGTGGGATTCACTCACATTTCAGTTCCACGTGAAAATCAGCCACAAGAAGGAAACGTGACAAAACACTGGAGTATCTATAAACGTGGGGGGAAAATCAAAACTCGAGTGTCGATTCTCCATTTAGGAGTGAAAACTAGAATTCCTGATCCACTGGTACAAACCTTCAGATCAGGGCTCGTGCTGGGCACTCCGCCTTGGTCACAGCAGTCCCCAGGGTGGTCCCTCAGTGCCTCAAGTGATACAACTTGCAGGGGCAGCGGCCGATGAAAGTCGTTTGTTTTCTCACTCACACAGCCAGCTTCAGTCCGTGTTGGTTCACATGTAACTCTACTTCATCTGAAAGAAAACACAGTCTGCCTGTTAAATAAATTTTGAGTTTTGATTGAGCCACGTTTGGAGAATTTTTTATTCTGAAGTGTAGTATTGACGGCTTTCATCTTGAGAAGCTGAGTCCAAAATCCAGTTGGAGAGAGTGATTTCATAGAGTCCCTTCGAAATTGGCCTAGCCATAAAACCTTAAAAGGACACTGGTCTGATACTTTGTCTTAATTTGGGTTTTTCTGTTGCAGTTTGCCAACTCCAGCCGTGAAAGTGACTTCAGTACACCCTAAGTACTACCCATAGTATCTCCCTGTGTGCACAGCGGTTCCCTTTATCTGTTACGTTCCCGGCTCTCACATAACCTAATCCCCAAGTATTTGTCTGTGTTTTTTTTGCTCCTCAGCCAATGAATGAGGAAAGCATTGGTCCGAATTGGAAGTGTATTGTCCTAACAGTGTCCCTTTAATGTTTCCTATGAAAATGACATTGACTCACTAAAATGTTCTTCGCTGATGTCTGGCCAGTTGAAGTTAAAAACCTATCTTGTTAATGTTTGTGTGTCTACTAAGTGTGACTATGCAAGATTACTGAAAATTAACGATAAAATCAAAGGCATCTGAACTTTTGTTCTTGTCTTAACTAATCACTTCTTTACATTTGATTTTATTCTGTCTTCATTTGATTTTATTTAATCACATTTTGTATGATTATTGCTCTGAGCACTCTGATAATAATTTTACTTTTTATCTTGTCATTACCTGTTCATGACCAAATTACCAAGGATCAACACGGAGATCGAGATTTTCACTTGAGAATGGAAATTAATAGATTTTCCATGAAAACATTAATCAAATATTATTAGCTTGATCGGAAAGTAGCCTAGAAATGCAATTGCGGTTAAACCTAGCCTCAAATTTCCTAACAATACCATAACTGTTTTTATATCTTGCCACTAATTTTGACTGGATTTAATAGCACTTTATTGTACAATTGCAAAAAAAAAAATATATTCCTAGAATTGTTGCCAGTGTAATTTCTCTAATATTCTGGTGCTTTTCGTATATTTTCAGTATTTTTATTACTATATTGGTATTTTCTTTGTATAATTGATCAAAAGAACATGTTTTCTATTTTAATATGTTTTAGAAAAATAATTACATTTATGAAATAAATATCATCAGGAAAAACCTCTGGTCTCTAATTGATAAAGTATCTTAAAATCAATGTTCAGGCTCACTCTGACCTTTTAGAGATCACATTAATGTCTTCTGGCCCTGCTTTGCATTTTTATAAGGACAGCGCTGTAAGCTTCCACAGATACAATTACGTTATCGGGTAAACCTGTCTCTCGTGTGTCCCGTTTCTCCTCGGCCCGGGTCAGAGCCTGGCCACTCTTGAGTGCAGCTCTCCGTTTCCCCCAGACTCAAACACTAGACTCCCTGTCCTGACTCGGGGCTCCATCATGGAACCTTCACTAGAGCTGCCCCATGTGAGTCCCCTCAGTTAGGAAAGTCCACTTTCCTAACTGACACGAGCCGGCAGGAAGTGAGCAGTGGAGAGACCGTCCTACCTGGCTCGTGCGTACACGGAAGGCAGTCCCTGTGACGAGGCACCCACGGGGTGAGGGTGTCCTTGGGGAGGGGCGTTGGGATTGTTGATGTGATCCCCTCACCACTGGATGCTAACTCCCAAATGGCAGCTCCCACTCCATAAAAATGGAACGGATAGGACAGAGCCATCTTCAAAACTGAAAAAAAAAAAAAAAACACGAAACGATGAGAAATTAGGAATAAAGCGACAAAAACAAAACGGTGACCTAACAACATCGGCCCCAGAAGCATAGGACTCCCTTTCTCCCCCTGCCCCAGAGGGACCATGGAAATTGTCCCATTTGTGGCAAAGGTGGTAAGGAGTGAGGGCTCTGTAGTAAGACCCTCTGGGTTCGGCTTCCCTCTGTTACTTGGGGGTGTTACTTGACCTCTTTCAGCCTGTTTCCTCAGCCCTGAGTCTGATCATCCTGGTACTGTGCGCCAGGAGGAGCATGAGAGAGAGGAACTAATGCAGGTACAGCAGCCCTGGAGAGGCAGGCCTTGGCTTTGGTGATGTTGCCCCCACCACCTCCCATCCCAGCTTCCTAGAACTTTCCACACTTGGGATGATCTTACTGAATATCCCACCTCATTCGAAACCAATCATCAGTTCTCCAAACTTTCCCCTGCTTTGAATTCCCACCCTTGCCTCCGTGGTACCCTGCTCTTAATTCTAGTGCCCAGGTCAAGAGATACACTTTGGAAGGCTAGTGATGATTGGCTGCCTTGAATCCTGTGAAGGAGTATCCCTTCCAGTCTGATGAAGACTTATTCAGACGCTTCCTTCCACCATTGCGCCCACATCCCTTCAAACCAACACACACACACACACACACACACACACACACACACACACAACTGATTTTGCGACATTCCACCCATAAGTTTCCCTTAAATTTGTAATCAACGAAAAGACCACATAGGATCTTTCACATCTTCATAATTTTGTCCTTAATTACATCTGCCAAATCCCTTCTGCTGTATAAGCTAACTGAATTTATGCGAGTGCTATCCCATCACCTTCACGAACTCTGGCCCCCACTCAAGGGTGGGGGGGTGGTTACACAGGGTGTGTCCAGTAGAATCTGCAAGCTCATCCAATCTGGTCCCCCCATTTTGAAGATCAGAAAACAGAGTCAGGAAGCTAAACCAACCTTACCCAGTCTAGGTGACTGATTGGACTTCACAGATGTCCCACACGTGAAAGCAAACAGATGAGGATTATGTTAGGCACATAATGACAGGCATAGTATGTCTCTATCCCAGTTGGCTTTCTTTTTCAGTGCACACATGTATTCAAAGGCTTGTAAACCAACTTAAGGGAAAGTATGTAACTAGTATCTTCAACATTTGTTCAACCACAAACACTCAAGATACATTCTTATGACAGAGTAATGCACTAGGGCAATGGTCCAGTGATGTGTACTTTTGGAAACAAAGCTCTAGTGAAAAACAGTTTGTTTGTTGTTTTTTTTTTTTTCAAATTTCTCTTTTACTTCAGAATAATCCATTCATTTCAGTTAGTTTAATTAAATAAGCTTTCTTGGACATTCATTTGCTCTGTCAAGGTTGCTACATCGAAAAGGTTAAAACTATAAAAAAGGGGGAAAATCCTTTTCTTCCAGAAACTTACATCATGATTCCCAGCATTTGTATTGTCCAATTTACTATGGATCAAACTCCAGTACATTGAATTCTATTATTCCAGAAAGTCCTCTGCACACTTTCATGTCATTCTCATTCTACAGGGGTGTGTGTGTGTGTGTGTGTGTGTGGTGAAAAATCTCACTGATTTTTGGAAGTCATCTAAAACCATCTTGCATGGACTTGCTATTGCCTCAGAAATTCAGACTTGAACTCACTCTCTCTACGTCGTCTCTGCAAGAAACCTCCCAACTCCTAATATCATGCCTGTCCCCTTTTGCCGGATCTGGGACGATCAAAGAAGTTAATTGTTTGTTGTTCCCACTCTAATACTTCTCTTTCTTTTCTATACCAAGCCCTCACTCTAATAGTAGCAAACAGATTCATTCAGTACAATTACTATTTGCCATTAAATTTGCCCAGAATTGCTTTTGTCTGCTAATAGGCAGATGTGCTTGAGCAACTTTGGGCCAAACACCAAATCACTGTTCTCTGTCATAAACTAAATGTGAAAAATGTGTTTTGGGTACTTTGCCAATATCCTAACTCTATGACTCGAGCTATTTCCTTTTAAGGGAGTGGAGAGGGATGAGGTTATTATTAGGAGCACTAACAATAGTATGATAGTCTAACAAAATGTAACTGTTTTTTAATGTGGCTGAACTAAGAAGTTACTAAAAAGGGAAGGTAAAAGGAAACTGATATAAAAAGCAAAGCTTCCTTTCAAATTCAGTATTTACTACTCTGGGATCACTTAAACCACTTAAGATCTTATTCATTAAAGGTGGAGGTGCATCTTTATAGAGGAGCTCTATCCAAAGTGAGTGCTTAGAGTAAAATTGAGTATACTCAGAATTTCCCCTGAAAATTCATTAGGAAGTTGCCACAACAGAGATGGATATAGTAACTCCTACCTTGGTGAGTCCAGACCTTCAGTTTAATACCAGATAATGTATTTAGCTGGCTTTATTTGGAAGGGGGATATAGTACATTAAATAATACATATTGTGTCTTCAAAATTCAAATCACCATCAGCAAGATTCTCTTAAGAGGCACAAGACAAATGAGATTGAAGGAGAAAAAAAAATCATTCACATCTCCCATTCTACATATATTAAGTCGAACAGACCCTCTTGATTTTAAGACTTGAGGATGTGCTTCACATGGCTGAGGCCAAAATCCAAACAGAGAACTGTTCAGGAAGGGTTCTCACCACATCTCCGCTTCCATCTCCTTCCTGTTATCTCACTACATTTTAGTATCTATTCCCATCACTCCAGAGAAACAATACCTGCTCAAAGTCCAACGATGACTTCCTGTCACTTCATCCAATGGACTTGCTTCAGTTTGACTCTGAAGTGAATTCTTACAGCAGCATTTGGCTGCACCAACTGTCAGGTTTTTCTTCTCCCACTAACACTCTCTAGTGGCCTTTACTGGCCTATCTTCCGCCACAAAGTCTGTAAGATGTTAATATTAGAACAGGGAGGGCTCCCTTGAGGTGCCTGGGTGGCTCAGTCAGCTAAGCCTCTGACACTTGATTTTGGCTCAGGCCATGATCTCATGGTTTGTGAGTTCAAGCCCCACACTGGGCTTTACACTGACAGTGCAGAGCCTGCTTGGCATTCTCAGCCTCCCTCTCTCTCTGACCGTCCCCTGCTCAAGCTAGCTCTCTCTCTCTCTCTCTCTCAAGAAATAAATGAACTAAAAAAATTACCAAAAAAAAACAAAATAAAACAAAAAGAACTGGGATCCCTTTCCTTTCTTGCCATAGGTAGTCTCCTCAATACCCCAAGCTGCAATTAGCATTGGTAAACCACTAACCCTTGAATATTCCAAGGAGACCTATTCTAAGCCTACAACAGGATATGTATCTACCATCAACTTGGCGGTTCCAGATGTCCATTATAAAATGTCAAAAACAACTCATGATCTTCCCCCAGACCTGGCCCTCAGTCTCCATCTCAATGAATGGCACTACCCTCCATTCAAGTTATACCAGCTAGAAACCTGATCTTCACCCTTGACCCCACAGGGGCCCTTCCACTCTCCACTTCTCTCCCTTTCCACTGCAACCCCCATTCTTTGATCCACAGCATCTCTCATTTGGTTTCTGCAACAATCTCAGGCAGTATTGTTGATTCTCTTCAGTCCTTTCTCCATATGGCATTCAGGGATATTCAGGACTCATTAAAAATGCACATCCTATCCTACAACTCCCCAGATTAAGACTCTCAAGTGGCTACCATGGCTCTTAGCCCATAATTACATTTCCTAACTTGGTTTACCAACTTCTGGAGGATCTGACTGTTGGCCTGCCTTCTCAGCCTCACTTTCCCCACTCTCTCTCTCGCTCTTTATGGTATGGTCCTGTATGAACCAGACTAACACCATCTTGGACAAATCTACCATGATGACCACTCTGACCTGAAGCCTTCTAGAGCCCAACCCACTTCCCCACATTCTTTCTCTTATTTAACCACATCCTTAAGTACACCATCAGGGAATAATGTCCTCTCTCTGTCTTGGAGATAGGACTATGACACACCTGTATTCTCAAACATTCTCCTCCTGTGTGGTCTCTTAGCACCTACTTCACGACCTCGGGCTACAAAAGCAGGTGTCACAGGAGGTGAGGTTGTGGGTCTTGCTTTTATCCGTTAAGTCCTCTTAGTAAACCATTTCTTGTCAAGCTGCACTTATCAGCCTTTTTCTTCAGTGTTGTGGCTCCTTCAAC
Organism: Proteles cristata cristata; assembly: GCA_017311185.1. Lineage (NCBI taxonomy): Eukaryota > Metazoa > Chordata > Mammalia > Carnivora > Hyaenidae > Proteles > Proteles cristata. The sequence goes on from JAESUZ010004510.1 coordinate 288,807, forward strand.
ATTTGGAGGTCTTCTTGTATGCACCTCCCTTTCCTGAACAGGTCCCATCTCTACCTGAAATTCTCTATCCCAACCTCCCCGCCTTCCACTGCTTACCTCCTCACTGTGACCCTCACTGTGACCCTCAGCTCATCATTTGCTGAGAAAAAGTATCTCTTTGCCCCCTCTTGTCCCTTTTATTCAATATTGCATTGTTAAGTCCTAGCCAGAAACAGAAAGAAATAAAAGCAAGAAAAAGAAGTAAAAGGTATCCAAATTGGAAAAGAAGAAGTAAAACTGTTGCTATTTGTAGACATGACATTATGTCTACAGATCATATGACATGATGTTATAGATAGAAAACCTGAAAGACTTCACCAGAAAACTGTTAGAACTAATCAACAAATTCAGTAAAACCGCAGGATACAAAATCAATATACAAAAATCTGTTGCATTTTTATACACTAATAATGAACTATCAGAAAAAGAAATGAGCATAATTAGATTTGTAAGTGCATCAAAAGAATACCTAGGAATAAACACAACCAAGGAAGAGAAAAACCTGCACACCGGTAAGACTAATGAAGAAAACTGAAGACACAAATAAATGGAAAGAATGTTGTGCTCATCATCTGGAAGAATTAATTTTGTAAAGATGCTGGTACTACCCAAAGCAATCTACAGAATCAATGCAATCCCTTTCAAACTTCCGATGGAATTTTTCATAGAACAAACCATCCTAAAATGTGTATGTAACAACAAAACACCCCTAATAGCCAAGCCCATCTTGAGAAAAAAAAAAAAAAACAAAGCTGGAGACACCATGCTTCCTGATTTCAAACTATATTACAAAGCTATAGTGATCAAATCAGTATGGTATTGGTATAAAAGCAGACACGTAGATCAATGAAACAGAATAGCCCAGAAATAAACACACACATACGTCATTAATTAGCTTACAACAAAGGAGCCAAGAATAAAAAATGGAAAAGAACAGTCTCTGCAGTAAATGGTGCTGAGAATACTGGACAGCCACATGCAGAAGAATGAAACTAAATAACTGTCTTACACCATATACACAAGTTAACTAAAAATGGATTAATGACTTGAATATAAGACTTGAAACCATAAAACTCCTGGAAGAAAACATAGGCAAGTCAGCTCCTTGACATTGTTCTTGGCAACGATTTTTCTTTTGGATGTGACACCAAAGGTAAAAATAAACAAGTGGGACTACATCAAACTAAAAAGCTTCTGCACAGCAAAGAAACCCGTCAATAAAACGAAAAGGCAACCTACAGAAAGGGAGAAAATATTAGCAAGTCATGTATCTGATAAGGGGCTAAGAGCTAAAATATATGACGAACTCATACAACTCAAGAGTCAAAAACACCCATCAGAGTAAAAACTGGACAGAAGATCTGAATAGACATTTTTTTCAAAGATTATACACATATCCAACAGATACATAAAAAGATCTTCAACAGCACTGATCATCAGGGAAATGCAAATCAAAACCACGAGATATCACCTCACACCTGTCAGAATGGCTAGTATCAAAAAGACAAGAGATAACAAGTGTTGGTGAGGATGCGGAAATAAGGGAATCCTTGTACACTGTTGGTAGAAACGTAAATTGGTGCAGTCACTCTGGAAGACAGCATGGAGGTTCCTCAAAAGATTAAAAAAAGAACTACCATATGATCCACCAATTCCACCTCTGTGTATTTATCTGAAAAAAGCAAAAACACTATTTGAGAAGATACATGCACCCCTTTGTTCACTGCAGCACTGTTTACAATAGGCAAAACATGGAAACAACCTGAATGTGCATCAACAGATGAATCAATCAAGAAGATGTGGTATATATATAATGGAATATTATTCAGCTGTAAAAAAAAAAAAAAAAGATATCTTGCCATTTATGATAACATGGAGGGACCTTAAGACCATTATGCTAAGTGAAACAAGTCAGACAGAGAAGGACAAATACTATATGACCTCACTTATGTGTGGAATCTAAAAACAGAACAGAAGAGGGCGCCTGGGTGGCTCAGTCAGTTAAGTGTCCGACTTTACCTCAGGTCATGATCTCACGGTTCATGGGTTCAAGCCCCACATCAGGCTCTGTGCTGACAGCTAGCTCAGGACCTGGAGCCTGTTTTAGATTCCTTGTCTCTCTCTCTCTCTGGCCCTCCTCTGTTCATGCTGTCTCTCTCTCTCTCTCTCTCTCTCTCTCTCTCTCTCTCTCTCTCTCAAAAATAAAACATTAAAAAATTTTTTTAAATAAATAAAAATGGAACAGAAGAAAAACACCATACCCCAATGTTCACAGCAGCACTCTCAACAACAGCCAAAACATGGAAAGAGCTTAAGTGCCCATCAGCTGATGAACAGATTAAGAAGATGTGGATTATCTATCCAATGGAATGCTACATGGCAATGAGAAAGAATGACATCTGGCCATTTGTAGCAACGTGGATGGACCTTGAGGGTGTTATGATGAGCAAAATAAGTCAGGCAGAAAAAGACAGATGCCATATGTTTTCACATATAGGTGGATTAAGAGAAACTTAACGGAGGACCGTGAGGGAGGAGAAGGGGAAAACGAGTGGGGGAGAGAGAGGGAGGCAAACCATGAGAGACTCTTGAATGCTGAGAACAAACAGAAGGCTGATGGGGGTGGAGGAGAGGGAAGGCGGGTGATGGGCATGGAGGAGGGCACTTGTTGGGATGAGCACTGGGTGTTATATGGAAACCAACTCGACAATAAACTATGAAAGAAAAAAAATTCCTAGGACACCACGTTTTCTTCATAGCACTTATTACAGCTTATATTTAGTTACTCGTGTGATATTTATTAATACCTTTCTCCCCATTACATGATAAACTTCATAAGGATAGTGATGATACTCACCATTGATTCTCCAGCACCTAGCACATACCTGCCACATCGATGCAGCTTACCTGATGAAGGAATTACTTCCTGGGATTTAAAACACAGACTATTATGAAGTTCTAGGCTAGCCTTACCCTCCCCCTCGTTTCTAGATCCCCACCACCACCATGTACATCAATGAATTAACCTTGACCAAACACAGCTTTGGGCAAAGCATATAACCTGATGCTGTAGGGAAAATATCAAGTAAAACAGAGAGTGACCATTTTCAAAGAGCCTCGAACAGCTGGTCTACAGCTCTGGTGGAAATTCTAAGTCAGTAGGCCATTTTCTTCTCTTCAAGCCTTGCAAAGACATTCCTTCTATCATTAGTTCTGGACTCATTGGAGCAGGGGTGTGTTTGGGCTCACCCAAATGTTGAATAAGCAGCTTTTCTTACCCTACCTACATCACAGCTCCATCAATACCGTGCCACAAAAGTCCTGAAATACTGTTTCCTAGGTCTGTAGGCCTGCATTTCCCCACGGAGATCCCCTACAATACTAATTCCATCATTTACTCTGGGCCAGAAGGTTTCCATCATCATATAATTTGGAGAAACACTGTGTTAAACAAAATTAAAGTTTCCCCCATAGAATTTCTTAGAATCATTAGTGTACTAATGTGCATGACAAATCTCTGAGAATACTTTTTGTCACATTGTTAAAACCATGGAATTCTCTTTACAAGCAATATATTTGGAGACTAAGTATCCTGAGAACATACTTGGAAAACACTGTGTTGAGAGTTTGAACATACCCTGAAGGGATCCTGTGTGCCAGTAAGCCCAGCCTGCAAGAGAAATTCAAGTTGGAGTCAAAGGTGATGTTTCAGTGTTAAAATGTCAGGGCGCCTGGGTGGCTCAGTTGGTTAAGTGTCTGACTCTTGATTTCAGCTCAAGTCATGATTTCATGGTTCATGAGATGGAACCCCATGGCAGACTCCATCTCAAGGTTTATGATCCAGCCCACTTGGGATTCTCTCTCTCCCTCTGCCCCTCCGCTGCTCACGCACACGCACGTGCACGTGCACACACACATACACACATTCTCTCAAAATAATTTATAAAAAGATCCCATGACACTTGCAAATAAAGGAGGGGATATTTACGGATAGAGCTCAGTATAGCTCTTCATATCCTCCCTTTCTAACTTCCGTTTGTAAAACTAATTTAATTAAATATGGCAGAGTGTGTAACTAAAAGCTGCCTTCAGTCTCAGAGATGTTTCTTTGGATTTGCATTTCTACATTCTATTTTAGTTCTTTCAGCTAAGTTTTATTTTACTCTTGGCCAGATTGCATATGTCTGACTCTCCCTTCTTATCCCTGTCTGGACCAATATTTTTCTGTTATCTTTTTGTAGATCAGTTAAATATGTGAAACGTGTTTGCAACTCACTCAGAGGGAGGTTCAGGAGAGCCTGCCAACTCTCTGCTCAGCTGGATTTTAGCCAACCCTCACACAGCTTTGGGCCTAGCTCATGACCCACAGGCAATCATCACCTCTGGGAAACACATCCGCCTTTGTGGGCTTTCCTTCACTAAGAGTAAATCCAAGATCTCAAGGGCATTAAGAGAATCCTAATTTAGGGGACTCCATTACAGACATTACATGTAAGTATGTTTAAAATTAATGGCATTTTCTACACCTTGGCAGACTTGGATATAACCGCATCTAATCCTCTTCATCTCCACCTGCTTCTCTCTCTGTGTTAATGGCATTGCCTTTTTGAGTGTTCTTTTCCATCTTAATGTTCCTTTGAAAACCAAAATTCTGCTGAGTATCTCACTTCACGCCAGTAGTATTTTCTTCTTCACTTATATCTTTGCATTTCGATGGTGCTGGTAATGGTCTTTGGCTACGTGTACCTATTAAGACTTCCATTTCATGGCTTAAAATCCATATATATTTTTGTTAAAGATTCTCAAGGGAGAGACAAAGAGGTGATGCTGTGAGCTATCTAAATATAAAAGCATTTTATTTACTCCCAGCACATCTATCTTTCTATATCTACTGAATCTAATATTTGGACTCAATTATAGGTGAAATCTCCACATTCCTTTTCTTGCCCACAGGATTCATTATTCAGCATTATGTTTTCCTGCCCTCCAGTAAACAGCATGCATCCTAGTATTAGATGATTTACTAGGCAGTCTCTAAACAAACATGGCTTGAATCAGATGGACTGAAAGTTCAAAGTTTTATGGTTTCAGAAAGGTACGAGGGATAGAAATCTGCTTTGTTGCCCCTTAGCACTAAGTTTAGAAAAGCCAATTGATTATGATGTAAATGTAGAGGCACCCAAGAAAGAATCACTTCTGAAGTAGAGCCTGGTAACCTTAGAGAGAAATCAGTAAGGAGTCCTTGGACCTGTTCAAAGAGTGTGTTCAAAGGAATCGGGAATCTGATGAGGAAGGAGCCAAAATCTGGTTAAGAAAGGCTGGGGCAGGGCCAAAGAGTCTGAATCAAATCGCCTAGGCCATGCTGCCACTGCTGTGCCCAGACCACACTTTGGCCAACGAGGCTTTAAAAATGTTAGAAAAGAGCCAACAGACACATGAAACGATGCTCAGCATTCCCTGATGATTGTATTTCATCAGGGAAATACAAATCAAAACCACACTGAGATACCACCTCACGCCAGTCAGAGTGGCTAAAATGAGCCAATCAGAGAACTCTAGATGCTGGCGAGGATGTGGAGAAACGGGCACCCTCCTACACTGCTGGTGGGAATGTAAACTGGTGCAGCCCCTCTGGAAAACAGTGTGGAGGTTCTCAAGGAGACTAACAATAGAACTCCCCTATGACCCAGCAATAGCACTGCTAGGAATTGACCCAAGGGATACAGAAATGCTGACGCATAGGAGCACATGGACCCCAATGTCCATAGCAGCGCTCTCCACAATAGCTAAAACCTGGAAAGAGCCTAAGTGTCCATCCACGGACGAATGGATCAAGAAGATGTGGTTTATCTATACCATGGAATACTACATGGCAATGAGAAACAATGAAATCTGGCCATGTGTAGCAACATGGATGGACCTTGAGGGTGTTATGCTGAGCGAAGTAAGTCAGGCAGAGAAGGACAAATATCATATGTGTGCACGTATAGGAGGATTAGGAGGAACTTAACAGAGGACCAAAGGGGAGAAGAAGGGAGGAAATGGTGGGGGAAAGGGAGAGAGGCAAACCATGAGAGACTCTTGAATGCTGAGAAACAAACTGAGGCCTGATGGATGTGGGGGGGAAGGGGGGAGATGGGCATGGAGGAGGGCACTTGTGGGGACGAGCACTGGGTGTTATATGGAAACCAATTTGACAATAAACTATTTGTGAAAAAAAAATGTTAGAAAAGACCATCTCAAGTCCCACCCCAGACCTGCCTCATCACAAGTTGCATATAGCCAAGGTCCCAGGTCTCCAGGTGGTTCCTACGCACGTTAAAGCTTGAAAAGCACTCCTCTCTTTTATTCCAAAGTCTTTTTTCCTAAGGGCCTTCCCATTTGACTCTTCATCATCCCCTTCGCTCCAAAAGTTGTGACTAGAAGTTGGATGCTCTTTGTTTTTTTTGCTAGCTAAATATTTTGTGGCCATTTATGTTATGTATGTATATTCTTTACAATGAGTTAAGCATTTATTGAGTGTTCTCTAGATGTTCTATACTGCGCTGGGCACAGTGTTACAAAGTGGAATAAGATGAGCTCTCTATCTTCAGGGAATCACCGTTTCCAGGTGGCGTAGCCCTGGCCCAGATTTCACATATGAAGCAGCACTTTCACAAATGGAGACATTTTCATCGTGAAACTTCATTCTATACTTTGATCATTTAAACGATGACACTGACCCTTTCCCACTGGTCATGGTCCAGAAATCCACATACTCTAGGTGCCTTTGCCATGAGTAATCCTACACGGGCCTGACATATCCTGAGAAACACATTCCACAGGTAAGGACTCCCCATTAGGAAGTACATCAAGAATTCCAACGAGCAGATCTGTAAGATTTGTTCGGGTCATTTCTACTTGATGTGGCCCCAGGGTGGGAAAAGCCGGATTGCGGATCAGCTGCTAAGTCTTTTCTTCCCACCTGCATAGATGTGTCATGCTGGCCGCTGGCTGATGAAATGCACGGTTAGCATGCGGGCTTCTCAGAGGTGAAATGACAGGGGAGACAAATTTCTAAATGGCCTATGGGGAACATAACTGACCCTATTCTAACAAAACTCAGCCTGGAAATGTAGCATCTGAGGCAGGGGAGGCACTCGTTAAATATTTGTTACATAAATGAAAAAGCAAATATGCCTCAGGGCAAACAGCTTCAAACACTAACTATAACATATCCCTGTGTGGGTCTTGAGGACGTTAGTGGTTAACCCACTTCCACACTGGGGGGAGCATACCCTGTGGAGGGTTCATCTTGCATAGTCAAAAATGTAGGGTGTGCCCTGACCTCTATTTGGCAGAGCTCAGCTGTTGGAACTGCTGGTGTGATCACTAGTAACAAATGGCTCTATGTTTATTCTCATTTCAAAAATCACTTTGATATTTAGCTTGGCAAAACTAATTCAGATGTTTAATGCTCCACTGAGAATTAATGGATTCACTTAATGTTCAAAACCCATTAGCACAAGAGAGCTTATTCCGGGGACCAATTATTCAACATCCTGAGGCTCTCCAGAGCACATATAAGACATTTCAACAGGTGCCGTTTACAACTTTCTACCCCAATAGGATGGTCCTTGGAAAACAGAAACTACTACCCAAACTCTCTCCTGGCAATCATTCCTATTAGGCGAGTATGTCTCATTTAGGTGATAAGTAAATGGATTTTGCTTTGCTGGATCTGTGACATCACGCTCTTTCTTGTTTCTCTCCTCTACTAATTTGTTTTGTTCTATTTTCTTTTTTAAAATTTATTTTTGAGAGAGAGAGACAGACAGACAGAGCATGAGTGAGGGATGGGCAGAGAGAGAGGGGGAGACCCAGAATCCAAAGCAGGCTCCAAGCTCTAAGCTGTCAGCACAGAGCCTGACGCGGGGCTCAAACTCACGAACCGTGAGATCATGGCCCGAGTCGAGGTCTGATGCTTAACCGACTGAGGCACCCAGGCACCCTGTTTTCTTTTATTTTCTATTAAAAAAGGATTCCTGAAACTAGGGCTAAACTACCAAGTATTCTCAGGATGGGAGAAAATGGCAGGGTTTATAGATTATGATTAGGCCAAAAGAAAGGTCACTGGAAAGCAGATGGGAAAGAAGAGTTGTTTCGTGTAGTATATAACAACTTTGCCTGCCACTCGTAAAGTGAGAATAGGAGGGCAAGTTTACATCTACAAATAGGCTCTACAAATAAACCCTGAACAAAAGAAGCAACTCTCAGGCTTTGCTGCCAACACAAAGATTAGATTCCCTCTTCTCAAATGACAAAAGTGCAGGGTTGGACTGGAAAGGGCTCTTGGCTCAAAAAGCCCTTTGAGCAGACAGTGGGATGTTGAGAATATTATGTCAGAGATTCAGCTCTTCAGCTAAGGAAATATGGGACCAGTGAAATTCACGCTTGGCTGCAAATCCAGGTACCTTCTTCTGTAAATACTCAGAATGGTTTCTAACTGTTAAAAACAAGACAACAGAACTGAAATGGAGTTGCTTATGCTAAGTCCCACATCACCAAACTAAGACTTAATTACAATTCTGGCTCTTGCAGAAATGGAATCTTGAACCAGGCAATCAGGAATCACCTGAGCAGCACCAGTTAGGTAATCTTCCCGATAGACACCTCTGTCATCCTCCATCCCCTGAAGGAAAGTCAACCTGCAATAACCAACTTGCTTTTTTGTCTGGTATAACTTTCTCATTCCTACTCCTGTCACCTGACCTTTACCGCCTACCTGCTTATACTTACCGACCTTTGTCCCACATTTCCCCTTAAGCTTCTCTTCATAGTTTATCTCTTAACTCAGGCAAATGGAAATCAAAACCACCCATCAAGCAACAGTGACTGCCCTGACAAGATCTCCAGACCACCTAGACCAGTTTGAGCATAATCCCCAACTCGTAACCACACAGAGGGACCATGGAGTGACCTCTAGAGTAACTGACAATCACTTCTACCCCATTATAATATTAAAATATCCACCAAAGGGGGAGCGCAAACCTCATTTACATAACATGCAATTGATGTATAGGCATGTTTCCATAAGGCTCATGTACAACCTCATGCCTGCCTCTACATCTGATGAAAAGGATGTTCTAAATGAAAGGAATTCATCCATCATTGCTCAGGGAGTTATGGCTTTGGAAGTTATTCCTCGTGGTCTCCTTATGCGTTACAAATAAAGCTTACTCTGTGCCACAACTCTACCTGGTCTATCTGTGACCCACCAAGGAACCCCACTCACATTGGTCCGGTTACAAATTTGGCGACCCAGATGAGACTATTGTCCTTCTGAGGTTTTGCCCCCTGGGTCCCTGGTTTTGAAAAGATGGAACAATGGGCTCACCCAGGCTAACCTGTTCAAGCTACTGCGCAGATTCCTTGTAGGGACTCCCCTCTTGGTGCTTGTGACTGCCAGTCTGGTGTTCTGTCCTCACCTGAAATCCAGTGGCCACTCTGATTACGTTTATTCAAAAGGATTTCGCACATATAGGAGGGTTAGGAGGAACTTAACGGTGGACCGTGGGGGAGAAGAAGGGGAAAAATAGTGGGGGAGAGGGAGGGAGGCAAACCATGAGAGACTCTTGAATGCCGAGAACAAACTGGGGGCAGATGGGGCGGGGGGGAGAGGAAGGGGGGAGATGGGCATGGAGGAGGGCACTTGTGAGGATGAGCACTAGGTGTTATATGGAAACCAACTTGACAATAAACTATTAAAAAAACATTAAAAATTTCAAAAAAAGAAAAGAAGAATCCTCAAAAAAAAAAAAGAAAAGAAAAGAAAAGGATTTCTGTTGGGGTAAGTCACACCAGGTCTGTGGCACGGCTTTTAGAGATAAACTACAGCTGTCCCCTAAAGTCTAGGCAAGTCAGAATAAGAGAATGCTCTGGGTGGCTGAACCCTTGGTTAGAGACAAAGCAGACAACCCTAGGTAACAGAAGATCACAGAATCCAGCTCTTCAGAGGCTTGGATGCTCCAACCTAGTGAGATGGGAGTGACCTAACAGAGATGAATCAAGGGTGCGGGAGATTGAAAGAAATCTCTGTCCCACCTGGTTGTTTGGTCTGTTTATTGCTGTTCCCTGTTTCAATCTCGACCCTGGATGCTTGGCCCGTGTACCTCCTCCTTCCCTCACATCCCTGGACAACTGCAGCAGCAACTGGGGTCAATGGAAGCAGGTACTGGGAACAGACAAGAGTTGTATGTAATTGGTTAAAAGATAAGCACTTGTAAAAATGGGGCATTCTAAAACTGAGAACAATAAAAACTAACCCACATGTGTTTCAAGTTCACATGATCTGGGATAATCTTTGGTAAATGAAAATGGACATGTCTTTTGGCGTTGTCAACATCAAGTACAATAGGAAACTTTCATTCTACCTGAATTTCTTAGTTACCTTCACATTGTGTCTATTGCAATTTGTCAGCAAGTATGACTAAAATAGATGGCTGATATTGTCTGATGAAGTTTTCATGGGTAATAACTGTTAAGAACAAGGGGGTTGAATAGATAAAAACATTTATAGGTAAACTTTTAAATAGCTTTCCGAATCTTTGGTAATCTGAAACATTGAAGTTTTGCTAAGTTAAATGGCAAATTGGGTTGAATTAATTGGATATTTAAATCTTTTCCAAATAAGATTACTCAGTGTAGGTTTGTCTGCTTTTGGCTTCTTATTGCAAAGAAAACTGAGGACACTTGGGTCTGTTAGTGAATATACTTAATGCTTTATTGAAAGTTGTACCATGGAAAAAGCATGTTTCTAGAAATTATGAAATGTATTCATAATTTTGGCAATGTAAAGAATTCTGGTCCAATAGGCATTTCACAACTGGTTATTACTTAGTTTTCACTGTAATTGACACTGCTAGAAATAAGCAAAGTGACTCTGTATATAAGAGAAGATGTGTTTTTGATAAGATATAAAGAATGGGAATACATTTTTGTTGAGAAAAAAGAAAGTAACTCTGCTTTAAAATGAAACTGATTAGACAAAGGAGGCTTAGGACAAAATCTGAATGTAAAAGAAAAGTTGTAGAGGTTTGTGAAGGAAAAGCTTTAGAAAAGAATTTTATGTGTGGTGAGGACTAAGACTGAAATGAATGGATTTTAAACGTACACTGGTGTAAGACTGAAATTCTGCTTTTCTATTAAAAAGACAAAGTTTTCTTGGATTATTAGTTTGCTCTTGATAAGAAATTGTAAAGAAAGGGTTTATTTTTTCCTATTCTTTATCTGCCCAGAAAGCCTAAGTTTCTGTTTTATCTTTAACAGGTCTTTGACTACTTAAGATCACTGAAACTTCTTAATATGAAAGGAGCTAAGTTTTGCTAACTATATTATCTTCTATAATCTCTCTCATTGCCATCTTGGATAAATATAAATACCAAGTTTATAACAATCTGTAATCCTATTTAGGCATGCACTTTATTTTATTTTTAATTTTTTAATGTTTGTTTATTTTTGAGACAGAGAGATGAAGCAAGAGCAGGGGAGGGGCAGAGAGAGAGGGAGACACAGAATCTGAAACAGACTCCAGGCTCTGAGCTGTCAGCACAGAGCCTGATGCGGGGTTCAAACTCGTCAACCGTGAGATCATGACCTGGGCCAAAGTCAGATGCTCAACTACCTGAGCCACCCAGGTGTCCCTAAGTATGCACTTTATATTTTTTAATGTTTATTTATTTTTGAGACAGACAGAGACAGACTGTGATCAGGGGAGGGGCAGAGAGAGGGAGACACAGAATCTGAAGCAGGCTCCATGCTCTGAGCTGTCAGCATGGAACCCGATGCGGGGTTCGAACCCACAAACTGGGATATCATGACCTGAGCCAAAGTCTGATGCTTAACCGACTGAGCCACCCAGGCGCCCCCCTAAGCATGCACTTTAAGACCTCCTGAGGTTTTTGACAAATTTCGTGAGATTTGAACTCTAAATTAAGTCTTTTGACAGTTCTAAGAGGGAGGTTTACAGCAATACAAGTCTACCTCAAGAAACAAGAAAAATTTCAAATCAACAACCTAACCTTACACCTAAAAGAGCTAGAAAAAGAACAAAAAAACCCCAAAACAGTAGAAGGAAGAAAATAATAAAGATTAGAGCAAAAATAAGTGATATACAAACTAAAAAAAACAAAAACAAAAACCCGAAAACAAACAAAAAACAATAGAATAGATCAATGAAGCCAGGAACTGGTTCTTTGAAAAGATCAATAAAACTGATAAATCTCTAGCCAGACTCATCAAGAGAGAGGAGAGAGAGAAAAAAAAAACCTCACATGAACAAAATCAAAATGAAAGAAGAGAAATATCAATGTCACAAATATACAAACAATTGTAAGAGGGTATTATGAAAAATCATCTGCCAACAAAGTGGGTAACCTAGAAGAAATGGATAAATTCCTAGAAACTTATAACCTACCAAAAGTGAAACAGGAAGAAATAGAAAATTTGAACAGACCAATTACCAACAATGACATTGCTGGTACAGTAATCAAAAAACATTCCAACAAACAAAACTCCAGGACCAGACAGCTTCACAGGTGAATTCTACCAAACCTTTCAAGAGTTAACACCTATTCTTTTCAAACTTTTCCAAAAAATAGAAAAAGAAGAAAAACTTCCAAATTCATTCTATGAAGTCAGTATTACCCTGACACCAAAACCATATAAAGACATCACACAAAAAAAGAGAGCACCAAAGGCCAATATCTCTGATGAACACAGATGCAAAACTCCTCAACAGAATACCAGCAAACCAAGTCATCAACATATTAATAAATAAATCACTCACTAAGATCAAATGGGATTTATTCCTGGGATGCAAGGGTGGTTCAATATGCTCAAATCAATCAACGAGATGCATCATATCAATAAGGGAAAGGGTGAAACCCGTAGGATCATGAGACTAGATGCAGAAAGAGCATTTGACAAAGTACAAAATTCATTCATGATAAAAAATCCTCAACAACAGGTAGGTCTGGAGGGAACATACCTCAGCAGAATAAAAGCCTTATATGAAAAACCCACAGCAAACATCATACTCAATGGGGAAAAACTGAGAGCTCTTCCCCTAAGGACAGGAACAGGACAAGGATGTCCACTCTCACCACTTTTATTCAACATAGAACTTGAGGTCCCAGCCGTGGGAATTAAACAACACAAAGAAATAAAAGACATCCAAATTGGAAAGGAAGAAATAAAACTTTTACTATTTGCAGATGACATGATACTATATATAGAAATCCCCAAAGACTTCTCCACAAAAGTAGTAGAGCCGATAAAGTAATGAAGTAAAGTCACAGGATACCAAATCAATGTACACAAATGTATTGCATTCCTGCACACCAGTAATGAGGCAGCATAAAGGGAAATTAAGAAAACGATTTCATTTATAACCGCACCAAAAATAATAAGCTATCTAGGTATAAACTTAACCAACGAGGTGAAATGCCTGTACTCTGAAAACTATAAAACAGTGATGAAAAAAATTCAAGACAACACAAAGAAATGGAAAGACATCCCATGCTTATGGATTGGAAGAACACATATTGTTAAAATGTCTATACTATCCAAAGCAATGCACATATTTAATGCAATCCCTATCAAAATACCAATGGCATTTTTTTTACAGAACTAGAACAAACACTCCTAAAATTTGTATGGAACCGCAAAAGACCCTGAATAGCTAAAGTAATCTTGAAAATTAAACACAAAATTGGAGGTAGCACAATTCCAGGCTTTAAATTATATTACAAAACTGTAGCAATCAAAACAGTATGGTACTAGCATAAAAACAGATACATACAATAGAGCATGTGACTCTTGATTTTGAGGTCTTGAGTTTGAGCCCCATGTTGGATGTAGAGATTATTTTTAAAAATTTTAATGTTTTATTTATTTCTGAGAGAGAGAGAGAGAGACAGCATGAGCAGGGGAGGGTCAGAGAGAGAGAGGGAGACACAGAATCTGAAACAGGCTCCAGGTTCTGAGCTGTCAGCATAGAGCCCGACACGGGGCTCAAACCCACGAACCGGGAGATTATGACCTGAGCAGAAGTCGGATGCTTAACTGACTGAGCCACCTAGGCACATCAAGATTACTTTAGAAAAATTTAAAAATAGACACAGATCAGTGAGACAGAATGGAAAACACAGAAACAAAGTCACAATTAATGTGGTCAATTAATCTCCAACAAAGAGGAAAGAATATAGAATACACAATGGGAAAAAGTCTCTTCAACAAACGGTGCTGGGAAAACTGGACAACTACATGCAAAAGAATGAAACTGGACCACTTTCTCACACCATACACAAAAATAAACTAAAAATGAATGAAAGACCTAAATAGGAGACCAGAAACCATAAAAATCCTAGAAGAGAGTATAGGCAGTGATTTTTCTAACATCAGCTGTAGCAACATTTTTCTAGATAGGTCTCCTGAAGCAAGGGAAATAAAAGCAAAAACAAACTAATGGGACTAGACTAAAACAAAAAGCTTATATACAGCAAAGGAAACAATCAACAAAACTAAAAGGCAAGCAGCCTATCGAATGGGAGAAGATATCTGCAGATGACATAACTGATAGAGGGTTAGTATACAAAATATATCAAGAACTGATACAACTCAACACCCCCAAAACAAATGATCCAATTAAAAAATGGGCAGAAAAAATGAAGAGCTATTTCTCCAAAGAAGACATACAGATAGCCAACAGACACATGAAAAGATACTCAACATCACTCATCATCAGGGAAATGCAAATAAAAACTACAATGAGATACCATGTCACACCTGTCAGAATGGCTAAAATAAAAAACACAGGAAATAACAAGTGTTGATGAGGATGTGGAGAAAAAGGAACCCTCATGCGCTGTGGGTAGGAATGCAAACTGGTGCAGCCACCATGGAAAATGTTATGGAGTTTCCTTGAAACATTAAAAATGAAACTACTCTACAATCCAATAATCGCACTAATGGGTATTTACAAAAAAAATACAAAAACACTAATTCAAAGGGATACATGCATGCCTGTTTATAGCAGCATTACTTACAATAGCCAAACCTTGGAAGCAGCCCAACTGTCCATCAATAAATAAATGAATAAAGAAGATGTGGTATACATAATGGAATATTATGCAACCAATAAAAAGAATGAAATCTTGCCAATTGTAACAATATGGATGGAGCTAGAGAATATAATGGAAAGTGAAATAAGTAAGAGAAAGAAAAATATGATTTCACTCCTACATGGAATTTAAGAAACAAACAAACAAGCAAAGTTAAAAAAAGGAGAGAGAGAGACAGAGAGAGAGAGAAACACCAAGAAATAGACTCTTAACTACAAAGAACCAACGGTTACCAGAGGGGGTAGGTGCGGGGGATGGGTGAAATACATGATAGGGATTAAAGAGTACACTTATCATGATGAGCACTGAGTAATACATAGAATTGTTGAATCACTATAATGTGCACCCGAAAGTAATATAACATCATATGTTAACTATATTGGAATTAAAAATTTAAAGTTAATTAGGGTTCATGGGTGGCTTAGTGGGTTAAGCATCCAACTTTGGCTCAAGTCATGATCTTACAGGTCATGAGTTCAAGCCCTGCGTCAGGCTCTGTGATGGCCGCTCAGAGCCTAGAGCCTGTTTCAGATTCTGTGTTTCCTCTCTCTCTGGCCCTCCTCCACTCATACTCTGTCTCCCTCTTAAAAATGATAAACATTAAAACTTTTCTTAAGTTAATTAAAAGTGGAAAAAATGAAGTCCTTTGACTAATTAGGCTTGTTTATTTGGTATGTTAGGTTACATGGGAAACATTGTCAAACAAACGATGATACACCTTAGGTTGTACTACATGGGTAAATGCTTTAACTGTTCTAGAAATTATATGAAATCCCTAAAGTTTTAATGTGTTCTGATATAAAGTCATCACTTGACATTCTAATGATTGAAGTATTGTGTGTCATAGAAATTACTAGATTTCCTTGTCAACTGCATTATTATGAACTCTCATCAGATCTTTAACCATGCCCACTTTTGAGTTTTTCTTTGTCATTTATAATTATTGTTCTGATGCTTTTGCAAAATGTATTTTGTCTTCCAGGAGATTCATGAAAAGAACTCTGTAACAAACACACGTTTTTGATATCTTTTAAGATCATAAAACTGAGTAAGAATTTCCAGAACTCATGGAAAAGCTGCGTTGAAATAGAACAAGAATTAGCAACATGGGACTGAATGAATTGAGGAGGATGATCATAGTCCTTAGGACTCTTGTTTGAAACACTGCTGGTTCTTTAATGTGTGCTCTTCCAGATTTAAGGAAGTTTTCTCTTAAGATATCCATGATTTACAGAAATATGATAAAATTTTCCTTTGTGCACAAATGGCAACATTTAACTTTTCTCCCTACCTGAACCCTCCCAGATTCTGAAACTCTCAAGGAGTATTCTTCCTTTGATGGCCTAAGTTCAAGGAGAATCTGTTCTTGTAATAGGACATCATCGGAAATATCGATTATACTACCAAGGCTTTGAATGGACTATCATATTTGAGAGACAATGCACAGACTCAGATATGACCAGACGGCTTTGAGGAACGAAGATTGACTTTATGGAGCCAATATAGCCCCTTGGAAATGGTGGTCTGACACCTTGCTTACAGAGTTCTCAGCAGCCTTACTTGGTGAGTGAAGAATATCACTTTGTGGCAAGTGCAGGAACCTCCTGATATTTTGGGGACCCCGAGAAGAGGAATTCACCCAAATCTAAAGGTATTGCAGGCAAATATGATGGCGACTATTTGGTATGGCTTCTGCCCTTGGCCCAGAGACTATTAAATGTTCAATTTGAAATTCCTTATAAAAGTTCTAGTGAAGCAGACTCAGAAAACTTATATGGTCATTCGCTATTCTTGCTGAATGCAAATAATTAGGCCAAGTTTGTTAAAACTGGACTTGTTTTACAAACAAATTAGTCTTGATCTGGCTGTCTTTGATGGAAATAAAGGCGCTTTTAGAGAAAAATTATGTTTCAATAACACATCTTTGTGGATATTAGATTCTAGTTCTGATAGTCTTAGCATTTGGTGTTTTCCTATATAACTGGGCTAGATTCTGAATCTTCTGGTTTCCTTGAAAATCTGACCACGACTCTCCAAACTAAGGTTTCTAGTTATCTTTCATTCTCTTGATTTGGAATCATTGAGAAATAAAACTGCTCTTTTACCCGAAGCCTGTAGACCTAAGGTAGGTACCTGAAAGTCTTACTTACAAAGGCACCAGCCTTAGCATTGCCTGATTCTAACAAGCTGTTTGATTTGTATGTACACAAAAGGCAAGGAAGAGCTGTAGTGGTACTAACCCAAATGCTGGGGCCCTTGAAAAGAACAGTAGCTTATTTTTCTAAACAATTAGGCTTGGACATAGTGGCCAGGGGTTGGGTCCCTTGCCTAAGAGCTGCAGCAGCCATGTGCCTCTTGATAAAAAACTAGGAGTCAACCTATGACTATTTGGACCTCACACCAGGTTTCTAGTTTTCTGAAAACCTAGGGACATCTGTGGCCGTCCCAAAAGACAATGTTACAACATGGGGCCATGCTGATAGATATCTCCCGGATACAGCTGCCAGCCTACTCCCCAGTCATTAAGTACTTGATCAAAATTGCTCTTGCTCCAAAGATCTCTGGAGTGAACCTCTGACCATTGCACAAGATATCTGGTTTACAGATGGCAGCAGTTTTATGGAAAATGGATTAAAAAGGGGATGCCTGGGTCGTTCAATCGATTGGACATCCAACTTTGGTTCAGGTCATGATCTCACAGCTCATGAGCCCTGCATCAGGCTCTATGCTGACAGCTCAGAACCTGTAGCCTGCTGTGGATTCTGTGTCTCCATTTCTCTGCCCCTCCCCTGCTGATGCGTTCTCTCTCTCTCTCCCTCCCTCCCTTTCAAAAAAAAAAACAATAAAAGAAATGGACTAAAAAGGGCAAGATATGCAGTAGTGTCCCTAAATGCTCTGTAAAGGGTGAAAGACTGACCCCAGGCAGCCCAGCCAAAAAGGCAGAGAGAACCATGCTCACCAGAGCATTAGAATTGGGTAAAGACAAGGTGGTAACTGTTTACACTGATTCAAATATGCCTTCTCTGTAATTCATGCCCGTGGAGACACATGGAAAGAGGACTATAGCAAGAAGAGAGAAATTCAACATGCTAGAAGCCTAAGGAATTGCCAGTTCACTGCAGAAGCCATCAAAAAGCAAATTCAGAAGTAATAAAGGGAAATAATCTGGCTGATGCAACCACAAAAAGGGCTATCAACCCTAAGGAGATTTTGTAATTGCCAGTAATTCCCTCTCTACCATTACAGAAGTTTACTCCATCCTACTCCCAGGAGGAGACAGAAGAGGCTATAAAATTGAGCTATCAGAGGGCTCCACTAGTCAGAGAATGGATAAACAACATGGGAGAACTGGGTACCGGAGCAGAATGCTAGGGGTCTCCCTGAGAGTACACATGACTCAACCCATTGTGGCAAAGAAGTTTTAAACCTATGGTTAATAATGACCATGAACACCCCAGGGATAAAAGAAACTATTGAGAAAATAACAAACCAAGGTGCCTATTGCCAGACAAATGGGGTACAAACCAGACCTCCATACCTCCATTACCCCCTCTAGTTAAAGGGGCTCAAACCCAGCAGACAGTGCCAGGGGAAGATTGGCAAGCAGTGTTTACTGTAACGCCAGTGGTCCCTGGAGGATTTAAATACCTTTTAGTGTTTGTAGGCAGATTTACTTGATGGATTGAGGCCTTTGCCTGTAGGACAGAAAGAGCTAATAATGTAATGAAGACCTTAAAAAGAGAGGAAGTTTCTCGATTTGGATTGCCAAGGTCAATCCAAAATGATAATGGGCCAATATTCATATCAAAAATTATTTCTGAGGTGGCCAAGGCCTTAAATATCAAGTTGAGATCATACCCTGCCTGCAGGCCTCAATCTCCTGGGAAAACAAAATGGGCTAACATAACCCTGAAAGAGCCCCTGGCAAAGGTGTCCCAGGAAACGGGAAAATTGGTTCAAGTTACTACCAACAGCTCTGATTAGAATGAGAGCTACCCAAAAAGGCAAAAACTAAAAGCTCAGCCCATTTGAAAGGACTTGTGTGAGGCCCTTTCCAAAAAGCTCTGCTTCCTCACCTCGAGACATTTCTCCATTAAGCCTATAATTAATTTCTTTTTTTGTTAATTTTTTAAAATTTATTTCTGAGGGAGAGAGAGACAGTGTGAGCAGGGGAGGGTCAGAAAGAGAGGGAGATAACAGAATCTGAAGCAGGCTCCAGGCTCTGAGCTACCTGTCACCACAGAGCCTGACACGGGGCTCAAATCCATGAACCATGAGATCATGACCTGAGCCAAAGTCGGATGCTTAACTGACTGAGCCACCCAGGCACCCCTCGTATAATTAATTTCTAACAGGTTGTGGATACACTCAACAAACATGAAAATTTTTGCCTCCTGAAGTTAAGCTTCACCTGTATGGATGTGGGGACTGGGTGTACATAAAAGCTTAGAAACATGGGTCACCCAGGATCAGCTATGCCCTATTTGGACAGGGCCCTGCCTGGTACTAGTAACCACACACTCTTTCTTAAAATTAGAGAATCATGCCTTGGACCCACCAGACTAGAATAAAAAGGCATCTGCACCAGAGGCCCAGGAAGAAATGCTGAACAGTAGCTGATGACAACAGATATTCCTGTGAGCCATGCACTGATCTGAAACTTTTGTTCCAGAGACACTCACAAGGTAAGTAGATCCTCATTCAGGACGGATTCTCAAATCCAAACTATAGTAATTTTACCTGTATAACACTAGTTCTTGTTTCTTTGGCCTGATTGTTTGCTACCAGCCTCCTTGAAGAGACTACATCATTCTCTCTGTGACTGTTTGATGATAAATGCCATAGCTTATTGTCAGTACGTGGCAAAATAGATTATGTTCTAATCTCCTCTACCTTGGTCTGATTTTAAAATGAACACCTTCCTGGGGCACATGGGTGGCTCAGTCGGTTAAGTGTCTGACTTCAGCTCAGGTCATGATCTCACAGTTCACGAGTTCGAGCACCATGTTGGGCTCTGTGCTGACAGCTCAGAGCCTGAAGCCTGCTTCGGATTCTATGTCTCCCTCTCTCTCTGCCTCTCCTCTGCTCACACTTTGTGCATGTCTCTCTGTCTCAAAAATAAACACACATTTAAAAAATAATAAAAATAAAACGAACACCCTGATCTTAGTCCTAATCACTACTATCATAGAGATACGAGGAACTATAAACACACTAGAGCACTCCTAGAAACAAAACTCCCTTGTAGATGTCAGGAGGACCACAGTAAAGAGAAACAAACTGAAGAACTGTTGGATACATCACCAGCACTCACATACCGGAACTGGATGCCTGTCTTCTATCTGACGCAAAATGACCACAATATTAACTTCATCATGAGCTCCCGTAAATCCATTGAAAACTCTCCTTCCATAACTATACAATTAGGCCATTTCCACAGAGAAATGTGTCCATCTTACCCTAGATATTAATGATATGCCGGGAGCCGCACCGGCCTCTCTGGATGGCGGTCACAGCAAGGAAATGGCAGTGTTTGCACAGCTCCTGCCATGAGAAACGAAAACTGGTATCTCCTTCTGCTACTACTGGCTCATGTTGGAAATGAGCCTGCTGGTATTGACCAGGCCTCACAATATTCCAGATCAGACCGAAAGTCCCCACACAGATACCTCATAAGAAAAGGCATAATCCTGCCTTTACAAAAGAGATTTTAGATGAAAGCTCTGTGGATGATTGTCAAAAGGTTCTTCCTATGGGCCTTGCAGATCCAAGATTTAGACAATAAAGGGGGTTTAGACAAAATCCAAGGTTTAGACAATAAAGAGTTACAATTGAGCCTGGCCCCGAGACGGAGCCTAATTTAAAGTTAAGGTACAGATAAGGGCAGAACATAAGTTACTACATATATCTTTGCTAATTGGTGAAGCATAGCAGTCCCTTCCTCAAGGCCTACATTCCACAAACCCCTTCCCTTACACTAGCAGCTGGGACGAGGATAGATCATCAAGGAGTTAAAACACAAACCCAGGTGCAAAGACTGACACATTCAGGGCCCCCATGGTGCTTGCACATTCAGCATCAAGGAAAAGGCTCGCTCAAGCAACTTAGGAACAAGCCTAATACACATTCTTCCTCTTGTGATTAAAAATTGTCTAGAGGCCTACCCATGCAAAATAAGATAAGTTTGTTAGTATCTTAATCTGGGGGACTGACGTCAAGAATATGGGGAGGTTTTGCAAGAATACTTTTGTAAAGCCTGTTTCTGTACACCTTCCGCTGATCAAAGCATCTTATCACAAATAATTAGCCCCTGTAAAAATTCTGTCTTCTGATGTCATGTTATTGTTGAACCTTAAAATAAAGACACCAAAACCAACAGGACAGAGATGCCTGCCTGGTGATCAGAAAGAATCTCGGGGCTCTCTCACTCTCTCTCGCTGACACTGTCCATCCTTCAGGGACCCCTGGACCTGCCGGAGCCGGCCTCCGGCAATGATACGGAGAAGAAAAGAATAGGAAACTTCAATTGCACCTCAAAGCAAAGCTGTGCCATCCATGAACTCCTGAGATATGTAATGACGGCCAAGGCCCAACTCCTATACTTCCTTTTACCTTTAATGTTAATGACAATTGCTCTCCAAATGAAACTCATTGGTATCCAGAAAAGAGATAGCACAGTACTGCTGGGACATGGAAAAAACCAATGTGGAGCATGAACAGGCCTGACCAAAAACCTAGGGTATATTGGGAGCTGTGTTATTTACCACCCAAGGCACTGAGAATAATGGCCTAGGATCAAGTCAAGTGTGCAGGTGCATGGAATAGACCCTCATCTCTTGTGTGCAAAGGCACTCCAAGCTGGGGTCCCACACTGCTTAACTGGCTTAACTCCAAAGAGGCCCGCATCGCCTGTGCATCCACAGGGTATGTCTATTTGTGGATCACCTCATCATAAACCCCCAAGGGACGCTTCCCCAGCTGGAACTTTTATTTTCATACTTCTTGCTCATGTATTTCTTGATAATGTCCAGTTTGTTGGACAGCATATGTGGCATCTAATTAGCCACAGAGGAATTACCATAGTCATACTCAGCCTTCCCATTGGGAAACAAGAGCCCTAGGACTGATTGTGCCTGGTGCTGGGCTGGCTGTTGGACTGCTGCCCCTTTGGGAGGTTTTATATATCATGAAGTCACTCTAAGGAACCTATCTGATGCCATAGAAACTTCAGCTAAAAATACAGGAAATGCTCTCAAAACCTTAGAAATTTCCCTCAACTCTAGTCAATGTAGTGCTAGACAGCCAATGAGCTCTTGACGTCTTATTAGCAGAAGAAGGAGGGGTATGTGCAGTAATGAATACCCCATATTGTACCTGGGTTAACACGTGAAGTGAAGTGGAAATAGCTATTTAAAAAATCTTTGATCAGGGGCGCCTGGGTGGCTCAGTCGGTCAAGTGTCTGACTTTGGCTCAGGTTATGATATCATGGTTCCTAAGTTCGGGTTCTGCATTGGGCGTAGAGTCCACTTTGGATCCTCTGTTTCCCTCTCTCTCTCTCTGCCTGTTCTTCACTTGTCTTCTCTCTCTCTCAAAAATAAAATAGACATTAAAAAAAAAAAATCTTCGATCAGGCAGACTGGCTACATACTTTCACCCAGAAAGGAAGATCCCCGGATGAGGTCTGCCGCCTATTAAAACAGCCTTGCCCAGAATTGTATGCTTTCTCCCCTTCCTGGGGCCTCTCATAATCCAATTGTTCTTACTGCTTATTGGGATGTTGCATATGTAACTGCCTGGTCTGATTTGTATGTATCATGTATTCAAATGCACGGAGGCTAACAAACTACAAATAGTAATAACACAAGGATATGGGCAGCGTGGGGCTAAGCCTGGTGGGCCACAGACATACCTAAAACTAGCTGAGGAAAAATTCTGCACCTCTGTTAATTTCTATGACTATGCCCACTTCCAGCATGAAGTAGCTGCAGAATGTAGACCTTCACCCCAGGCCGCTAAAGAATGAGCACAATAAAATGGGAGGGACAGATTGGTCACCAACAAGACCCCAAGACCTGTCCCTTACTACCTACCTGTTTATACTCACTGACTTTTGTCCCACATTTTTCCTTAAGTTCCTCTTTACAGCCTGTCCTTTAACTTGGGCAAATGGAAATCAAAACCACCCATCAAGCAACAGTGATTGCCCTGACAAGACCTCAAGCTGGCCCAGATCACCCAGACCAGTTTGAGCATAACCCCTGACTCAGAACCACACAGATGGCCTGTGGAGTGACCTCTAGAATGATTGACAATGACCTCTACCCCATTATAATATTAAAATCCCCACCCAAGGGGGAGCACAGCCTCATTTACATAACATAGGAAATGTATATGGGCATGTTTCCTTAAGGTTCTTATTTAATCTTACGCCTGCCTCTGCATTTGATGACATGGCTTCGCTATCTAAATATTCATCCTAATCCTAAATAAAAGGAATCCATCCACTCTTGCTCAGGGAGTCACGGCTTTGAAAGTTATGCCCCATGATCTCTCTCTCTCTCTCTCTCTCTCACACACACACACACACACACACACATTTTTTTTTAAGAGAGAGAGCACAAACAGGAGAAGGGCAGAGGGGGAGAGAGAGAGACTCTTAAGGCTCCACTCCCACCCTAGATTCTGATGTGGGTCTCAATTTCACGACCCTGGGATTACGACCTGAGCTGAAATCAAGAGTCAGATGCTCAACCAACTGAGCCACCCAGGCGCCCGTCCCCGTGACCCTTATCTTTGCTATAGGTAAAGTTTACTTTGTGTCACAGCTCCACGTGACCTACCTGTGACTCCCCAAGGAGTGAACTCACTCTGTCTCAGTTATACTGCCTCCTGCTTGTAAAAGTCCTTCCTTTGGTACAGGTCCTCAGAGCTTCTTTCTATCTGCTAGACTGGATGCTGCCATTCATGAATCACTGAAAAAGGTCAATAAGATCTTTAAAATTTAGTCAGTTGAATTTTGTTTCTTAACCAAAACCCCAAACGATACAAAGCACATAATGACAAAAAAAACTGTGATATATTTAAGTGAAAAAGTAGTATATATACCTGCATGAAAAACACAATTTAAAAAGGTAATATTTCATCTTTTGGAGGAAGGGAGGAAGGTAAAAAGAGAATATACTGAATTAACAGCCATTGTATCTAATGGTAAAGTAGAGCTTTTTTCAATGTTTTCTCTTTTCTAATTTAATTTTTATTACTATTTTCTTAATGTTTATTTACTTTTGACAGAGAGAGTGTGCAAGCAGGGGAGGGGCAGAGGGAAAGGGAGATAGAGAATCCAAACCAGCTCCATGCTGTCAGCGCAAAGCCCAACATGGGGCTTGAACCTACAAACTGTGAGAGCATGACCTGAGCCGAAGTCAGACACTCAATTGAATAAGCCACCCAGCTCCCCTCTTTTCCAATTTTTAAAAATGAATTTATGATATTCCTAAATCTAATTAAAGCCTTTAATAAAGGTACAAAACAAGAATAAATGATAACTTATGTTAGATAATTTTTATTTGATGCCTTAAAAATGTGTTTAACCAACAGACATCAAAAAATAAAATTAAAAAGAATCGTCACTGGCTATTAACAAGTAGTGTAAATACACTCCCAGCACAATGTCTGACATGTACATACTCCACCATGTTCATTCTCTTCCCTTTTCAAATGGACACTGATTCCCTTTCACTTTATTCCTCAAAGCCAAGGTCTCAAAACCTAAATTATTGTTTCTGGTTCTTTAGTTCATGGACTATAGATAATGATAAACCTAAAGTTCCACGAAAACCTTCCCATATAAACTTGCATTTGCTAAAAGTAAGCAGTTGGGACCACAACAAACTAAAAAGCTTCTGCACAGTGAAGAAAGCCATCAACAAAAACAAAAAAGTAATCTACTGAATGGGAGAAAATATTTGCTAAGGATCAGGGGTTAGTATCCAAAATATGTGAAGAACTCCTAGAACACAACACCAAAAAAAATACGAACAATGCAATTAAAAAGTGGACAGAAGATCTGAATACACATTTTTCCAAAGACGACATACGGATGGCAAACAGACACATAAAAAGATAGGAAACAACATTGATCACTAGGGAAATGCAAATCAAAACCAGAAGCAGGTATCACCTCACGCTTGTCAGAATGGCTAATATCAAAAAGGCAAGACACAGCACAAATGGGAAGGGGCAGAGAGAGAGAATCCCAAGAAGACTCCACGCTGCCAGCACAGAGCCTGACATGGGGCTCAAACCCACAAAGCCATAAGATTGTGACCTGAGCGGAAACCAAGAGTCAACCTCAACCAAGTGAGCCATCCAGGCACCCCATGATCCAGCAATTCTATCTTTGGGTATTTATCTGAAGAAAACAAAAGCACCAGTTCAAAAAGATATGTGTATCGCTATATTCATTGTAGCATTATTTATAATAGTCAAGACATGGAAGAAACAAAATGTCTACTGACAGATGAATGGACAAAGATGTAATATATGTACACTATGGAATATTATTAGCCATGAAAAGTGAAGTCTTGCCATTTACAACAACATGGATGGACCTTGAGAGCATTATGTGAAATGAAATTATTCAAAGACAAATACCATATAATCTTACACGGAATGTTAAAAAAAAAAAAAAAACACGAACATGAAGAAACCAAACAGAAGACAGACTCACAAATACAGAGAACTGTGGTTGCCAGGGAGGAGGGCGTAGAGCTAGGCAAATAGATGAAGGCAATCAAGAGGTACAAAAATTCCAGTTATAAGTGAGTCACAGAGAAGTCAGCATAGGGAATATAGTCAATAATATTGTAATAACGTTGTATGGTGACGGATGGTAACTACACTTATTGTGGTGAGCATTTCATCAATGCATACAAATGCTGAATCACTATGTTGTACACCTGAAACTGATATAATATGTTCAACTATACTTCAATGAAAATAAGTGTGTATTTGCTAGGCAGTGATCGGGAGGCACTAGTTAGGATTTCAGGAGCTTTTACTCAAGCCAGAGCTCTACTGTGCCTCTAATCCCCTATATTGAACAGTCACCTCCCCCTTCTACCTCCTTAATGTCTTCTGAACGTGCTCATTCTCTCCACCCCTACGTGCTTCTCCTCTAGAGAAGTCTGCATGATTTTGCTGTGAAGGCCCAGAAAATAAATATTTTAGAGTTTGTTAAGTCCCAGACGGTCTCTTTCTAAACTGCTCAACTCTGCTGTCATAGAATGCAACTGAAGGAGAGAATGTGTCACCCCCAAATGTGTCTCTTTGACGTAAAGATGATTCTGAGCTGATTATTTTTGAGCAACAGTAGACATAAGAGAATCTCTGGAAATACCAAAGTTAATCTTTTCCTAAAGGACCTTTATATTTATAAAGGAAATTGCCATCCATAAGGTCTCCCTCTCTGTACTAGGAAGAGATGGGTAAGTCTTTTCTAAATCTCTAGAACTTTTTTTATAAGTGGAGAAGGCACTGACTTAAGTCTGCCTAACCAACCTGACTGTCTTTTACTGTGTTTTTCCTGGTGACCTTCCATACCTGGCTTCCTCCCAAACTCTAACATCATTCTTTCATCTTCAACTGAAGATGGTATTTCATGTAGTGGCTTGGGCCATTTCAGGGAGTTTTACTCAGTTTTTCCTGTTACCTATAGCAGAGGCAGGCAAGAATGCCAGGGGATATTGGATTAGCCAGCACCCAGTGCCTAAAAACCTTAGAACAGTTAACCAAATCTTTCAGGATAACGGTGCCAGTAAACAAATTGCCTGCATATATCTCAGAGCAGTGCTTCTCAGGCTCTACTGAGCTGAGGGATTTCCTGGGGCTCTTGTTAAAATGCAGACTCTGATTCTGCAGATCTGGGGTAGGGCCCGAGAGTCTGCACTGCCAAAAACTCAGAGGTAATGCTCTCGTTACTGGTCCTTGGCAAAACACCTAGCCTAGCAAGAGCGGACAAGGGCTTCACGATTTGACCCCTACGTTGTTTTTACAGCACCACCTTTTGCCTCTTCCTCTCCATGCCGCTCCAGCCATATTTTACTTTCAGTTCCCCAGAAGGGTCATGACCAACTGCTGACTGTCCCGCCCCCCCCCCCCAAAGTACCCTCTGCCTGAAACGTGTTCTCAGCCTCCCCGGCTCCACCCTGGGGACTGTTACTCATGCATTTATGCCTTGGGTCTCACTGGGTATCACTTCCTCCAGGAAGATTTTCTGGATGCCACTACCCTCCTTCCTAGGTGGAAGTTCTCACTCACTCATCCTTAGATCCCCAGCACCCAGTCCAGTGTCTGGTACACTGAGGTTTGTTGACCAAAATACGTGTTAAATGAATCAATGAAGGAATCAAAGAAATGATGCACTGTTTACAAGCCAAATGTTGTACCTTAGTCGGAGTCTTCTCAGTCAGTTTTCCCATGGATGACAGCTATAAATTATCATGCTTTTCCAAAGGCATTTACTCCTTTTAAAAATTAAATAGATGTCTCCCAGAAAACCACTAAAACTAACCTAAATCCTATAAAGCTAACAAGAGATGAATGTAAGAAATCTAAAGACTTAAGGACTATTTTTTACTATGCTGCAAGGATTACTTGATTTAATGCATTTTCTCTGTCTCCAGTCCGAGGTCCTCCAAATTAATGTTACTGAGGACTGGGCTCATCTACTGGTCCACATGAGAGAAGTACAGAAATGGAGAGTAAGCATTTGGAGACTTTTTTGCTAACTTTACAGAATAATTTTATTTCATTTGATTCTACTGATAAAAATGGTGGTTTGTATTTTATGCCCTTTTGTTACTTTATTTTTTAAAATAATTCATTGTTAGGGAGCCTGGGTGGCTCAGTTGGTTGAGTGTCCGGCTTCGGCTCAGGTCATGATCTCACGGTTCATGGGTTCGAGCCCCACGTCGGGCCCTGTGCTGACAGCTAGCTCAGAGCCTGGAGCCTGTCTTCGGATTCTGTGTCTCCCTCTCTCTGACCCTCACCTGATCACACTGTCTCTATCTCTCTCTCTCAAAAAAATTAAAAAAAAATTAAAAAATAAAAATAATTCATTGTTATCACGCCTCAGAATGTATTGGGTGACAACAGATTAGAATTTTTTTCAAAACTGTATTGTCTTACAGATAGTCTGAGAAGCACTGCTCTAAATCTTCTAATCTGGGTCAGACCATCTAAAGTGGTGGTTCTCACCTGGGAAGGATTTTGCCTCCCAGGGGACACTTGTCACTGTCTGAGACAGTTTTGATCTTCACAGCCGCAGAGAGTTGGGGCAGGTGCTATGGAGATCCAGTGGGCAGAGACCAGGGATGCTACTCAACATCCCACGGTGCACAGAACGGTCCCCACAACGCAGAATGATCTGGCCCCAAATGGCAATAGTGTCGAGGTTGAGAAATACTGATCTAAAGAGCTAAACTCAGCATCTGAAACCAGTTTGTGGCCAAAGACTTTTTTCTTCTTTTGCCTCTTCTCAGCTGATGAGTGGCTGCTTCTCCTCAGAACCACAAACAGAAAAGTCACATGCTCACATGCTTACTTTGTTAGATTTGATAAGAACCTTCTGCTCCTCTTGGGGTCACAGATTCTTCCCTCTTCCTCCTGACACCCTTGCTTGATTCCTTAACAGCAGGCCAAAAAGAGAAGCACGGTATGACTATTTTGCTGCGTGAGGATCTTGAGCCTCTTTTCCTCTATCATCAGTTTTTCTGACAGCCCTTTGGTTTCTCAATCACGCACTCAGAATGTGTGTCAGTACTGATTCGAAAGCAGGGCTGAGATGTTCACATTACAAACAACTTCTCTACTGACCCTTCTGGCCACCATCTCTAATAGGATTAAATTAAAACTCTTCTTTTTGAAGTTGCTGTTCAAGCATCTTGGAAAATAACTTTTCAAACAGACTCTGGCAAGTTTGGCTGAAGAAATATATGAAGTGGTGCATGTACTGTTTTTCAGGCTAATTTGCTCTGCTGCTAGAGATCATTGAATTTCAGTCCTCATTCAATGGCTGGATCTGTTTTCTTCACTTTGGCAAGGTCAACTGGCTATTTGTAGATAAACAGGGTCCTTGGCAACTAGGCTCCTATCTGTACGTGAACAATTAACTTGACCCTGACAGACTTCCTGAAGTTCTTGTATGTAAATGAGGTCTTTGTAATCTTTATTGAAGCCATTGTTAAAAATTATCTTTCTTCTCCTGCTGCTGCCTGGTATTATCTTTTTTATAAAGATGATGAATGTTTTTACTTCGGTGGTTTACTAAAATGCTGGTTATAAAGCTTATACTCCACAATAAAAGTTCTGATTGGTATGATCTAACAGAGCTAATACTTCAAGTACTTTCTATGTGCCAGGTACTGTTCCAAGCACTTTGAATATATTAATAATATAATAATGATATATTAATCAATCCTTTATTCGGGGTAACAAACCTACACAATAGGCATTATCATTGTCACCTTTTTACACATGAGGCAACTCAGGCACATAGAGGTGATAGAACAAGGTCAAGGTTATAAAAGGAGCGAGTTAAGATTGAAACCCAAGCACAGTGGATCCAGAAGCTGCGATGCCACCCATCCTTCCTCTCTTGCAAATTCAAAAGTCATGTAAACCAGAAATTCAAGCAGAGCAGGAAATCAAAAGCGATCATCTGTGGGCTCTCAGGGCTCTCATGAGAAGCACCACGTGGAAACTAAGGTAATGAAGTTCCACATCTTTAGGAACCGTAGCTTCCCTATCCTTGCCTCCCCAAGGGCCTCTCACAGTGTGAGCGGTCGGTTGGTATTTGTAGATTTGTAGATCATCACCCACATATATGTTCTCCGCTCACCCCATATTCACCCCTTTGTGGTTTCGAAGTTTGGTCTGAAACCAGTAACTTTTCTCTCCCTGAAAAGCCCGAGGACCTCTCATGAGCCAGTCACACACCTGTGCTGTGCTTTCTCTCATTGTTGCTAGTTGCCTGTTTGTCCTTGGTGGGGAGAGTGGCAACTGAAGTTCAAGGCGGACTTAAAGATACAATCTGGGGCAGCTCAGCTGTTCAGCCCTGGATGGGAAGTCTTAGGCGCCCCCATCTCCCTTCCCCTCCACTTCCTTCTCCTTCTCCTCCCCTTTCCCCCATTCGCCTTCTCCTTCCGCCTTCTCCCTTTCCTCCTCCTCCTCCCCTGCCTTCTCCTCCCTCCTCTTCTTCTTTCTCTTTCTCCTCCTCCTCCTTTATTCTTCCTGCTGCTCCTCCTTGTTCGTGTCTGAAATTCTTAAGTGCCTTAAAGTTGGGGAACCACTGAATTGAGCATTTCTTCTTAAAAGCCACCTGAATTTGCCTTTGGAACTTGGGCAAAATTTGGCTTCTTTAGGATCCTATTCTTCATCACAGGTAGAAGTGAAGTGATACATGGTTCTTGCAAAGATTCCAATTTAGCCAAGTAGAGCTACTCAGAGAATTCAGACTTTTCTCCAGTGTGCAGTGCAAGAAAGTCAAACTATAAAATTTCAATCTAGTGACCATAGTGTCATGTTTTGTGTAAATGAGTATCTCAGCATCGATACAGGAACTCTTTATTCACAGATCCTTGACTCTCAAGGACATTCACCCTGAATGTCAATTCGTACATCTTGAAAGTCACAGATCGCAGGATCACAGGAGTTTACAACATTGAGTCCAGTTTATTTAAGGGCATGAGCAGCACTGATGACCATGTCTCACAGTTACTTTGGTCTTTGGAGTTCCCTTTATGAGGCTGTTAATCCTCCTTATTAACCTTAAAAACCTTTCTGGAGCTTCTTGACAATGTTCCAAGCATGCATCCACTGACTACTTACTTTTGATCTGTCCACTGTCTGTGTGTACATGAAACATGCGTCTTGGCTTCATCAGGGTTGCTTACGTCTCAATTTGAAGCTTCTCCCTGCAATGTCACCTGTAACCATTCCTTTGTTCACGCACTATGCAGGGATGACTGTAATCATGAATAGATGCTCTTAGCAGAATTTTGCCAAAAAGCAAGAAGACCACTGATAAAGGTGTCAGTTTTCTGCCTTGGGACATTAGTGAAGGGAAGAGATTTTACCACCCCAAAATATGTTTCTTTGGCCTAAGGACTGTTTGGAACTAAAGGCAATCAAAACCCAACATACTGGGGCACCTGGGTGGCTTAGTCGGTTGAGCGTCCGACTTTCGCTTAGGTCATGATCTCGCGGTTCGTGGGTTCGAGCCCCGCGTCGGGCTCTGTGCTGACTGCCAGCTCAGAGCCTGTGACTCCTTCTCTTTCTGACCCTCCCCTGCTCATGCTGTCTCTCTCTCTCTCTCTCCTAGAAATAAGTAAAACATTAAGAAAAAAAAACAACAACCAACAGATTCAGGAAGAGCTCTTTACTTCTCCCCTTCAACTGCTTCACTTTCTATCAGGAGGGGAGTTATCATAAGAGATCCCCCCTTTACCTAAGAAACATATCTGCATAAGAGGGCAGCCTTTATTTTCCAAATATCTCCTCTCTACTCCTATGAATGGCCCTTCTTCCACTTTTCATCCCCAGTCCCCTACCCCTTTCTTTAGATCAGGATGTTATCAAAGCTTCAATTACCCGACTGCTTTTGGGGTTCTCTCACATGTAAAACTTATTTCCCCCCTGTTAATCTGCCTTGAGTCAATTGTTAGACCAGCCAAAGAACCTTCAAGAGAAAAAACAAAATTTTTTCCTCCCCTACAGTAGTGAAGTCTTCACAAATGAGA
This sequence comes from Proteles cristata cristata, assembly GCA_017311185.1. NCBI lineage: Eukaryota > Metazoa > Chordata > Mammalia > Carnivora > Hyaenidae > Proteles > Proteles cristata. The sequence continues at coordinate 320,807 of JAESUZ010004510.1, forward strand.
AGGCATTTGATCTGGCCTCAAAGGTTGAATAGGAATTTATCAAGTAGAGAATAGAAGTCTATTTCGATGATAAGTCCACTATCAAAGATTAGATGGGAATCTGTCCCATTTCTGTATCTCATGGAGTCCATGATACCATGGCCTGAAACTAAGAGTGCCATTTTCTCAACGATTAAAGAGATGCTCCATCCTTCCTGTCACATGCACTTTAAAAAACATAATTTCTCCATCAAAGAAGTAAATACCTTGAGTAGATTGTTTTATACTATTCAAGTGTTAAAAAAAAAAAAAAAAAAAAAAAAACAGGACAATGAGCCCAAAACGGAGTCACTTATGCTAAGCCTACATCACCAAACTGACAATTGCAGTTTTGGCTCTCCCAGAAACAGAATCTTCAAATCTATCAGCGAGCCCTCTTGCTCAACTATAGACCCCAACAGGTAAAACCAGAAAATGACCACTTAACTCATACTGTAACTAAAACCAATTGTTCTTACCGGTTATTGCACTTTCTTGAGGCATTGACAAAAATGTTTTACAATGACCAGAACATTCCAACCGCTAATGAAACTGGTGTGCTTTCATTTGTGGAATGGAAATCAGTCCTGTTCAGCTCTTTGCTCCTTAGACACTTGAAATGAGAACATTTAAAATTGACCTTGTTCTACCCTCACTGCTGCAGGGCTCCATCCAGAAACAAACCCCTCATGAATTTAGAACACCCAACAAACTCCTGCGAATTTAATAACTTTAGTTGTGGGAAAATAAGATTAAGAATCAAAGCATGGGGGGAGCACAGCTCCAAGGCTCTGGGCCCATCTATGTCATTCCAACATAAGCATTTATGACAGCACATTCCACGATGCATGAATTTGTCTAGAAGAGACTGGTTTCATCCCTCCATAAGCAGAAGCAAAGTTCTCTAAATCAGCCCGTGTTGTTTGAAACGAGCAGTCCCACATTTGTGCCAGGTAGAAATTGTACGGGAACATTCAGTCAGCAAACATGGAAAGATTAGGGGAGGGGAACAAGACTGTTTTTGTGTAGAACTGTGTGTTTTTAAAACATATTTTTGAGTTTATTAATTCTGAGACAGAGAGAGAAAATGAGCAGGGGAGGGGCAGAAAGGGAGGGAGAGAGAATCTCAAGCAGGTTCAGGACAGTCAGTGCGGAGCCTGATATGGGGCTTGAGCTCATGATCCATGAGATCACGACCTGAGCCAAAACCAAGAGTCAGATATGTAACCAACTGAGCCACCCAGGTGCCCCTACAACTGTTATTTTTGAATTCGGTAGCCACTTATCACACGGGGCTGTTGAGTACCTGAATTAATGGGAAATCCAACTGAGATGTGCTATAAATGTAAAATACACAAAGTATGCCAGAAAAAAAGAAAGCAAAATGTCTCATTAATAATTCGCTTACAAGAATAATTTGTTTTGATTACTCATGGAGATGATCGTTTTTGTCTAGAAAGTGATCACTGCAGGCTCACTGCTGTCAGTGTGGATCTCACTCCGGATCCTCCATCCTCCTAGTTCTCTGCCCCTCCCCCATTCATGTGTGTGTGTGTGTGTGTGTGTGTGTGTGTGTGTGTGTGTGTGTGTGTGTGTGTGTGTGCAGGTGTTCTCTCTCTCTCAAAAATAAACATTAAAAAAATACTAATACTTGGACATCTGTAGGCCAAAACAAAACAAGAAAGCAAAAAAAAAAAAAAAAAAAAAAAAACCAAACCAAAACACAGCAACAAAAACCTAGACCTACATCCCACATATTATACACAAATTAACTCAAAATGGATGGTAGAGTTGTTGAAAGAAATTTCTAGGCTGAGGATGGAGCTGCTCCTGCCCAGGTTGCCACATAGGCAAGCAGAAAGTTAGAGAACTTTCAGGTCCTTGTAAATACTCCCCTTCACTAGAAATGCAGTGTATCCAGCTGGCGAATCCCCAAGTGCCAAGCCAACTCTGGGCCTTGTCACCCCAAATAAGGTCGACTATGCGGTCCCAGGCAAACATAACGTCTTTCCCTTGTTAATTATCCTAGAACAGCTTTCTGCCCCATTTGGCTATTCCACAAAACTCTGTTCTGACATAATGAGGCAGTCTACTTTATGAAGTATTAAAGTTTGGATCACCTAAGTTATTTCCTTTAATTATGTTTTAACACGTTTAAATGTGAAACTGTAAGACTTCTAGAAGAAGATATAAGGGAAGGTTTTCAAGGTCTAGAGGTAGGCAGCATATTTTCAGACATTATCCTGAAAATACAACCCATGGGGGAAAAAAAAAAAACCCTGACAGATTGGACTTTCTCAAAATTACAAGCATTTGCTCCATGGATGCTCATGTGAAGAGGGCCAGATAAGCTACAGTGGAGAAAATACTGGCAAACCCCATTTCTAATAAATATGTAGGTGACCCAAGAATGCTAAAACTCAACGGCAAAAATACATATCATCTAGTCAGAATATGGGTAAATATATGAACAAATATTTCCCCAAGAAGGATATATAAATGGCAAATTAGCACATAGGAAGATATTCAGTATCATTAGCCATCAGGGAAATGCAAGTTAAAACCAGTGCACGCTGACCTAGAATTACCTAGGTATAAGATTCATTTCAACAAAGCACTAACACCATTTCCTCCCATTCTCTCACTTCTCTAGAGTCTGATTGAAAATGGTCTGGAGTGCGGCCTGGGCATTCAGAATTTAAAATCTCCCCTCTTCCCTCCCTTCCATGGTTTTAATGTGCAGCCAAGGTTAAGAACAATTCTTTCAGGACAAAGAATATAGCTTGACAGGAATTTATAAAATAGAGCCTCAAGGCAGGTGAGGGAAAGTGCTGACTTTGGGCTGATTGAGGGTTATTTTCACACTCAATCCCCAAATAAGAGAATGCAGCTTATTCTCAGGATGTTTTATATTCCGGCATAATGTCTAGCCAGAGATTCGGCTATTTCTACTCACTGGAAAGAACAGGATTTGAGCAAATTGACCAGGTAGATAAAACTGTGATGCCTTCATCTATCTTCCCTCCTCCTCCAAGTTCCTTTTTAATCTTCTAGGAGGCGTTGAAAAGAAAACCACAAGTCCAAAATGGCATCACTTAGGCCAAGTCCCTAACCCAGAGCTTAATAGCTAATTTAAATGTGGTTCCACCCCACCCCCCACCCCAGAAATGTAGTCTTAATTGTTGAGTCAGGAATTTTATTATCAGTACCAAGAAGTCTGCCACAGGGGCCCTCTCCAAGCCCTAAAGGAAGAGGAAGTTATCTGCACGATAAGATCCCCCATTCTCCCCCCTGAAAGGAAACTGACCTTGCCTAGGACAATCTTTTTCTTTCATTAATAAAGCTTTCTTGTCCCACCCTCTTTCCTATAAAAACCCTACCATTTTGGGGGCACCTGGGTGACTCAGTTAAGTATGTGACTCTTGATTTCAGCTCATGTCATGATCTCACAGTTCATGAGTTTGAGTCCTGCATTGGGCTCTGTGCTGACAGCATGGAGCCTGCTTGGGATTCTCTCCGCCCTTCCCCTGTGCTCATTAGTACACACATGCTCTTTCTCTTGCTCTTTCATGAGTAAACTTAAAATTTTTAAACTCTATTTTGTACAATTCCTTAGAGACCCCTTTACTTGCTAGATGGGATGCCACCTGATTAATGAATCATTTAATAAAACCAGTTAGAGCTTCAGATTTACTTGGCTGAATTTTGTTTTATAACAGGTAGCTTTCAAATGTGTCTGCATATTGAACTTGCCTGGGGAGCTCATAAAATGTGGATACCAGACAGGGGGAGAGAAAGTGAATCCCAAGCAGGCTTCAGGCTTCATGCTGAGCCCAACATTGGGCTCAATTCCCAACCATGAGATCAGGACCAGAGCCAAAATCAAGAATCAGAAGCTTAAGCAACTGAGCCACCCGGGTGCCCTAACCTTGTTCTTCTTGGTCATGTCCCACTAGTGGCTCCCCACCCCCCGCCTCCCACTCCCTCTTTCCCCTGCCTTTTCTTGGTTTTATCTTCAGCTGAAGAAGGCATTTGCGTGTTGTCTGAAGCCTTCTTGAGGAGTTACTCATGTTCCTTGAGGATCTGCTATACATACCGGAGGTATACATGTTAATGAACTTCTGTTTGTGTTTTTCTTATTAATCTTTTATCACAGGGGTTTCTGCTAAGAACTCCGAAGGACAGGGGGATTATTTTTCCTCCCGTACAGCAACAAATATTTGAGGATCACTGTTTTAGGCCACTGGCTCTCAACCTTACCTGCAAGTTGGAATTATCTGGGGGAGATTTTAAATATCCTGATGCCTCATACTCCAAGATTCTGATATGATTGTCCTGGACTGTTCTGGGGCGTGCCCAGGTCACAGGGACTTTTAATGTTTTCCAAGTACTTCTAACACACAGTCAAGACTGAAACCACAAGTTTAGGTATTCATCTTACCTGATCTTTAACAGAGATATCAGCTATGTTTTGGCACACTGATATTCAGGATTCAAGACTGAATGCTTTAACAGGAGAAGACTTTACAAGTAGGAGAATGTGGAGAGTCCCCTCTAGTTTCTCCAAAAATCGCTGCTTACTTCCTATGCTTTTAAGGCTGGGAAACTTTCCCACTTCGCACAAGTACTGGTACACAGCACGAGTTCCCTTTCATCTTACAAAATGGATTTGTCTACCTACCCTAAGCCCACACAACCTTTCCCAACCACCCATCCAGTTGCCATGTAAATTGCCTAAGTCAGTGGTTCTCAAAATTTGCTGCATGTTAGAATCTCTTGGGGACTTGGGGCGCCTGGGTGGCTTAGTCGGTTAAGCGTCCGACTTTCGCCTAGGTCATGATCTCGCGGTTCGTGGGTTCGAGCCCCGCGTCGGGCTCTGTGCTGACTGCCAGCTCAGAGCCTGGAGCCTGTTTCAGTCTGTGACTCCCTCTCTCTGACCCTCCCCTGCTCACGCTGTTTCTCTCTCCTAGAAATGAATAAAAACATTAAAAAAAAAAAAAGAATCTCTTGGAGACTTTAAAAACATACCCATGCCTGGGCCCCATGCCCCAAACAGTCTGTTGTGATTGATCTGAGGTGCAACCTGGGCACTGGATTATTTTTTACGTTTATCTATTTAGAGAGAGTGCATGCACACAAGGAGGGGAGGGGCGGAGGGAGCTGGAGACGGAAGGAGGGAGGGAGCTGGAGAATCCTAAGCAGGCTCTGCGCTGTCAGTATGGAGCCCAACTGGGGTCTCAAACTCATGAACCATGAGATCAGGACCTGAACTGAAATAAAGAGTCGGACCCTTAAGGGACTGAGCCACCCAGGTGCCCCCAGGCACTGTGATTTTTAAGAGTCTTCGCTGATTGTAATGTTCAGCTAAATTTGAAAACCACTGGCTTAAGTGGAATTTTATTTAATGATGGGAAACTAACTCGGTGCCAAAAGATGCTAACAGAAGTAGCCCCCCCGGTAAGCAGTTGTATAGAATGCATCTTCTCTTCAGGCTAAGGACTCTGACAACATGGTGACATGGTTCCGAGTACAATGGAGGTTTGGAGCTAAATCACTACCGGCAAGCTGTATTCCAAACCCCAATCACTAAGGCCCCTACAGTGTGTCACAGCCT